>CM042050.1:113752222-114177222 GCA_023525745.1 Arctium lappa
AAGCTAAAAACTAAGAAAATGACATCAACGGGATTCAAACTCAGGTCTGGGGTGGAGGAAAAGCCTTGCAAACCAATTATACAAAGGAAAATTTGTGTCCTCATTGTAGTTTCAAAATATATATGGTGGCACACAACAAATTGATATGGTGACACTTTTCACAATCCTTTGATTCTTACACTACGACAGAGGAACGAAACGGTGGCACGTGCCACCATGAAAACCCCCTGGGCCCGTCCCTGTCTTTTTACGGTTTGGGGGTAGAAGAAAGACCATGTACATCTTACTCTCCCTAGACCCCACTTCGCGTAAATTCACTGGGTCAGTTTAGTTTAGTTTAGTTTGGTTTGCTTTGGTTTAGTCTTTAACTCTTCACATATGAACAAGGATTAAGAAAGAGGCTTCTTCAGAAGCAAGCCGCATATACTTCAACGAGTGGGCCCTACATGCTATGCTTTTTGTACTTTTTTAAGCACTATCCATCTTATGGAATACCTCAAATATTGCATATTGGTAATATAATTGATATCATCTTTTTATAATTGCATAGGGAGAGGAGTTGAAGAAGCTAATTGGCGCCCCGTCTTACATAGAGTGTAGTTCAAAAACACAGCAGGTGATGTTTTATTTATGCATATCATATGTATATCAGTATATCTCATCCGTCCCATAAAAAGTGCAATGTTTGACTTATGATTTGCCTATTAGGCAAATGTCTAAGATATCCTTCAATAGCAACGGGGCTTGCTATATTTGACTAATAATCAAATGCCTAAGACATCCTTATAACAATAACGTAAATAGGTAACTCTTAACTTGAAAACTTTCCAAATCTTTTTTGCAAGTCTAGGTCTTCTCGGAAACAATCTCTCTGCCTATTGAGATAGAGGAAAGATCTGGCTACATGTGGGCGGGATATACAGGGATTTGTTTAGTTTGGTTTATGAAATGGAAATTACATATAATTCCTATTTCCCATAAAATTGCAATATTTGACTTGATAGTTTGACTTCCATCAACAACATAATAGGGAAAAACAGGTAATCTTTACTTCACCTTGAAACTATGAGAAATAAGGAAATTGTTATTTCCATGGGACAACTAAAAATGAATGTTGCAATTTTCATGGGACATCTGAAATTGAAAAAAAGTTGCAATTTTCGTAGGATAGGTGTGTATTCTCCAATGTTAACGAAATGGTGGGGGAGTGCCGGAGTGGTTAATCTTAGGTTGAAACTTTGCCCAAGAAGAAAACATGCAGTTTTCATGGGACACCTGAAAATAGAACAGAGAATGTCCACATTTTTAATTTAGTTTGTCTGAAAATGTGTCCACTTTGAATACCAAGTGCCTACTTTCCATTTATACCCTTATATATGAGATGTAGACATTCATTACTCCCTCTATTACTAAGGGTAAAATTGTCATTTAGTAACATCTCTAAAATTGCGTGTTTTTTTTCCTCTTGCTATGGTTGTTGCAGAACGTGAAGGCCGTTTTCGATGCAGCCATTAAAGTGGTTCTGCAGCCACCGAAGCAAAAGAAGAAAAAGAAGCGAAAGGGTCAAAGAGCGTGCTCGATACTGTGACTTTTGGACACAAATTTTTAGTCGGAGAATGGGAAGAAAGTTGACTTTTCATTGATGAATGGTGAAGTGCTGATTACCCTTAGTTTTTGATGAATTGCTCACCTTTTTTGTGGATGGAAAACAGGATATGTTTGTGTAAGTTGATATATGTAATTCTTTAATACCAAGTAGTTGAGACTTGGGGACTATTTGGGTAATATGTAATATGGTTTTATGTAGATTGTGGAAACATGTTGATTTTACGAGAGCTGGAAATGAAATTCACATCTGAATGGTTATTGTATGCTTAAATGAATTGTTGTTTAATCCCAGGTTCCATGACCTGGTTTCACTCCCTTTTTGGTCTTTACAAAGTTAAAATTTTGACTTTTGCTGGTCAAACATTTTATTAACTACCTGCCCACATGAATTCTGAAATCGCCGGTTCATTTTATGTCATTGATCATTGACAAAAGAATATGGGGTTGCTAGTTAAGCTATATGTATTTATCGATATTTGCAAGCCCAGATGAACGATACATCATATGTGGCAGTCGATGAAAATCGGCCGGTGAAATAACCTACTGACATGCTATCAACTGGTGGTTACCCACTGACGGGTTTTCAACTGATGAGCATTTAAAACTACTCTTTTTATAATTGTTCATTACTTATTTATATAAAGTCATTTCCATTTGACGAGGAGTCTTTTTTGACATTAATATAGGATCGAATATGATTCTCTAGGCTTAAAAGTTAATGATTTCTGCCAAAATCAATATTGGAAATTGAGATGATCCTCGAGTTAATTTCATGATATCCTTACAGATTCGGGTCAAAATAAAATCTTATGGAAAAAGAACTCTTACATGATCTCGAATTTTATTCAAGTTCTATACTAATTGTTTTCTTACTACACTCGGGATTTCCTCCAACAAATCCCATGGTGTCTTGGATCATGGTATCAGATTGGATTATGGAAATGGGGAATGTCTGTGATATGTCGGTGTCCATAATTCAATCCGATATCACGATAGGAATCAAGAAAATTCACATGGGTGTGCAGCTATGAATTATCACAAAATTTACAATCAATTCAAATTCATTTTTCATTTTAAACCTACGTGTAAATTCCATGATGTCTTGTATGCACTATTTGAAAAATGAATTTGGATTATTTTTAGAAGGGTGTCCTAGGCTATGTCTAAACTAATCCCGGCAAATTATGACTACAAGAAATCAACCCTGATAAACTCAGTGGCCACAATTGTTGTGTATGCCTGGATTTTTGGATTTTACTGTTGAGTACAACACATTGTTCATTTGAATCGACCATATATTGCAAAAACCTAACAAAAACATAAACCACCCCAAGTGAATGGTCTACAGAGTTCATAATTACTCCTCTTACTACACGACACTCAAATTTCTTATCTCATTGGAATCAATGGGAGAATGAAAAATTACTCAAGTAGGCCGTTGGACGTAATCGTATTAAACACTTCATTTCATCCCTGTAGTTCTGCTTCTTGCTCTAAAAATTAGGAAAGACTTGTCAGAAATCGACAGTTGGTTTGGTCCGACCAAAATTATAAATGGAACTACTCTACAATTGAGCATTTTGCGAAACAATGCCTAAGGGGCCGTTTACCAAAATGCTTACCGGGTAAGCACTTACCGGTAATGACATTACCCTAACTTACCTTATCGTATGACATTCCGAACCATCAAAATTGATTGTTGGTAACCGTTTGAAACCCGGTAAGCGCTTACCGGATAAGAGTTATTTCTCTCACTTACTGAGTTATTTAACCAATGAAATCGACGGTTTCCATAGTTTTCAAAATTAAGGATGAAACTACCCCTACATACATATATGGATCAATATGTTTTAGCAATCCCAGTGTTTTCAAAACTGTAGATCATCTGATGCTTCTTACCGTGTGAGATTGCAAACAAGGGATTGTGTTGTCCTTGCTTAAATTGTTCGTGTCGTCCAACTCTTTGAAGGATGCGCGGCCGTGTTAATCACTTATGGTTACAGGTTTTAAGCCAATAAGTTTAGTATCAAACTATATCGATCGCAAAATATCAAAAGTAAACTTACAATAGGAATTTTGAGACTCTCATGTTAATTGGCTTTCGTTCGGCCATCACCCATTATTCTCCAACATTACCTCAGGGTATTCTCATTCTGACTCTGAACCCTCATGCTGAGACAAATAAAAGGATAACTCCATTTTATCAACAGTGATCTTCAGCTCATAGTTTCCCACATCGTGTTGTTCTTGTTTAATTCTTTTGACAGATTCCACAACAGACTTGCTGCTGCTGTCAATTTCAATAAGCTCAAGCGTTGCGATTTCCCCTATTTCAAGGGGGATCTCTTCCAGATTGTAGCAGTAGAACAATGATAATTGTTTGAGACATGGGAAGCTTGTACTAGAGGCTTCCCAGTGTTTGATATCTAAATCCCAAAGCGTCAAGAGTTTCAGTTGTCGAAACTGCTGCTCACATGCATCCCATTGTCTTCCTGTAAAGGCATCAACTTTTAGTTTGAGAACCTCCAGGTTAGGTAACGACTGAATGATTGACATATGGCTCCATGGTAGAAAACTTTCGACAAGTGTAAGTTTTTTCAAAGTTGCAGGGTACGAAAAAATGTGATGCCGTTGCAAGCCCTCTTCCAACCCCGTAAACTTCAAGATTTCAAGGCATGGGAGTAATTCAAAGTGATATTCGTCATCGTTGACACAACGTAATCCAAGCTTCTTGATGCTGGGATAACATTTTTGAAAATTAGCCATCCCATCTTTGAGCACCACAGTCGAAATGGACTGCAATTTCATTGGTTTTCCAATACAAGGAAGTAAAAACTCCAGGTTACTCCACAAGTGCCTTAGATTCACCAAATCGTGTATGTTAAGAGGTAAACGAATATAGAGATGACTTTTAAGAATGAGTGTTTGAAGGCTCCATAATTTGAATATTGAGTATGGGAATTCGGATGAGTACCAAATTGCAAGGTACCTTAAGTGGACTAGTAATGCTAACCCCCTTGGAAAATTATGCAATAGACATTTTTGTAGATCTAGCACCCTAAGAAGCACAAAGGAATGTGGAATGGATTTAATTGAGTATGTCTTCGCATGAAAGCACAAAAGCGATCGAACGGTTTGGGTGGGGAAGCGAGTGTATTCATTGCTGATATCTTCATTTGTAAACACGCGACGTTGCTGATATAGAATATCGCGACGAAGTTGAGAAGGCAATGGCGGAGAATCTATTTTTAGGAAGAATCTTTCATCTTTTGCTATTTGAAGGCATAGTTCTCTCACAAGATCATGGAGTTTACAAGCTTTCACATCACCAATTATGTTCATCTTTGCAACAATTACAAGATTTCTGTTGATTAGATCCATAAGGTAAGCCTTTGCAGTATCCTCCAAGCTTCGATTTTCAGCTTCTTCAATAAATCCCTCGGCTACCCATAACCTTATCAACCTTCCTACATTGATTATAAAGTCTTCTGGGAAGCCTCCTAAATAAAGAAAACACTCTCTCAAGTGATCAGGTAAATGATGAAAACTTAAAGCTAGTGTTTCCAGGTTTCCTTTGTGGTATGAACCGATGCTGCAAGCAATTTCTTCCCACAAATCTTTGTTCATTGATTCTTCTGCTAGAACTCCTGCCATGACAACCACCGAAAGAGGCAGTCCATGACATTTTCTTGCAATTTGACTTCCAGGTTCAATCAACCATTCGGGACACTCATCGCCATGGAAGACCTTATGTTTCAATAGCTCCCAGCTTTCTTCTTCTGTCAAACAAGGCAAGGAGTGGACAAACCCGTGTTGTTTCACATGCAAAGCAACTTCATTGAGGCGACTTGTGAGCAGAATTCTACTTCCAGTGTTCTCATGGGGAAAAAACAATGTTAGTTCATCCCAAGCCTCAATGCTCCAGATATCATCAATCACAATCAAATATCTCCTACCCATTAGCTTCTTGTGCAACTTTTCACGAAGTTGTGAGTCACTAGCTTCATCAAGGCTTTGTTGAACACCGATGGATGTCAGAATTTGAATCAAGAAATCTCGTTTTGTATATGTTTGAGAAACAGTGACCCATGCACGGATATGAAAATGATACACAACAAAACGATCATTGAATACTTTGGTAGCGAGGGTAGTCTTACCTAGTCCCCCCATGCCAACAATAGAGACGACACCCAGTTGCTTTGTATCTTCAGTAAGTTTGTCCCGTATGATCTCAGCATCAAGCTCAAGCCCCACAACAATTTCTTCCAATGGTTTCCTTGTTCCTAAATGAGTTCGGGTGCCGGAAGTACTTGTACCAGCAGCATCATCTGCATACCGGGTTTTGAGACTGTCGATACTTGGAGACGAATCCATTTTCATGTTGTTGATGTTGATAGTCATGAATTCCACCTTGATAGACTCAATGGATCTCATAACATTCTCAAGATCCAGGGTGGTTTTAAATACATCAGATCCAGGGAAAAGTCCTTTGTTTCTGAAGTTATAACGAATATAACCAAGCAGCCAACCAATAAAGTAAGCACCTTCATGGACTGAGACCGTGGAAGGTCCGTTAGCACCAACAGTTACAGCAGATAGATATAGATCTATTATATCTTCTGCTTCTTCTGCTGCATCTTTGAATCTTTTCTTGAGATTCCTAACTTTTTCGAGCTCATCTGGGTGATGATGATGATGATGGATATTGATAAGGGTTTGGATGATGAAGTCAAGCTCTTGATAAAGCAGTTGGAATTGAGGCCTTTGAGATAAAATCTTTGGATTGTTGTTGATGAGTGGATTATGGTTGCCATGGATGAGCTTCTTCAAGTTGTCCATCAACATCTGGTGACCAGCTGTGTATGCCATCTTGTTTGTTTAGATCTTGAAGAACAAATAATTGTGTGATAATGAAGTTTGTTGTTTGGTTGAGCTAAAGAAAGCTGATTTAGTTGAACAAGTTGTCCATTCAAGTCCTTTTTTTAGTCTCTCAAAAGATAAGTAGTGAATGATTAAAGTCTTCAAGTGGGGCCGTCATATGAAGGAATCTTTGATATTCTAAATATTTATTCTAACTACCCAAATTATCCCTTAGATATATTATAGAATATCACTTAGGAATGGCTCTATATTATGTAGCCCAGAATGGTTGTGATCAGAAATCATCAAGCCAACCACAATTCATGAATCACACACTATATCAACCCATAAAAAACAGATACTGCCACAAATCAGTTCAAATCCCAATCTCAAAACATTCCGACCCCAACACTTGTGTGTAAACACTGTGTTTCTGTTCTTGCTTATGTTCTGCTTCACAAGTGGAGTTTGATTCGATTGATCGATTTGTATTCTTAATGATGTACACTCGAGAAACATTTAAACTTGATTTGAGAGATTGAATAGCTCAAAAATGTCCATAAAAAATTAAGTTCAATAAAACAATATTTATTTGAAAGCTTAAATAGCTCGAAACTATCTAGCAGGACCGAGTTTGACAAACCAAGCTTCTTCCAAACTCGACCAAAAATATTAACATATATATATGATCCGAAAAGCTCAGTAACATTTCTAGTCAAGAGAGAGGCAGTTCAGTTCTGCTAATCAATTGAGAGAAGGAAGAACTTGTACTATAGGCATCCCTTTTTGGTCTTTACCAAGTCAAAATTTGGACTTTCGCAGGTCAAACATTTGGTTGTTCAAATGAGTTCCACTCCATCTGCCATGATAAATTAAACACATCTAGCTTACCTTCAATTAATCTTTATTTGTATGTAGTGTTGTATTTCAATCCCCCAGAAAGTACACGATTCTAGTTCCATTTCACGGTAAAAAAATCATAACTTTACATCCACGTGAATTCCATGGTGTCTTGGATCATGTTGTGGTATCGGATTTGATTATGGAAATGCAGAACTTCTTAGCAGGAGTATGTTTGACCAACAAAGCTTCATTCGAACTCGGCCAAAAATATTAACATATATTGTTAGATCTAAAAAGCTCAATAAGAATTGTAGCTGAGTTATCGCTGACTTGAACTCCACTCCTTATATACATGAATTAAAAGGAACTCATTCTTAACATCGAACTCGATAAAAAGCTTGGTTTGATTGTAACAAAAAAAATATATAATTGGAGAATGAAAATTACAAAAAAGAAAAGAAAAGAAAAGGAAATGTTAGTTACTTATAGTTAAATCAACAACATTTAGTTATAACTTAGCTGGAAAATATCATTTCCTCGGTCCCTCATGACCTATCTGTATCTCTCGAACCAAGCGCTGAGCTGTAATAACTCAGATCGATGTCCGATAAATAAAAGGATAACTCCGTTCCATCAATGGTAATCTTCAGCTCAGTGTTTCCCTCATCATGTTGTTCTTCTTGAATTCTTTTGACAGATTCCAGACAAGAGATTTCCAGTAAGCTACAAATTTCTATAAGCTCAAGGGTTGCAATTTCCCCTATTTCAACGGGAATCTCTTTAAGATACGCGCAATTTCGCACTGCTAATCGTTTGAGACGTGGGAAGCTTGTAGTATAGGCTTCCCAATGATGAATATGTAAGTCATCAAGTCGCAAGAATTTTAGTTGTCGAAACTGCTGCTCACTTGCATCCCACTGTGTTCCATCAAAGGCATTGAGTTTTAGTTTGAGGACCTCCAGGTTGGGTAACGATTGAATAATTGACATATTGCTCCAAGGTAGACGACAACTTACGAGTGTAAGTTTTTTCAATGTTGCAGGGAACCAAACGCGATTCTGTTGAAAGTCTCGTCCGTCTTCCAGATTGTAATGGTTCATCTTCCTTTGGCGAACCAGCACTCTAAACTTCAAGGTCTCAAGGTACGGGAGCAAGTCAAAGCGACTTTCCTCACCGGGGTGAAGAGTACATGCAAGGTTCTTGATGTTCGGAAAACATTTCCGAAAATCTTCTCCCAGCACGACATTCGAAATGGATTGCAAATTCATTGGTTTTTCAATAGAAGGAAGATGAAGCTCCTTGTTACACCACAAGTTCCTTAGATTTACCAAATCTGATATGTTACTTGGTAAATGCATTGCAGAACGTGTTTGAAGAATGAGGGTTTGGAGGCTCCATAAATTGCATATCGAGGATGGGAAATCTAATGAATACTGCACTGCAAGGTACCTTAAGTGAACCAGTAATGTTATCCCTTGTGGAAAACGAGTACGAGTCAAATGACACTTCCGTAGATCTAACACCCTAAGAAGTGCATAGGAACGGAAATACTCTGCAATGTCGTAAATCAATCTCGGGATTTCATGAAAGCACAAAAGGGATCGAATGCTTGGGGTGGGTGGATGAGCAAAGTTCACAACGTAGCTGCCTTGATTTGTGAACACACGGTGTACGTTGCTGATAACCTCAGATGTCGGCCGGTCTAATTTAAGGAATAATCTTTCTTCTTTTGCTTTTCCGAGGCATAGTTCTCTCACAAGGTCATGGAGTTTACAAGCTTTCACATCACCATCAAACTTCCTTTCTGCAACAATTACAAGATTTCTGTCGATTAGATCTATAAGGTAAGCCTTTGCAATATCCTCCAAGCTTCGGGTTCCAGCTTCTTCAATAAATCCCTCAGCCACCCATAACCATATCAACCTTTTTACATTGATTGTAAAGTCTTCTGGGAAGCCTCCTAAATAAAGAAAGCACTCTCTCAAGTGATCAGGTAAATGATGAAAACTTAAAGCTAGTGTTTCCAGGTTTCCTTTGTGGTATGAACCGATGCTGCAAGCAATTTCTTCCCACAAATGTCTACTCATTGGTTCTTTTGCTATAACTCCTGCCATGACAACCACTGAAAGAGGTAGTCCCTGACATTTTCTTGCAATTTGCCTTCCGGGTTCAATCAACCATTTGGGACACTCATCGCCATGGAACACCTTCTGTTTCAGTAGCTCCCAACTTTCTTCTTCTGTCAAACAAGGCAATGAGTGGACGAACCCGTGTGGTTTTGCATGCAAAGCAACTTCATTGAGGCGACTTGTGAGCAGGATTCTACTTGCGGTGTTCTCATGAGGAAAAAACAATTTCAATTCATCCCAAGCCTCAATGCTCCATATATCATCAATCACAATCAAATATCTCTTACCTGTTAGGTTCTTGTGTAACTTTTCACGAAGTTGAGAGTCACTAGCTTCTTCAAGGCCTTGTTGAATACCGATGGATACCAGAATTTGGATTAACAAATCCCGTTTTATATATGTTTGAGAAACAGTGACCCATGCACGGATTTGGAAATGATACTTAAAAAAACTATCATTGAATAGTTTGGTAGCCATCATTGTCTTACCTAGTCCGCCCATACCAACAATAGAGACAACACTCAGTTGCTTTGTATCTTCAGCAAGTTTGTCCCTTATGATCTCAGCATCACATTCAAGCCCCACAACAATTTCATCCAATGGTTTCCTTGTTCTTAAACTACTTCTGGGGATGGAAGTACTTGTACCAGCAGCATCACCAGCAGAAGCAGTTTTGAGGCTGTCGATTCTTGGAGACGAATCCATCTTCATGTTATCGATGTTGATAGTCATGAATTCCACCTTGATAGACTTGATGGATCTCATAGCATCCTCAAGATCCAGGGAGGTTTTATAGACATCAGATCTAGGGGAAAGTCCTCTGTTTCTGAAGTGAAGACCAGATAGAAATAGATCGATGATATCTTGCGCTTCTTCTGCTGCATCTTTGAATCTTTTCTTGAGATTTCTAACTTTCTTGAGCTCATCTGTGTTATGATGATGATGTTGATGGATATCGGAAATGGTTTGGATGATGGAGGCAAGCTCTTGATAAAGCAGTTGGAATTGAGGCCTAATTTCAGATAAAATGGATAGATTGTTGTTGATGAGTGGATGATGGTTGCCATGGATGAGCTTCTTCAAGTTGTCCATCAACATCTGGAGACCAGCTGTATATGCCATATTGTTTAGATCTTGAAGAACAAATAATTGTATATATGATGTTGTTGGGTTGAGCCAAAGAATGTTGAGTCGATGAGTGGAATTTTGGTGGACTTCATCCAAGTCCTGGGGGTTGTTAATGTAAATAGTTGAAAGTAGAGGATGGTATGTATAATTATCGCTTCATTTATGGAATGAAGATAACGTTTCAGATTTTTGAATGGCTCTCATTTTACCTCCCACTTTTTGTCTGAAGATGTTTTTATCTGGATCCGGCAAAGTATAAAAAACAAATTATCAGGTGGTATATTAGTCCTTTGACTTCCATATTCTGAAAATGTCGAGTGGCATCTTTATGGTTCAAAAGTAGCATTTCACATGTATCAAATCAAGCTGTGTAAAGGCCATCCTAGATGTACCAGAATCTTTTATTCATGTAACTTGAAGTCAAAGTGCATAACAATGGAATCCGACTATACATCATCAAGCATCTCCAACAACTATGCTAAAATAGAAAAAAGTGAGATTTTAGCAATTTTTTTGCTCCAACAGCTATGCTATATCATATCCTAAAATAGAGAAAAAATGAGAGATAAGGTAAAAATCTCCAAATTTGGAGAAATCTCTAAAACCCCGTATTGAAAAGCGAGAAATAATATTTAATTTTTTTCCGAGACATTGAAGTTGTATGTTTAGGAGAGAGAAATAATATTTTATTGAGAAAAGTCCAAAAAAACCCAATAGACTTTAGTGTTTTGAGTGATTAAGTCCTTGGACAATTTTTTGGAACAAATAAGTCCTTAAACATTTCAAAACACACTAAATAAATCCTTGAACTTTTGGAAACCTGTTAAATACATTCTTATTACTTAAAAATGTAACTTGTAACCTACATAATAGGTAAAACTACAAATTAGAAGAAAAAACAAAAAAAATGTCACCTACTTTATCACCCTACAAATAAGAAAAATAACTAAAATAGTCAATCTCATCAACAAAATTAATTTTTTTAACACTTTTCAAAGTCTTTTCTTAAAATAGTCAAAACATATTATTTTTTTGCCTTAAAAACTGTTTTTGGCAAAAAAAAACATCTTTATAATTTGTTATTTAATTTACTTTACATCTTCTACCTTTTTATTTTCATTTTAACTTTTTATTATATTAACACATATAATTGTATATTAACTAAAATATATAAAAAACGTTTTTTTTACAAATTACACCATTATAATTGTCTCGTCAATACATTTAAAATGAGACCAATACTGATTTTTTTGGATTTAATTTCATATTATTAAATATCATAAATACGTACTAATTATATTTAATATTTACACTTTATATCCTTTAAGGTTATTTATTTAATAATATAATATTAATTTGTAATTATAAAGGGTAAATATTAAGGGGGTGTTTGGGATTGCTTATTTGAGGTGTTTATTAACTTATTGCGTTTTCAAACAGCAAATAAGCTGTTTTGAGTGTTTGTATTGGAAACTGCTTATGACTTCTCCACTTCGCTAATAAGCAGTTTTTGATAAGTCATTCTCAACTAACTTATTTAAAACTCCTTATTAACTTATTTAACCAAATTACATATTTGCCCCTTCTTCCTATAAGTTAATAAGCACTTTACAAATAATCATAAGTTAATAAGCATTTTTTGCAAATAAGCATAAGTTTAGTAGATTCATCACCTAGGGAATCCCCGTTTCATTGAAATATGTGACAGGAATCAGATATTGAGAACATATAACATCATTCACATTTAGTAGCATCTGCATCGAGTTCTTGACTTCAACTTGGAGATCCTTTGCCCAACATCGCGCATGGGTACATACTCGTACAAATAGAAATGTAGGGACGTCGATCACCTCGATTCTTAATCGTGCACCAACAATCGTCTTCGTTTTGTCTCCGACTTTGGGTGCAAAGTGCAATTTCTCCTTCCAGCTCTGAGTGGCGATTTTTCAGACTATATGTGTGCTAGATTTCTTCCATTTTGATATTGGTATGTTTCATTCTAACTTTTTGGCAACTTATATGTTTAATTTCTCGTGGAGTTTGCAATTCTTTAAACATTTACAACATTTTGGTAGGGGTAGGGGATAAGATACATAATTACCATTACCTTTGTCTTTATGAACACCAAGTGTTCGATACAATTCCCCAATGAGTACATTAGTCGTTTTTAAGCAACTGTAGTTTCAAGATATAGTTAATTTACCACTCTATAGTAATCTCATTGATTAGATCCAACTTGAGAATGGAAAGAACCACTAAATAAACATCATGGCAAATCAATGTATCTCTGATAGCATAGTTTGTAACATATCACAAAGTTAATATATTTTGTAACCTAAACATATTGTTGAATGACAGTATGGCAAAAGGAAAAGTATGCCATCAAAATGCACCCACAAGACTTACTAGTTCTTGTAGAGCTAATTTCAGTGGCTCAAAGCTTTGAGAAAAAGGGGCATTCTTGTAACAACATCACAATTGTTTGGTTTGTTATAATGGTTTTCTTTTTTGTTATAAGAACAGGAGTGATGGTTAAGAAAACTACCCCAAGCACTACAGTAATCTTGTTGCCAATTCGATTTCTTGAAAAATGTCTCGAAAGAACATTCATAAAACATTTGACTCGTCTTTTGGAAACCAATTAGGTAGAAGGTGACCTTTAAAAGAACAAGGCTTTATTGTAGAATGTGACTGAATAGGTTTTTCAAAAGGTAGTCAAATGTTTCAATCATTCGGCATTGTTTAAAATCGGCGTCTAGTTGTTCCAATGTTTAGAATCTATGATTGATTTGACCATGGGATTGAATTGAGTTATATTCGTTTTCATCTCTTCCTGTTAAATTTTGTAATTTCTTCCTTCAGTTAGTTTCTTTTTTTGCTCTAGCTTATAAATCATTGTTGCCAACAATCTTATTTGGTATTCCACATTTCTTGTAGAGTTATTTTGCTCTGTATATGTTGAACCCTTACTAACTTTATGGAAATAGGAGGTGGTCTTTGTGTTATTACATATTATATAATGTCAAGTCACTATCATCGTGACTAGGCCATATTTTAATGGGTTTGTTACATAAACCAAACCCAGTAAAGCCCTCACAGAGGTAGGTATTTTTTTTGGTTTTTTCTTTTTTTTTTGGTTTTGGGGGGGGGGGGGGATGTACGAACATTTCTTCTACCTTAAAGGGTAGATAGATTGTTTCCATGAATTAAGATTCCATAGTTGCAAAACAAAAAGTCAAAGAAACAAGAGAGCAGACGACAGTTGGAGTTGAGAGTGTTTGCAATCAAGTGAGTACAGTAAAGTAAGATAATAGTAAACAGGGACAAATGTGAAGAAAATTGGTTTTAGTTGTGAAAGAAACACAAACTACACTGCTACAACTATTAGTACAAGAGGAAAAGCTAAGACTAGTGTGCGAATGAGGTCACATAAGTAAATACGATGGTATGAAAGTCACCATTTTGAATGTATGTGTTCTTCAAATGTATGTGCTAAAAGTCATCAATTTGAATGAAGATGAAATGGGGGATGGTCTATGGAAAAAAAAATTACCATTGTAAATGAGAAAATAAACACAATGTACACCTTTTAATACATAAAGTATTAAAACATTTATGGGGTCACTTGCGACTCGACATGAACTTAATGTATTCTCATTCTGACTCTGAACCCTCATACTGAGACAAATAAAAGGATAAATCCATTCCACTAATAGTGATATTCAGCTCATCGTTTCCCACATCGTGTTGTTCTTGTTGAATTCTTTTGACAGATTCCACAACTTTATTGCTCAAGTTGTGAATTTCAATAAGCTCAAGCGTTGCTATTTCCCCTATTTCAAGGGGGATTTCTTCAAGATCTTGGCAATGCCACAATGCTAATCGTTTGAGACATGGGAAGCTTGTACTAGAGGCTTCCCAGTGTTTGATATATAAATTCTCAAATGTCAAGAGTTTTAGTTGTCGAAACTGCTGCTCACATGCATCCCACTGTGTTCTCGTAAAGACTTTGCATCTTAGTTTTGAGAACCTCTAGGTTAGGTAACGATTATATGATTGACATATCACTCCAAGGTAGACAACAACTTAGAGCATCTCCAACAGCTTCTCCAAAATGGGGATTTTGGGGATTTTTTGTTCCAACAGATTCTCCAAAACCTTCTCCAAAATGGAGAAAGTAGGAGAGAGTGGAATCTCCAAAAATGATTACTTATGAGAGAGAAATAGTTTTTTATTCTTTCTACCAATAAAATTGTTTTAAATATAGTGTTTATGAGAGAGAAATAATATTTTATGAGTTGTATTAAATATTTTAATAATATAATTAATTGTGTCATCTCCAAAATAGAGAATCTGGTGGAGACTAAGGTGATTTTTTTTGGAGATCTTGACTTTTTATTTCTCCATTTTGGAGAAGCTGTTGGAGATGCTCTTACAAGTGTAAGTTTTTTCAATGTTGCAGGAACAAATGTGATTCTGTCGGGAGCCCGACCCAATTAACTCCAAGGTTTCAAGGTAAGGGAATAATTCAAAGTGATATTCTTCATCCTCAGGACAACATAATTCTAGCTTCTTGATGCTGGGAGAATATTTCTGAAAATTATCTACCCCACCTTTGAACTTCACATACGAAATGGATTGCAAATTCATTGGTTTTCCACATATAAGGAAGGTAAAGCAAGTTGTTACTCCTCAAATGCCTCATATTTAACAAATCATGTATGTCACGAGGTAAATACGTAGATTTAGAATATGTATGAAGAATGAGGGTTTGAAGGCTCCATAATTTGCATATCGAGTCTGGGAATTTATATGAAAACCAAATTGCAAGGTACCTTAAGTGGACTAGTAATGCTAACCCCTGCAGAAAATTATGTAGTCGACATTTTTGTAGATCTAACACCTTAAGAAGAACAAAGGAACGTGGAATAACTTTAATCGAGTGTATGCCCATATGAAAGCACAAAAACGATCTAATGGTTCGGGTGGGGAAGAGAGTGAAGTTCACAATGCTGATATCTTTATTTGTGAACACACGGCGTTGCTTACCTATAATAACCTCACAAAGTTGAGAAGACAATGGAGGAGAATCTATTTTAAGGAAGAATCTTTCTTCCTTTGCTTTTTGCAGGCATAGTTCCCTCACAAGATCATGGACTTTACAAGCTTTCACATCACCAATTACATCCCTCTTTGCAACATTTACAAGATTTCTGCTGATTAGATTTACCAAATCGTTAGATTTACCAAAAATCGTTAGATTTCTGCTGATTAGATTTACCAAATGTTCTCAAGTGCCTTAGATTTACCAAATCGTGTATGTTACAAGGTAAACGAATATCGTGAATAGAATTCAAATGAAGAATGAGAGTTTGAAGGCTCCATATTTTGCATACCGATTTTGGGAATTCAGATAAATACCAAATTGCAAGGTACCTTAAGTGGACTAGTAATGCTAACCCTTGTGGAATATCATGCAATCGGCATTGTTGTAGATCTAACACCCTAAGAAGCACAAAGGAACGTGCAATGACTTCAAATGAAGATATGTCCGCATGAAAGCACAAAAGCGATCGAGTGGTTCGGGTGGGGAAGCGAGTGTAGTCATTGCTGATATCTTCATTTGTAAACACGCGACGTTGCTGATATAGAATATCGTGACGAAGTTGAGAAGACAATGGCGTAGAATCTATTTTTAGGAAGAATCTTTCATCTTTTGCTATTTGCAGGCATAGTTCTCTCACAAGATCATGGAGTGGTTTCTTGGCACCGGGGTCCTTTGGTTGATTTCTCACCCAAAGTTGCCATGGGGAAGGTCTTAGAGATGTTACCACTGTCCTTCTCTGTGCTAGAAGAAGTAGTGGCAGCCTTCTCACCCATATGCTCTTCCATCTCCTTAGAGAGCACCTCCTCAGGGTTGGGAGACACCCTATTGGTTTCCCTTTGGATATTCTCTATTGGAGAATGCTCCAATAGAGGGCTTTGAGGCTCTTGGGTAGTAGTAGTAGGTACAACAAGAGAAGGAGCCTTGTGTACCTTTCTCTTGACATAAGTCTTGGTTATCAGTGGAGTGGGTTTAGTAGCAAAGGACTGAGGAAAAATTTGAGAGAGTGAAGGTTGGGATTGGCTCTCAGTGGGTTGGTCTAATGAGGGCCTTGACCCTGAGGCCATACCTTCTTGTGGTTGGAACACCACCATCATTGTTGAGAACAATGGGGTGTCAACTCCTTCCGAGTCCCTAGCAGATCTCCTCATGTTTGAGAAGACCTTGCCTTTAGGGGGTTTAGGTACATATATCTCATCAAAGTGAGGTATATCCGTCAATTCATTGGTAATAACTGTCTGTACAAACCTGGGATACATGAAGAAACTCTTCTTGTTGTCCAGGTTTGAGACAAGATCATTGAAGATCATCAAAGAAAAGTTATATTTTCTAGCAGTAGATAAACATACCAAAGCATAGGCAATGGGACTGCTAAATTGGCTCCAGCTAGTTGTTTTCTTAGAAATACAATGCATCAGGGTATGAACAAAGAACCTCCATTGGGGTGAAAATTGAGCTTTGAAAAACTTGAAAATCCCCAATTGGCCTTCATACCCCATTCTGGTGAGGTTTGAAAACAAATCCTCATTTGGAATAGAAGATATACCTGAAGCATCGTCTAGACGTAGACAGATGTGGATGGTCTCCTCAGTAACTGTCAAGGGTTTGTCACACACCCTTGTTTTGATGCACGACACTCCATTTTCAGTGCTAGTAGTGGCATTGGCCCAGAATTGCCTCTGATGCTCTATGTAGATGGTAGGAGACACGGTGAGAGCATGAGCAATGTGACTTGTCCTCAGAAAGTCGACTATCTAGTAAAACCCTTCAGCTTGATTTGACTTTTGGAGCATCGCGACCTCATTGTCCTCGTCGATGAATGCCATGGATGCCATTGAACTTGAATGTTCTTGCCTGAAAACTTGTTACTTGAGAGAAAAGGGTTAGAGCGCAAGTGAAAGTAAGTTCCCCCATGGAACTCATTTTGAACCTCTGATGCATTAGTTCCTCAAACTCCTTGCACATACTGTCTCTTGTGGATCCAAAGATGATATCATCCACATAGATTTGGACCAGCAAGATGTCCTTCTTCTTTCTCTTGATGAATAGAGTCTTATCAATGACTCCTCTTTCAAAGCCATTTTCCAGGAGATAGGATGACAGAGTGTCATACCATGCTCTTGGTGCTTGATGCAGTCCATAAAGTGCTTTCTTCAGTTTGTATACTCTGTCTGGAGAGGTTGGGTTTTCAAACCCTGGTGGTTGACAGACATATACTTCTTCTTCAATTGAGCCATAGAGAAATGCACTTTTTACATCCATATGGTAGACTTTGAATTTCATGTAAGAAGCATAGGCCAGGAACAATCTGATTGCTTCTATCCTAGCCACTGGTGCAAAAACTTCATAATCAATTCCTTCTTCTTGTGTATACCCTTGTGCCACCAACCTTGCTTTGTTCTTTATTACTATTCCTCTCTCATCTCTTTTATTCCTGAAGACCCATTTTGTGCCTATTGCTCTTTGACCTTTAGGGAGGTCTACCAGATCCCAAACATCTTGCAGCTTGAATTGTAGCAACTCTTCTTGCATGGATTCTATCCAACTGGAATCTTTCATAGCATCATAAGCCTTCTTAGGCTCAAGTTGGGATAGAAAGCAAGAAAGAACTGTATGCTGTTGGTTTTGCATATCTTGTAGCCTGCTTTGATTTCTAGTCATCATAGGAGAAGAGATATCTCCTATTACCAGCTGAGGAGGATGATTCTTTTGTATTCTTGTTTGATGACTAGGTTCTTCATTGAGTTCCACCTCTAGATTGGAGTCATTTAACTCAACTGAGGTGATTTCAGCAGCTACTTCTGGTTCTTTATTTTCTTGACTCTCCTCATCTCTTCTTTCTTCTTCACTCTAATTTGGTGCAGTAGATGGCTCCTTTTCACAGCCTTCAACAGGATCCACTGTAGGTATGGGAAAAATCACAGACTGAGATATGATTTCTTGAACTTGTGTAGTCCCTGATCCTCCACTTCCTGAACCTGCATAATCATTACTACTGAACCCAAAAGAGTTAGTTAGTGAATCAATGTCAAACAGCCACTGAGGACCAGACCCAACAGGATTTGGTGTGTTCTCATTGCATTTGACATTGTCACTTTCCTCAATAATTCTAGAAGAAGAATTAAAAACCCTGTAAGCCTTACTCTGAGATGGGTAACCCACAAGAAATACATCATCTGCCTTGCTATCAAACTTTCCTAAGTGAGATTTGGTATTGAGAATTGTACAAGGACACCCAAAAGGTTTGAAAAATCCAATAAAGGGTTTTCTTTTATTTAGAAGTTCATAAGGTGTCTTGTTTTTAGGCTTGACTACTAGTACTCTGTTTTGGACATAGCAAGCAGTATTAACTGCTTCTGCCCAAAAAGTAATTGGCAGTTTTGAATCTGCTAACAGAGATCTAGCAGCCTCAATTAGTGTCCTATTCCTTCTCTCATCAACTCCATTTTGTTGTGGAGTCCTAGGAGCACTATATTGTCTCTCAATGCCTTTTTCTTCACAAAAGGTGTTTAGATCAAGATTTTTAAATTCAGTTCCATTGTCTGATCTAATGACTTTTACTTTTTGATTTGTTTGGTTTTCAATTCTTAGGATAAAGGATTTGATCAGTCCACTTGTCTCATCCTTAGTCCTTAGAAAATATACCCAAGTGAATCTAGAGTAATCATCAACAATAACTAGGCAATATGATTTCTTCCTTATGCTCATCACATTTGTAGGGCCAAACAGATCCATATGCAATAACTGGAGACAAGAAGAAACTGTATTTAACTCTTTGGACTTATGAGAAGTTTTGTGCTGTTTGCCTTTAAGACAAGCAACACAATGATCATCACATGAAAAGACTTTTGAAGGTAAACCTCTTACAAGGTTGTTTTTAACAAGTTTGTTCATTGTCTTGAAATTCATGTGACACATCCTTCTGTGCCAAAGAGAGGATTCATCCACAGAAGCTTTTGAAACAAGACAGTTCAGGGATGAATCACTTGAAACATTGTCCATATCTAGACAATACACATTGTCCTTTCTTGGAGTTCTAAGTAGTATCATGCTTTCATCAACTACCTTGAACCCTGGAGCAAGGATCATACATTCTGTATTAGTAAATAATATGCTATGTTGTTTGTCACAAACTTGTGATACACTTAACAGGTTGTACTTTAACTGATCAACATAGTAGACATCCTCAAATGTCATCTTACCTTTTGTAACATTACATTTTCCACTTATTTTACCACCTGTGAGATTGTCTCCAAATGCAACATGTCCTCCATTGATATGCTTGAAATCCTGAATGCATGACATGTTTCCTGTCATGTGCCTAGAGCAACCACTGTCAACATGCCAGATGCTCTTTCCCTTGAGCCGTTGGTTGCCCTGCACATAAGATAAATCAGTTAGTATTGATTAGGAACCCAAGCCAAAGTGGTCTTGGGTACCCCTTTCTCATCAAAATATTTACATTCTTTCTTGACAAGATTTTTAAACTTTGACTCCTCATTACTGGAGTACTTTGTTACAATAATGGGTTTGGATGCATATTTGCTAGAAGCAGTACTGTTTTTAGAAGAACTAACTGCATTAGCAACACTTGCATGCTTAGCAGTACTAACCTTGTTAGAAGTATTAACTGTGTCAGCAGTAGTAACTGTGTTAGCAGTAGTAACCTTTGAAGAAGTACTAACAGTGTTAGAAGCATTAAAATTCTCAGCAGTACTAACACTGGTAGCATCAGTATTGCTATTAGCAGCACTATCCCTGTTAGCAGTACTAACAGTTTTAGTGCTTCTAGGCACCCACATTTTAATACTTTCTTTTAAAACCTTTTTCTGCATGTGGCCTTTGGTTTCAACAGATTTCTTAGCCACATGTTTCTTTCCAGCCTTCCTATAACCAACAGGTTTTTGCACAAATCTTTGAAAGTTCATTCTTTGGTTAATAGGATTAAAGAAACAGTGCTTGGCCAAATGATTTAGCTTGCCACATATGAAACAAGGTTTTGGTCTTATTATCTTACTCAGATCAACTCCTTGTTTCTGAGCCCATTGATTATTCCAGTTTCTTTGATTACCTTTTTTTGTACTAGAATTTAGGCTCCCAGTCTTATTGCAAGCACACTGTTTACAAGGGCCAGGATTCACAACTGTGGTCTGTTTGTAATGGACCTTGTTAGCCTTCCCTTTGGTCTTCTCTATCTCTTTAGACTTGACCCAGATCCTTCCACCACCCTCATTGGTAACAATGTTGTTTTCTATGGGTATCTCTTTACTCACAACATTGTTCCTATTCTCACTGGCTTCTTTCTCAGTCAAATCCTTAACAACCACCTCTTCCAAAGGATCTATCTTAAAGGCTTTCTCAGACAAGTCTTTTTTCTCCTTGGTCTCTAACAGGTCTGATGTAGGAGGGATGTAGGTGTTGTTGTAAGGAGGGGGGTGTTGTTGTATCCAATACCAGGTTTCATCTTATCATGAATCTGAGCCTTTAGAAGAGAATCCATTGCTTTTGAAGCATATGAAAACTTTTCTATATCAAGCTTAACCTTAGCTAATTCTTCTCTCAACTTATCATTCTCTTCTTTGGACTTAGACAGTTTGGTCTCTAACTCATTCTTTTCCCACTTCCAGTAGTTTGTGTCATAAGAGTGTTGAAGTTCATTGGCTTGGAAGCCTTTGATTTGTTCTTCAAACCTCTCAACTATCAACACATAATCTCTTCTGTCTTTTTCTAATCTTTTGAGGTCATCACACATGCTTTGGTTGTGATCCCTGTACCTTTTGACAGTGTCTATGCAAGATTTAGTACAAAGATTAGAAATTACCTCAGAGGGTAGAACAGATACCTCTGCCATAAGAGCTTGATTCTGAATGGCTTCTTCAGCTTGGTCACTCCAGTCAAATCCCATTCCTTGTTGAGAAACAAGGGCTTGAGCAGAGTTCTTGTTTTGATTGTAGCCTCCATTCTGAGCTTGTTGGTGGTTGTTATTTGGCACACCACTTCTACACTCTCTAGCAAAGTGTCCCTTCATGTGGCACTTATAGCATTCCACCTTTGTCTTGTCAAAACCAGCTCCATCTTCTCTTCTTTGAGAGACGTTATTCCTTCCAGTTCTTTTAATAAACTTATTCACCCTCATAGATAACATGGCTATCTGCCATTTGATGTCCATCTCCTCCAGATCATCAGGGTGAAGTTGTTCCAGATCATCATTAATCAAGGAGTTGTTTCTGTGACTGGACAAAAAGGCTTTAAAGACAGTTTCAGTGCCTTTTTCTGAATTCACTCCACTGGCAGCACTAACTGCTTCAGGGTTGGCAGTAGTATCAGTAGATGCTGATAGAAGTGCAGCATTGTGAATATACCCAGTGGGCTTCTTCTTGGTTTCTACCTCAGTTTCAAAAACTCTTAGATCATTATACAGATCATCAAGTTCCTTCTCTTCCAGATTGTCACTCTGTCTATATGAGACAGTGTACATAATCCATTCATCCCCAAGAGATCTGAGGAACTTCCTGTTGATATCATCTTGCTCCATCTTCACTCCTACAGTAGCCAGTTCACCAATAAGCTTGTTGAACCTATCAAAAGTTTGAGTCATAGACTCATTCTTTGAAGAAGTGAAGTTCTCATACCGCTGCTTCAGAACATCCCTTTGATTTCTTTTGATGCTCTTAGTTCCAGCAAATCTTTTCTCTAGAGCATTCCAGAGAATCTGAGCATCAGTGCAGTTGCAGAATTGATGCTGATATTCATTGGGGATGGCCAAGAGCAGAGTGCTCAAGGCCTTCATCTCTGTCTGTCTGATCTTCCTCTCACCATCTGTCTTTGGTGGAGGTCTTTTCCCATCTGGTCCAATCTTTCCTGCTTCAGAAGGGCCATTCTCAATGATGTCCCACATTGAGTAGTCAGTGAGAAGAATGTATTGCCTGATTCTGATCTTCCACATGTCAAACTCACTAGGTTTGAGCATTGGGACCTTAGAAACAAGTGTACTGTTTGATTCTGCAAAGTTTTCCATGATGAATGAATGAATGAATGTTTCTGAGAGAACTGGCTCTGATACCACTTGTCAGGATTGAATTCTCAACAAGAATTATGAATACTCAGAAACAATATCAAAGAAGTTTGCGGAATAACACTTTGATATTTAATGAAACAGTAAACAAAACAGTAAATATGATGAACAACTTGTAAACTTGTATTGAATGATTGAAGTTACAAGATTACACACACAACCTCAATCTTGAAGAACAAGCTCTTTCAAGACGAATTCTACTTCTCTAGAATTAGGAACTGTCTTGAGGTTGATTCTCTCTCTATATCAAAAACACATAATTAATAATAATCAAAAGATTACTTAACAATTCTAAACAATACTATATATATACTAACGATAAAAGATAATTACAATTAATAAAATATCTTCAGAATATCTTCCAAGAATATCTTCAGACACGTTCTCTTCAGCATTATCTTCACATTATCTCAGAAGCAGCATTAATCACCTTGATCACCTTAGAAGCATTAACTTAGTCTTGGCAGCATTAACTACTAAGCAGCACTAACTTCTAGCAGTACTAACTAGCTAAGCAGTACTAACTTTGTTCAAACAGTACTAACTTTGACTAGCAGTATTAATTCTACTAGAAGTAGTAATACCTAGCAGTAGTACTAACTTTGACTAGCAGTATTAATTCTACTAGAAGTAGTAATACCTAGCAGTATTATCTTTGACATGCTCTGGCAGTACTAATTCTGAACTAGCAGCATTAATGACTTGGTCACATCTTCAGTTCCCAACAGAGTTTACAAGCTTTCACATCACCAATTATGTTCATCTTTGCAACAATTACAAGATTTCTGTTGATTAGATCCATAAGGTAAGCCTTTGCAGTATCCTCTAAGCTTCAATTTTCAGCTTCTTCAATAAATCCCTCGGCTACCCATAACCTTATCAACCTTCCTACATTGAACCTAAAGTCTTCTGAGAAGCCTCCTAGATAAAGAAAGCACTCTCTCAAGTGATCAGGTAAATGATGGTAACTTAAAGCTAGTGTTTCCAGGTTTCCTTTGTGGTATGAACCGATGCTGCAAGCAATTTCTTCCCACAAATCTCTGCTCATTGGTTCTTTTGCTAGAACTCCTGCCATGACAACCACCGAAAGAGGTAGTCCTTGACATTTTCTTGCAATTTGCCTTCCGGGTTCTATCAACCTCTCGGGACACTCATCGCCATGGAACACCTTCTGTTTCAGTAGCTCCCAGCTTTCTTCTTCTGTCAAACAAGGCAAGGAGTGGACAAACCCGTGTTGTTTCACATGCCAAGCAACTTCATTGAGGCGACTTGTGAGCAGAATTCTACTTCCAGTGTTGTCATGGGGAAAAAACAATGTCAGTTCATCCCAAGCCTCAATGCTCCAGATATCATCAATCACAATCAAATATCTCCTACCCATTAGCTTCTTGTGCAACTTTTCACGAAGTTGAAAGTCACTAGCTTCATCAAGGCTTTGTTGAACACCGATGGATGTCAGAATTTGAATCAACAAATCTCGTTTTATATATATATGTTTGAGAAACAGTGGCCCATGCACGGATATGGAAATGATACTTAAAGAAACGATCATTGAATAGTTTGGTAGCCAAAGTAGTCTTACCTATTCCGCCCATACCAACAATAGAGACAATGCTCAGTGGCTTTGTGTCTTCAACAAGTTTGTCCCTTATGATCTCAGCATGATGCTCAAGCCCCACAACAAGTTCTTCTAATGGTTTCCTTGTTCCTAAATGACTACTTCCAGTGCCAACAGCAGCAGCAGACTGGGTGGTTTTGAGGTTGTCGATTCTTGGAGATGAATCCATCTTCATATCGTCCATGTTAATAGTCATGAATTCCACCTTGATAGACTCAATGGATCTCATAACATCCTCAAGATCCAGGGAGGTTTTAAAGACATCAGATCTAGGGGAAATTCCTATGTTTGTGAAGTCAACAGTTACAGCAGATACATATAGATCTATTATATCTTGTGCTTCTTCTGCTACATCTTTCAATCTTTTCTTCAGATTTCTAACTTTTTCGATCTCATCTGGGTTATGATGATGATGATGATGATCTTCATGGATATTGATAAGGGTTTGGATGATGGAGTCAAGCTCTTGATAAAGCAGTTGGAATTGAGGCCTTTGAGATAAAATCTTTGGATTGTTGTTGATGAGTGGATGATGGTTGCCATGGATGAGCTTCTTCAAGTTGTCCATCAACATCTGGAGACCAGATGTGTATGCCATCTTGTTTGTTTAGATCTTGAACAACAATTACTTGTGTGATAATGGAGTTTGTTGTTGGGTTGAGCCAAAGAAGGTATTGGTTGACTTTGATTCGATAGCTGGAAGCATATTAGTTAGTTCTCGTGTAGCACAAAGGATTAAAATATTTTCAATTTTCTGAGTATTTTAGATTAAATTAATTGTTAGGTTAGTTGCTTTAAACATGTTATTTTTTGGACATTTTTACTGGATGAGAGAGTGATTGGTAAACGTAGCATTGAGTTCGCGTATTTTTCACTAATGGAATAGAAAGTAGTGTACAAATAAAAGTGCATAACGTACCAGCATTTGAAGCATATTTAATAAATAATAAAATATACAATCGCTATGGTAACATGCACAGTTTTCACAGGACTCCAAAAAACAAGAAATGCCATAATTTTACATGTAACGGAGGATGTCCCAAAATGGAAATTGTTGCAATTTCAATAGTCAACCATGATCTTGACCAAAACCAAGCTATGGTTGTTGCAGAAGGTGAAGGCCGTTTTCGATGCAGCCATTAAAGTGGTTCTGCAGCCACCGAAGCAAAAGAAGCCGAAGGGTCAAAGGGTGTGCTCGATATTGTGATTTTTGAACACGATTTTAGTCGGAAAATGGGAAAAAAAATTGACTTTTCATTGATGAACGGTGAACTGGTGATTACTCTTTATATGTAATATGGTTTTTGATTAATTGATCACCTTTTCTGTGGCTGGACTATTTGGGTAATATATGTAACGAGGTGGGATTAATGCCCGCACGTTGCTGCGGATGGAAAGAAATATTAAGACCATAAATTTGAGCATGACCAATTATGAGAACAAAACATTTTGTGTCTGTTAGCAGCATGACTATAATTTACAAAATGCCCTATGAGGATGATGTGTGTGTATGATAGGAAGCGAAAATAAATTGGCAAATGGTACATTACATCATTAAATCTAAAAAAAGTTACATTGTTATTAAACCTAAATTAAATTATAATAAAAATATGAATTAAACAAATTTTACATCATTATTAAACATAAAATAAATTATGATAAATTACTTTATTAATAAATAAAAAATTGGTGTGTGAATCACCTACGACTATGTGCTTGGATTGATGGGGAAGGCGGAAGGTTTTGGGTTGGAGAAGACACAGTCATTGAGATGCGATGCATGTTAAGGGATCTTTATTTTATGCTTATATAATAAAAATAATTTTTATAATATAACTTTTATTTATTTAAATTAGAAAATGAAAAAGTTATAAATGATCGAAATGTCATTTACTTAACGGTCAGGAGCTAACAACTTTTAGTTTCGATGACCAAAACGTTACGCAAATGTAAAATCGAAAGTCTATTTTGGAATTAACAAATTATGGGGACTAAATCCAAGAGGAAAATAAAACTATAGGGACCAAATCTGTAACTCTACAAACATAGGACCAAATCTAACAGAGAGATAAAACCTCAAGGACCAAATCTGTAATTTACTAAAAACCTGAAGGACCAAATCTGTAAGTTACTGTATGAAAAAAAAAACACACTGTTCATGAACAGTGTTCTGATAAATGTTATAATATATATTTAGTTTTGAGGACCAAAACGTTACGCAAATGCAAAATCGAAAGTCTATTTTGGAATCAACAAATTGTGGGGACTAAATCCAAGAGGAAAATAAAACTATGGGGACCAAATCTGTAACTCTACAAACATAGGACTAAATCTAACAGGGAGATAAAACCTCAAGGACCAAATCTGTAATTTACTAAAAATCTGAAGGACCAAATCTGTAAGTTACTGTATGAAAAAATAAAAAAAAACACTGTTCATAAACAGTGTTCTGATAAATGTTATAATATATAATATGGTTTTATGTAGATTGTGGAAACATGTTGATTTTATGAGGGCTGGAAATGAAATTTACATATGAATGGTTATTGATTGTATGCTTAAATTAATTGTTGTTTAATCCCAGCTTCCAGATTCTCTAAACCTGGTTTACTCCCTTTTTGGTCTTTACAAAGTCAAAATTTTGACTTTTGCTGGTCAAACATTTCATTAACTACACACCCACATGAATTCAAAATATGGGGTTGCTAGTTAAGCTATATGTATTTATCGATGTTTGCAAGCCCAGATGAACGATACATCATATGTGGCAGTCGATGAAATTCAGCCGGTGAAATAACCTACTGACATGCTATCAACTGGTGGTTACCCACCGACGGGTTTTCAACTTATGAGCTTTGTAAAACTACTCTTTTTATAATTTTTCATTACTTATTTATATCAGTCATTTCCATTTGACGAGGAGTTTTTTTCGACATTAATATAGGATCAAATATGATTCTCTAGGCTTAAAAGTTAATGGTTTCTGCCAAAATCAATATTGGAAATTGAGATGATCCTCGACTTAATTTCATGATATCCTTATAGATTTGGGTCGAAATATACGTTATAGAAAAAGAACTCTCACATGATCTCAAATTTTATTCAAGTTCTATACTCATTGTTTTCTTACTCCACTCGGGATTTCCTCCAACAAATCCCATGGTGTATTGGATCATATCTTGGTATCGGAATGGATTACGAAAATGGAGAACATCTTTATGATATGTCAATGTCCATAATTCAATCCGATATCACGATAGGATTCAAGAAAATTCACGTGGGCGTGCAACTATGAATTATCACAAAATTTACAATCAATTCAAATTCATTTTTCATTTTAAACCTACGTGTAAATTCCATGTTGTCTTGTATGCACTATTTGTAAAATGAATTTGGATTTTTTTTAGAAGGGTGTCCTAGGCTATGCCTAGACTAATCCTAACAAATTACGACTACAAGAAATCAACCCTGATAAACTCAGTGGCCACAATTGTTGTGTATGCCTGGATTTTTGGATTTTACTGTTGAGTACAACACATTGTTCATTTGAATCGACCATATATTGCAAAAACCTAACAAAAACATAAACCACCCCAAGTGAATGGTCTACAGAGTTCATAATTACTCCTCTTACTACACGACACTCAAATTTCTTATCTCATTGGAATCAATGGGAGAATGAAAAATTACTCAAGTAGGCCGTTGGACGTAATCGTATTAAACACTTCATTTCATCCCTGTAGTTCTGTAATTTTGCTTCTTGCTCTAAAAATTAGGAAAGACTTGTCAGAAATCGACAATTGGCTTGGTCCGACCAAAATTATAAATGGAACTACTCTACAATTGAGCATTTTGTGAAACAATGCCTAAGGGGCCGTTTACCAAAATGCTTACCGGGTAAGCACTTACCGGTAATGACATTACCCTAACTTACCTTATCGTATGACATTCCGAACCATCAAAATTGATTGTTGGTAACCGTTTAAAACCCGGTAAGCGCTTACCGGATAAGAGTTATTTCTCTCACTTACTGAGTTATTTAACCAATGAAATCGACGGTTTCCATAGTTTTCAAAATTAAGGATGAAACTACCCCTACATACACATACATATATGGATCAATATGTTTTAGCAATCCCAGTGTTTTCAAAACTGTAGATCATCTGATGCTTCTGACTCGAACAATTTTCACCATTCCATTTGATTGAAACAAAATTCAGTAGATCTCTAACTTTTTCAAGCTCAAGTAGGTCTTCACCTTGGCCGATGAAAAGGGTTAAGTTTGAATCTTTTGGATTTTTAGCATTCTGGATAACTTAGAAAATGGATAGATTTTCTGCATCATCTCTTTTAGTATTAGTTACCAAGAACGAAAGCTTAAAACCTGTAACCATAAGTGATTAACACGGCCGCGCATCCTTGAAAGCGTTGGACGACACGAACAATTTAAGCAAGGACAACACAATCCCTTGTTTGCAATCTCACACGATCATGCATATGAAGCTTACGGTAAAGCAAAAGTTTAGTATTAAACTATATCGTTCTCAAAATATCAAAAGTAAACTTACAATAGGAATTTTGAGACTCTCATGTTAATTGGCTTTCGTTCGGCCATCACCCATTATTCATCAACATTACCTCAGGGTATTCTCATTCTGACTCTGAACCCTCATGCTGAGACAAATAAAAGGATAACTCCATTTTATCAACAGTGATCTTCAGCTCATAGTTTCCCACATCGTGTTGTTCTTGTTGAATTCTTCTGACATATTCCACAACAGACTTGCTGCTGCTGTTAGTTTCAATAAGCTCAAGCGTTGCGATTTCCCCTATTTCAAGGGGGATCTCTTCCAGATCGTTGCAGTAGAACAACGATAATTGTTTGAGACATGGGAAGCTTGTACTAGAGGCTTCCCACTGTTTGATATCTAATCCGTCAAGCGTCAAGAGTTTTAGTTGTCGAAACTGCTGCTCACATGCATCCCATTGTCTTCCTGTAAAGGCACCGTATATTAGTTTGAGAACCTCGAGGTTAGGTAACGACTAAATGATTGACATATGGCTCCATGGTAGAAAACAATGTACAAGTGTAAGTTTTTTCAAAGTTGCAGGGTACAAAATGTGATTCCGTTGAAAGGCCGACCCCGTTAACTCCAAGATTTCAAGGCATGGGAGAAATTCAAAGTGATATTCGTCATCCTTGTCAGGATCTAATGCAAGCTTCTTGATGCTGGGAAAACATTTTTGAAAATTAGCCATCCCATCTTTGAGCACCACAGTAGAAATGGACTGCAAATTCATTGGTTTTCCAATAAAAGGAAGATGAAGCTTCACGTCACCCCACAAGTGCCTTAGATTCACCAAATCGTGTATGTTAAAAGGTAAACGAATATAGAGATTATAACTCGTTTGAAGAATGAGTGTTTGAAGGCTCCATAATTTGCATATTGAGTGTGGGAATTCGGATGAGTACCTAATTGCAAGGTACCTTAAGTGGACTAGTAATGCTAAGCCCGGTGGAAAATTACCCCATACACATTTTTGTAGATCTAGCACCCTTAGAAGCACAAAGGAATGTGGAATGGAATTAATCAAGAATATCACCGCATCAAAGCACAAAAGCGATCGAACGGTTTGGGTGGGGAAGCGAGTGTAGTCCACATCGATGAAATCTTCATTTGTAAACACGCGACGTTGCTGATATAGAATATCGCGACGAAGTTGAGAAGACAATGGCGGAGAATCTATTTTTAGGAAGAATCTTTCATCTTTTGCTATTTGAAGGCATAGTTCTCTCACAAGATCATGGAGTTTACAAGCTTTCACATCACCAATTGAATCAGTCTTTGTAATAATTACAAGATTTCTGTTGATTAGATCCATAAGGTAAGCCTTTGCAGTATCCTCCAAGCTTCGATTTTCAGCTTCTTCAATAAATCCCTCAGCTACCCATAACCATATCAACCTTTCTACAACAAACCCAAAGTCTTCTGGGAAGCCTCCTAGATAAAGAAAGCACTCTCTCAAGTGATCAGGTAAATGATGATAACTTAAAGCTAGTGTTTCCAGGTTTCCTTTGTGGTATGAACCGATGCTGCAAGCAATTTCTTCCCACAAATCTTTGTTCATTGATTCTTCTGCTAGAACTCCTGCCATGACAACCACCGAAAGAGGCAGTCCATGACATTTTCTTGCAATTTGCCTTCCGGGTTCAATCAACCATTTGGGACACTCATCGCCATGGAAGACCTTATGTTTCAATAGCTCCCAGCTTTCTTCTTCTGTCAAACAAGGCAAGGAGTGGACAAACCCGTGTTGTTTCACATGCAAAGCAACTTCATTGAGGCGACTTGTGAGAAGAATTCTACTTGCGGTGTTCTCATGGGGAAACAACAATTTGAGGTCATCCCAAGCCTCAATGCTCCAGATGTCATCAATCACAATCAAATATCTCCTACCCATTAGCTTCTTGTGCAACTTCTCACGAAGTTTAGAGTCATTGTCTTTTTCAAGTTCTTGTTGAACACCGATGGATGTCAGAATTTGAATCAACAAATCTCGTTTTGTATATGTTTGAGAAACAGTGACCCATGCACGGATATGAAAATGATACACAACAAAACGATCATTGAATACTTTGGTAGCGAGGGTAGTCTTACCTAGTCCCCCCATGCCAACAATAGAGACGACACCCAGTTGCTTTGTATCTTCAGTAAGTTTGTCCCGTATGATCTCAGCATCAAGCTCAAGCCCCACAGCAATTTCTTCCAATGGTTTCCTTGTTCCTAAATGACTTCGGGTGCTGGAAGTACTTGTACCAGCAGCATCACCAGCATACCGGGTTTTGAGGCTGTCGATTCTTGGAGACGAATCCATTTTCATGTTGTTGATGTTGATAGTCACGAATTCCACCTTCATAGAGTCGATGGATCTCATAACGTTCTCCAGATCCAGGGTGGTTTTAAATACATCAGATCTAGGGGAAAGTCCTCTGTTTATGAAGTTACAACAAATATAATCAAGCAGCCAACCAATAAAGTAAGCAACTTCATGGACTACTGAAACCGTGGAAGGTCCGTTAGCACCAACAGTTACAGCAGATAGATATAGATCTATTATATCTTCTGCTTCTTGTGCTGCATCTTTGAATCTTTTCTTGAGATTCCTAACTTTTTCGAGCTCATCTGGGTGATGATGATGATGATGGATATTGATAAGGGTTTGGATGATGGAGTCAAGCTCTTGATAAAGCAGTTGGAATTGGGGCCTTTCAGATAAAATCTTTGGATTGTTGTTGATGAGTGGATGATGGTTGCCATGGATGAGCTTCTTCAAGTTGTCCATCAACATCTGGAGACCGACTGTGTATGCCATATTTTTTGTTTAGATCTTTGAAGAACAAATAATTGTGTGATAATGAAGTTTGTTGTTTGGTTGAGCCAAAGAAAGTTGAATTAGTTGATGAGTGGAGTTTTGGTGGACTTCATTCAAGTCCTTTTTTTAGTCTCTCAGAAGATAAGTAGTAGTGAATGATTAAAGTCTTCAAGTGGGCCAGTCATATGAAGGAATCTTTGATATTTTAAATATTTATTCTAACTACCCAAATTACCCCTTAGATATTCTAGAATATCACTTAGGAATGGCTTGGGCCTCTATATTATGTAGCCTAGAATGGTTGTGATCAGACACAATTCATGAATCACACACTACATCAACCCATAAAAAACAGATACTGCCACTAATCAGTTTCAAATCCCAATCTCAAAACATATTTAATGGCCTAAAATCATCCCCATTCTGACCCCAACACTTGAAACAGAAGCTAACAATAGGGCAGTTTCAACTTGTTTCTGTTCTTGCATAGTTTGTGTAAACACTCTGTTTTTGTTCTGCTTCACAAGCAGATTTTGATTCTATTGCTCGATTTGTCTTCTTAATTATGTATTCTCAAGAAACATTTAAAATTTATTTAAGAGAAACAATATTTATTTGAACGCTCAAATAGCTCGAAACTATCCAGCAGGACCATGTTTGACAAACCCTTTTTGGTCTTTACGAAGTCAAAATTTGGACTTTTGCAGGTCAAACATTTGGTTGTTCAAATGAGTTCTACTCCATCTGCCATGATAAATTAAACACATCTAGCTTGCATCCAATTAATCTTTCTTTGTATGTAGTGTTGTATTTCAATCCCCCACAAAGTACATGATTCTAGTTCCATTTCACAGTAAAAAAATGACACACAAGTTTAAAGATACATAATTATTATACTTTCAAGTTAACCAAATGACAACTTTGACATTAATGAATGCATCTATCTTATAACTCTTTAATATTTATATGCTATTAATTAAGGGTATTTGAAAATTTGGCCTTTTTCAGGCTTTGGGTGCAATTTCTGCTTCCAGCTCTGAGTGGCGATTTTTGTGACTATATCTGTGCTTGATTTCTTCCATTTTGATATTGGTATGTTCCATTCTTTCGCAAATTTTACGTTTGATTAATTTCTCGTGGGGTTTGCAATTTTTTCTCCCTTTACAACATTTTGGTGGGAGTAAAGGATAAGATACACAGTTACCATTGTCTTTGTTTTTATGAACACCAAGTGTTCGACACAATTCCCCAACGAGTACATTAGTCGTATTAAGCAACTGTAGTAACAAGATATAGTTATTTACTACACTACAGTAATTATCTCATAGATTAGATCCAACTTGAGAATGGAAAGAACCACTAAATAAACATCATGGCAAATCAATGTATCTTTGATCGCATAGTTTGTAGCATATCACAAAGTTCATGTATTTTGTAGTGGAAAAATATGGTTGAATGACCGTACGGCAAATGGAAGAGTATGCCATCGAAATGCACCGACAAGACTTACTAGTTCTTTGTGGAGCTAATTTCTAGGGCTGAAAGCTTTGAGAAAAAGGGCTATTTCATGGTAACAACATCACAATTGTTTGTTTTTTTTAATGGTTTTCCTTTTTGTTATAAGAACAGGAATGATGGATAAGAAAGCTACCCCAAATCCTACCATAATCTTGTAGCCAATTCGATTTCTTGAAAATTGTCTCAAAGAACATTCATAAAACATTTGACTTGCCTTTTGAGAAACCTATTAGGTAGAATGTAACTTTTGAAAGAACAAGGCTTAATTGTGGAATGTGACTGAATAGGTTTCTCACAAGGCCAGTCAAATGTTTGAATCATTCGATATTGTTTAAAATCGGTGTCTTCATCTTCCTATTATAAAAATTTTGTAGTGTCTTCCTTCAATTAGTTTCTTTTTTGCTCTAGCTTATAAATCATTGTTGCCCAAAATCTTATTTGATTTCCACATTCCTTGTAGACATATTTTGATTTGTATATGTTGAACTTCTACAACTTTATGGAAATAGTAGGAGGTGGTCTTTGTGTTATTACATATTATATAAAGTCGAGTCAATACCACCATGACTTACATAAACCAAACCAAACCAAACCCAGTAAATCCCTCACAGAGGTAGGGTCTTTTTTTTGGGTTTTTTTTTTTTGGGGGGGGGGGGGGGGGGGTTGTACGGAAATTTCTTCGTGCTGAGTATCATGAACATAGTATCTTCATTTTCTTCTATGTTGATGAAATTTCTCTCTTTCTTCTGCAATCCTTTTTCTGCAGTATTTTGCTATGTGGCCAAACTTCTGACAGTGATAACACTGCATTGGCTGTGGTTTTCCTCTCCCTCGTCCTCTAATCTCTAATTGTTGATCCCTTGCTTGAAATTTATTTCTCTCTTGAAAGTTTGATGACTGTAATTGAAATGCTTGTTCGTAGGGTGTGGCATCAAATTGTTTCATTCTCAATTCATGAGATTGAAGAATTCCAAGCAGTCTCTCAAGCGATAGAATTGAGATATCCTTAGATTCTTCTATTGCCACTACGACATATTCAAACTTTCTTGTCAAACTTCTTAAAAATTTTTCAACCACTCTTCTGTCTTCAATGGTTTCTCCATTTAATCTCAATTGGTTTAATATCGAGATTACTCTATTGTAAAAATCTTCAATAGTTTATGAATCCTTCATTTTTAGTGCATCAAACTCACATCTGAGGGTTTGTAATCTTACCACTTTCACTTTGTCTTCCCCTCGATAGTACTTTATAGTACATCCCATGCATCTTTTGATGATTCTGAGGAGGAAATCTTTTCGAAAATTATTTCTTCAACTGCTTGATAAATCATGTACATAACCTTCTTATCCTTTTTCTTCAAATCCTTGATTTCTCCTTCTTGTTCATCTGTAAAATTGCTAATCTCAATCAGATCATCAATTCCTTGGTTGATTACATCCCAAAGTTCTTGTGATTCGAACAAAACTTTCATCTGTATACTCCAATGGTAATGGTGGTAATTCTTTCCATTTAACTTGGGAAGTTGTGGATGCAATAACGTGTTCGAACTTGAGGCCATTGTGAGACCAAAGCTCTGATACCACAATGTTGGAAATCAATATATATAACATATAAACTGTATCTTCTTATTAGTTGGACATCAAACTGAAATGTTACATAGTGTACAACATATATACATAATGAAGGGACACACCCCTTCAATAAACAGACACACCCTTTCAATGAAGGGACACGACCTTTCTAAAAATAAACATAATGACAGTCAAATAACTATCAACAAAAAACTACCAACGAACAATAAACAACCATGCTTAGCTTAAAATCAACAGATCAGTGGATTATCTTTGCAGTAAATTTGTTGCTTGAAGTTGTCCACGAACAAGTATGGTTCTATTTGTCCCAAAGGATAGAGTAGTTGTTTCCATCAACTAATGTACATTGAAGCAACAAGTCTGAACTTCAAAGACTAAAGAATGATCATTACACAAGATGGCATCCAAAAAGGGGACGGAATCCCCGTAAAAACTTTATTGATATAAAAAAGACAATATAAAAATAAATGGGCATACCCATTTTTACAAGAACATAACACCTGCCAAGAAAATGTTTGGGAAAAACACCAACAAAGGCCTCATCAAATGGCCTAAACCATACTTAAGAACCTTATAAAAAGACAGCCCAGCACAAACGATATAGAAGCACAAGGGTTTAAAACCCCAAATCCAGAAAAAGTAGAGCTCAAGTTTGAGTCTCTAACTGATCCGGAGGGAAGACAAGAAGTTTGAAACTCTTTTAAATCCGGTGGGCAGAAGCAACAGCCGAATGTGAAGTCCAACACAACTCCACAACCTCAAGTGTCGGTATGCCTCCAAGACCCGAAGGCACGACCACAAGCTGTTCACACTGCTTCAAACTAAGCCGTTGAAGTTGCGGAAACTGAACCCCAGCAGCCTTCCAAATCGCCAAATCCATCTTCCCAATTTCTAGAACGCGTAGCCTAACAAAACTCCGCTCTGGCGTCTCCCAACGTTCGCCCATAAACGCATTGTCTCCGAGTTTCAGAACCTCAAGGCCCGACAACTTCCCAAGAACAGACATGTTTTCCCAATTTAGCATAGTGTCAGATAGCGTAAGTTTCTTTAGTTTCGGTGGGAACTTATACCATTCCGGAAGGCCGCGTAATCTACCATCCAACGGTGAAATTGGGTATGTGTCATTCAACAGTTTCAACGTCTCGAGGTGAGTCAATTTCTTAATGTTATCGAACTTACAACTACCCCCTGTCTCTTCCATAAGCAACATCAAGTTCCCACGAACACCTAGTTTTTGCAGGTTCGGTGTCCTAGCGAAGATCACATCCGTACAAGTCTTCGGTGACACTTTTGACATGGTCCTAAGGTTTTCGTTAATCAAAGGGTCTTTAACCCCCTTTCGTGATTTCGAAGATGGGGTTGGCAAATTGCTAGCTGCACTTGTGTAAACATGCCTTAACTGCAACAATTTCCAGAGATCTGCTTTAACATCGATGTTACGACATGTGGTCTCTAAGATAAGCGTTTGTAGGTTCCAGAGGTTCGAGATGGATGCCGGAAGAACATTAAACGTGCCTAACAACGCAATGTACCTCAAATGAACAAGTGGAATGTTCGGGAAATGAGGAAAACTGATTGGCCGAACATCCAAAACTCGAAGCAAATGAAATGAGCCAGGAAAGTCTGTTATGAGATCGGGAGCTAAGACGGTTTCTTCCTTGGCATAGCACAAGAAAGACCGGACGTGTGGAGAATCAGGCTTCGAAGAAACATAATCGGAAACTCGGGAATGGACACAAAGACGACGAAACACGGTCGAATCGACAGATCTTATATAAGAAGATGGTTCCGAAACCTTGATCTCCTTGAAGAAATCCTCTTCTTCGGCGTGTTTGACGCACATATCATGCAGCATATCGTGAATTCGACAAGTTTTGATCCCGCCATTCGCCCTCCTCTTTTCGACCAAAACCAGATTCCTGTCCACAAGATCCTGCAAGTTCTCCTCCGCCATCTCTTCTGCGCTCGCCTCTCCAATTCTCTGGATAAACCCCTCAGCAACCCAAATATGGATCAGTTTCCTAACGGGTATCTCAAAATCCTCCGGAAAAACGCCAAAATACAGGAAACATGCCTTCAAATCGTATGGTAAATGGTCATAACTCAATGCCAACACATCCATACATTGATCTGGCTCCATAGCTACATAAGTATTCACCTTTTCCACTACTTTCTCCCACAGACTTCTCGTTTTGTCTTTCTTATGAAGAATTCCAGCGATCACGACTAGCGCCAGGGGTAAACCGTAGCATTTTCGTGCAATTTGCTTCCCGATATCATCCAAATCGACGGTTTCCATGGTTTTCAAAATTAAGGTGGTTTCCAAATGAAACTACCCCTACATACATATATGGATCAATATGTTTTAGCAATCCCAGTGTTTTTAAAACTGTAGATCATCTGATGCTTCTGACTCGAACAATTTTTACCATTCAATTTGATTGAAACAAAATTCAGTAGATCTATAACTTTTTCAAGCTCAAGTAGGTCTTCACCTTGGCCGATGAAAAGGGTGAAGTTTGAATCTTTTGGATTTTTAGCATTCTGGATAACTTAGAAAATGGATAGATTTTCTGCATTCATCTCCTTTAGTATTAGTTACCAAGAACGAAAGCTTAAAACCTGTAACCATAAGTGATTAACACGGCCGCACATCCTTCAAAGCGTTGGACGGCATGAATGTACAATTTAAGCAAGGACAACACAATCCCTTGTTTGCAGTCTCACACGATCATGCATATGAAGCTTACGGTGAAGCAAAAGTTTAGTATTAAACTATATCGTTCTCAAAATATCAAAAGTAAACTTACAATAGGAATTTTGAGACTCTCATGTTAATTGGCTTTCGTTCGGCCATCACCCATTATTCATCAACATTACCTCAGGGTATTCTCATTTTGACTCTGAACCCTCATGCTGCGACAAATAAAAGGATAACTCCATTTTATCAACAATGATCTTCAGCTCATAGTTTCCCACATCGTGTTGTTCTTGTTGAATTCTTTCGACAGATTCCACAACAGATTCGCTGCTCCATCTGTCAGTTTCAATAAGTTCAAGCGTTGCGATTTCCCCTATTTCAAGGGGGATCTCTTCCAGATAGTAGCAGCAGAACAACGATAATTGTTTGAGACATGGGAAGCTTGTACTAGAGGCTTCCCAGTGTCTGATATCTAAATCCCAAAGCGTCAAGAGTTTTAGTTGTCGAAATTGTTGCTCACATGCATCCCACTGTCTTCCTGTAAAGGCATTGTTTCTTAGTTTGAGAACCTCCAGGTTAGGTAACGACTGAATGTTTGACATATGGCTCCATGGTAGAAAACTTTCGACCAGTGTAAGTTTTTTCAAAGTTGCAGGGTACGAAATGTGATTCCGTTGCAAGGACCACGTTAACTTCAAGATTTCAAGGCATGGGAGTAATTCAAAGTGATATTCGTCATCGTTGACACAACGTAATGCAAGCTTCTTGATGCTGGGAACACATTTTTGAAAATTCGCCATCCTATCTGTGAGCACCACAGTAGAAATGGACTGCAAATTCATTGGTTTTCCAATAAAAGGAAGACGAAACTTCAGGTTACCCCACAAGTGCCTTAGATTCACCAAATCGTGTATGTTAAGAGGTAAACGAATATCGTGAATAGAATGCGAATCAAGAATGAGTGTTTGAAGGCTCCATAATTTGCATATTGAGTGTGGGAATTCGGATGAGTACCAAATTGCAAGGTACCTTAAGTGGACTAGTAATGCTAACCCCGGTGGAAAGTTACGCAATAGACAATTTTGTAGATCTAGCACCCTTAGAAGCACAAAGGAATGTGAAATGGAATTAATTGAGTATATCTTCGCATGAATGCACAAAAGCGATCGAACGGTTTGGGTGGGGAAGCCAGTGTAGTCATTGCTGATATCTTCATTTGTAAACACGCGACGTTGCTGATATAGAATATCGCGACGAAGTTGAGAAGACAATGGCGGAGAATCTATTTTTAGGAAGAATCTTTCATCTTTTGCTATTTGAAGGCATAGTTCTCTCACAAGATCATGGAGTTTACAAGCTTTCACATCACCAATTATGTTCATCTTTGCAACAATTACAAGATTTCTGTTGATTAGATCCATAAGGTAAGCCTTTGCAGTATCCTCCAAGCTTCGATTTTCATCTTCTTCAATAAATCCCTCAGCTACCCATAACCATATCAACCTTTTTACATTGAACCCAAAGTCTTCTGGGAAGCCTCCTAGATAAAGAAAACACTCTCTCAAGTGATCAGGTAAATGATGATAACTTAAAGCTAGTGTTTCCAGGTTTCCTTTGTGGTATGAACCGATGTTGCAAGCAATTTCTTCCCACAAATCTTTGTTCATTGATTCTTCTGCTAGAACTCCTGCCATGACAACCACTGAAAGAGGCAGTCCATGACATTTTCTTGCAATTTGCCTTCCGGGTTCAATCAACCATTCGGGACACTCATCGCCATGGAAGACCTTATGTTTCAATAGCTCCCAGCTTTCTTCTTCTGTCAAACAAGGCAAGGAGTGGACAAACCCGTGTTGTTTCACATGCAAAGCAACTTCATTGAGGCGACTTGTGAGCAGAATTCTACTTCCAGTGTTCTCATGGGGAAAAAACAATGTCAGTTCATCCCAAGCGTCAATGCTCCAGATATCATCAATCACAATCAAATATCTCCTACCCATTAGCTTCTTGTGCAACTTTTCACGAAGTTGAGAGTCACTAGCTTCATCAAGGCTTTGTTGAACACCGATGGATGTCAGAATTTGAATCAACAAATCTCGTTTTGTATATGTTTGAGAAACAGTGACCCATGCACGGATATGAAAATGATACACAACAAAACGATCATTGAATACTTTGGTAGCGAGGGTAGTCTTACCTAGTCCCCCCATGCCAACAATAGAGACGACACCCAGTTGCTTTGTATCTTCAGTAAGTTTGTCCCGTATGATCTCAGCATCATGATCAAGCCCCACAACAATTTCTTCCAATGGTTTCCTTGTTCCTAAATGAGTTCGGGTGCCAGAAGTACTTGTACCAGCAGCATCACCAGCATACCGGGTTTTGAGGCTGTCGATACTTGGAGACGAATCCATTTTCATGTTGTTGATGTTGATAGTCATGAATTCCACCTTGATAGAGTCGATGGATCTCATAACGTTCTCCAGATCCAGGGTGGTTTTTAATACATCAGATCTAGGGGAAAGTCCTTTGTTTCTGAAGTTACAACAAATATAACCAAGCAGCCAACCAATAAAGTAAGCATCTTCATGGACTGAGGCCGTGGAAGGTCCGTTAGCACCAACAGTTACAGCAGATAGATATAGATCTATTATATCTTCTGCTTCTTCTGCTGCATCTTTGAATCTTTTCTCGAGATTCCTAACTTTTTCGAGCTCATCTGGGTGATGATGATGATGATGGATATTGATAAGGGTTTGGATGATGGAGGCAAGCTCTTGGTAAAGCAGTTGGAATTGAGGCCTTTGAGATAATATCATTGGATTGTCGTTGATGTGTAGATGATGGTTGCCATGGATGAGCTTCTTCAAGTTGTCCATCAACATCTGGAGACCAGCTGTGTATGCCATCTTGTTTGTTTAGATCTTGAAGAACAAATAATTGTGTGATAATCAAGTTTGTTGTTGGGTTGAGCCAGAGAAAGTTGAGTTGATGAATATGTGTAATTATCTTATCTTTAATGCAATGAAGATAAGATTTTTGAATGGCTCTCATTTTACCTCCCACTTTTTGTTGGAAGATGATTTTTGGATCGGGATAAGTAGATAAATTAAATGGTTTACGTATTTTGAAAAAACTTCATTCATCAATTATTGTAATCTTACGTTCTACTTTTATATCATTCTCGTTCAGTTTTAGTCAAATTGAAATGGTTTTGCAAATTATTCGTTTTTCAATAGTAGGAATAAAAAAAAGCTCCTTGCAAACTACTTCATACACATCTGATAGTGGATGCGAGCTCGGACATCTTGTTCAAAGTCACTCGGTCCTAAGCGACTTGGTATGTGGCTTGATGGTATTCGCTCATATATGCACACCATTTTTCATCAAATCCCTTGATTTATAATGTTTTCACTGGCCCACTTTATGTTCCCATTAACGTTTATGTATCGAATCACCCATGGACAAGTGTGAAAAGGGCGAAATTCCATCAGAAAAAGAGCTCCCTGCGACTTAGTGGCACGAAACACGAAGGACACTACTACAACTATTAGTACAAGAAGAAAAACTAAGACTAGTGTACGTTAAAAAGGCCACACAGTTAGTAGATATATACAATGGTATGAAAGTCACCAAGCATTTTGAATGTATTTGTTCGTAACATGTATGTGCTAAAAGTCACAGATTTGCATGAAGATGAAATAGGAAGATGGTCTATGGAAAAAAAAAAGAATTACCGTACACCTTTTAATACATAAAGTATTACAACATGAATTGCTTCTTGAGCCTCGACTGAAACCTAGCTAATGCCCTTTCTGACTTTGAAATCTCAATAAGTAAAAGGATAAATCCATTCCATCAACAGTGAATGTCATAGTTTCCCTTGTTCTTGTTGAATTATTTGATTGAGAGATTTCTGGAAAAGAGGAAGATATGTGATCTCATGCGGATAATCATATCCCTACTTTTTCTCCCCGCCTAAATTATCAGCTCAATAACAAAAAAAAGTTCCCATTTTACCCCTAATTTTATTTGACCATGGTGGAAATTTGTTTTTTTGGCAAATAATTACTAATTTTGCCGTTCCTTATTTCAGCCCTTGATTTGATCTAACAAGTGGTTGAGATTTGTCCTCTTATTTTCTTAAATAAGTACCGTCCTCGTTTAAACCCACCTCTCTCTCTATATACATATATATAGAGAGAGGCAGGTTCAAACGTGAAGCTAAACATTTTACGAGAAGTGCTTAATCATATATGATTAAACACATGTTACATTGACAATACATAAACGTTTAATCATATATGATTAAACACACCCACAAGCCATGTAATCATATATGATATCACACTTCTCACATTTTCGCAAAATGTTGAACTTCTCGATCCTTCTCCCCTCTCTCTCTCTCTCTCTCTCTCTCTCTCTCTCTATATATATATATATATATATATATCCTAAAATGTGAATAGATTATAACTTACATAAATTCTCTTGATAAATGTAAATGTTTAATAAATTGTTCTTTAATATTTACTAGAAGTGTACTCGCGCAATGCCGTTAGATACATCACGATTTTAATGTTTCGTTTTATTTTCTATTTTTTGTCGATTTACATTACGATTTTGGTTGGTTGTGAGAGATTGATAATGATTTTTTTATATAAATTTGTTTAATTTAGACTTAATAATATAATGTAATTTATTTTGGTTTAAAAATATAACTTTTTTTATAAAATATTCTGTTAGATTTTTTTAATTATATTTTATATTTAAAATTTGATTTTTATTCTATATTTAATTATGTTGAGAGTTATTTTAGGGGAGTTAAAGTGAGAAACGATTTTAGGAGAGTTAAAATGGTTAGAGATAATGATTGAAAATTAATAAATAGCATTAAGTGTAGTACATACAGCTTTAAAGTTTGTTTTTTAAGTAATTAGCATTAAATAGCTATGTACATTAAGCTTTAATACTTGTTTTTTAGAGTTTTTTATGTCATCTTTATAATATAGTATAGATTAAAGATAATGATAAAGCCAAATATTGTTGTATTTTCAATTGATCAGTTGGTTGAGATGAATCCATTTTCTTGTTATTGATGATCAGGAAAGTTTTAAAGATAATATATATTTCTGAAATGGACAGCGGATGGAAAGTGAGATCGATGATGTCTTGTGCCTCTTCTGCTGCATCTTTGAATCTGTCTCTTTAGATCTCTTAACCTTTTTAAAACCCCACACAAACGATACAAGGGTTTAAAACCCCAAATCCAGAAGAAAAAAAAAAGTACTAGAGCTCAAGTTTGAGTCTCTAACTGATCCGGAGGGAAGACAACAAGTTTGAAACTCTTTTGAATCCGGTGGGCAGAAGCAACAGTCGAATGTGAAGTCCAACACAACTCCACAACCTCAAGTGTCGGTATGCCTCCAAGACCCCAAGGCACGGCCACAAGCTGTTCACACTGCTTCAAACTAAGCCGTTGAAGTTGCGGAAACTGAACCCCAGCAGCCTTCCAAATCGCCAAATCCGTCTTCCCAATTTCTAGAACGCGTAGCCGAACAAAACTCCGCTCTGGCGTCTCCCAGCGTTCGCCCATAAACGCATTGTCTCCGAGTTTCAGAACCTCAAGGCCCGGCAACTTCCCAAGAACAGACATGTTTTCCCAGTTCAACATAGTGTCAGATAGCGTAAGTTTCTTTAGTTTCGGCGGGAACTTATACCATTCCAGAAGGCCGCGTAATCTACCATCCAACGGTGAAATTGGGTATGTGTCGTTCAACAGTTTCAACGTCTCGAGGTGAGTCAATTTCGTAATGTTATCGAACTTACAACTACCATCTGTCTCTTCCATAAGCGACATCAAGTTCCCACGAACACCTAGTTTTTGCAGGTTCGGTGTCCTAGCGAAGATCACATCCGTACAAGTCTTCGGTGACACTTTTGACATGGTCCTAAGGTTTTCGTTAATCAAAGGGTCTTTAACCCCCTTTCGTGATTTCGAAGATGGGGTTGGCAAATTGCTAGCTGCACTTGTGTAAACATGCCTCAACTGCAACAATTTCCAGAGATCTGCTTTAACGTCGATGTTACGACATGTGGTCTCTAAGATAAGCGTTTGTAGGTTCCAGAGGTTCGAGATGTATGCCGGAAGAACATTAAACGTGCCTAACAACGCAATGTACCTCAAATGAACAAGTGGAATGTTCGGGAAACGAGGAAAACTGATTGGCCGAACATCCAAAACTCGAAGCAAATGAAATGAGCCAGGAAAGTCTGTTATGAGATCAGGAGGTAAGACGGTTTCTTCCTTGGCATAGCACAAGAAAGATCGGACGTGTGGAGAATCAGGCTTCGAAGAAACATAATCGGAAACTCGGGAATGGACACAAAGACGACGAAACACGGTCAAATCGACAGATCTTATATAAGAAGATGGTTCCGAAACCTTGATCTCCTTGAAGAAATCCTCTTCTTCGGCTTGTTTGACGCACATATCGTGCAGCATATCGTGAATTCGACAAGTTTTGATCCCGCCATTCGCCCTCCTCTTTTCGACCAAAACCAGATTCATGTCCACAAGATCCTGCAAGTTCTCCTCCGCCATCTCTTCTGCACTCGCGTCTCCAATTCGCTGGATAAACCCCTCAGCAACCCAAATATGGATCAGTTTCCTAACGGGTATCTCAAAATCCTCCGGAAAAACGCCAAAATACAGGAAACATGCCTTCAAATCCTATGGTAAATGGTCATAACTCAATGCTAACACGTCCATACATTGATCTGGCTCCATAGCTACATAAGTATTCACCTTTTCCACTACTTTCTCCCACAGACTTCTTGTTTTGTCTTTCTTATGAAGAATTCCAGCGATCACGACTAGCGCCAGGGGTAAACCGTAGCATTTTCGTGCAATTTGCTTCACGATATCTTCCAAATCTTTTGGGCAATGGCTGCCTTAAGGGAAAACCTTCTTTTCAAGAAGCTCCCAGCTCTCGCCATCTGTTAGAAAACGAAGCTGATACGGAGGGCAATTCGTGTTAGCGTGCAGTGCCACCTCCTTGTTTCGGCTCGTTAACACGATTCGACTCCCGCTTTTGGTGTTGGGAAACACCGTTTTCAGATCATCCCATGCCTGTTTAGTCCACACGTCATCTAACACAATTAGATATCTTCCATCTTGCAACTTGATACGAAGTTCATCAGCTATGGTGTCATCACTCCATTGTGATGTATCTTTGTTTTCTAGAGTAACATTGTGCAAGATTTTAAGAAACACTTGTCTCCTACTGTAAACTTGGGAAACATAAACCCAAGAACGAATGAAAAACTCGTATTGAATCGATGAATCATTATAAACTTTCTTAACAAGAGTGGTTTTACCTAATCCGCCCATACCCACGACGGAGATCACATCCAGCTCCTCCGTCTCCGCCTTGAGCCACCCCACCATTTCTTCAGCTTCTTTATCAAACCCCACAACGTTATCCTCCTCCACAGCCGGAGGAGATCTCGTAACGGACTCCCTCCCCCCTGAAGCTATGTACCCGAACAATTTATTATCATAGAGGTCCTTCACGCGCCGCCGTATATCTTGGATCTCTTTTCCGATGCTATGGAGCTTCTTCGTGTGTTCTGTGATGTGGAAAAGTTTCTTGAAAGTGGTTCGTGAGTTCTGGACGGAGGCATGGACGACGAACATATCAATGATGTCTTCGGCTTTGTAGACTTCGATTCTGATTTCTTTGACGAGTTGTTTGACGACGGCGGATTTGTCCCGGCTGTCGGTGGCGTCCTTGACGAAAGCTGCCAGTAGACGGAGATCGGTGCACAAAGAATTTACTTGATCTTTGACGCTTGAGATCAAATGGACGTTGTAGACTAGCAATTGCGTCAGGTTATTCAGCAGGAACTCTACAGCTGCATCCGCCATTAAAAAATCTGGATTCAGAGAGGAGAAGATCAAATGACCAATTTGAGTCTCTGCCGACAAATTGTTGAATTTTGGAATATTCGCCACTTGGAAGAAAAGGGGCAGCAGCTTCCTGGCAATTACAGGAATGTTGACTTGGTGGTAAACAATGGAAGTCTTTAGAGTAAATTACAAAAAATCGTTCCTGTAGTTTGCATTTAGATCAATGATATCTTGTTCTTCTTCTGCTACGTTCCTTGAATCTTTTCTTGAGATTTCTAACTTTTTCGAGCTCATCTGGGTTATACTTATAATGATGATGTTGATGGATATCGAGAAGGGTTTGGCAAGGACTGGATAAAGCAGTTGGAATTGAGGCCTAATTTCAGACAAAATCATTGGATTGTTGTTGATGAGTGGATGATCGTTGCTGTTAATGCCAAAAATTACCCAAAAGATAACTTAAGATTGGTGTGGAGCTTTTAACAACTAAAGTAAAGTCGAGGGTAAAAAATGAAATAGAAGCAAAGACACAGAAATAGAAAACAAAATAGAAGCAAAGACACAAAAATTGGTGATGCGGAAAAACCCCGTCGAGGGTAAAAACCGCGGACGATAGCAGTGATCGTCAATTCACTATGACCTCAAACAGAAAAGTAATACAACTGATTAATAATACAACTGAACTGATTAATAATACAACTGAAAAGTAAAGTCGTAATATTGTCTTATTCGTAATGAGGTAGAATGCTTTGTCTTGAGTTTTGTCTTGAGTTTTCCTGAGAGAGAATAGCTTGAACGCCATGTAAGTGCTCTCTGATGGTCGTGTTTCCCAGGGTTCTTCGTAGCTTCATATATATATAGTTTGTGTCGTCATAAATGAGCTTTAATGTCACAACGGTCTTCGTATTAAATGGTCTTGATGACATTATTCGGTTATGACCGTTTATCCATAAATGCTTTATGACCTAAAATAAATAAACATGAAAAAACGTTCGTTGATAGTTAATGAGTCACGGTCATTAGATATCTTGCGATAGTAGTTGTAAGATACTTGTCGACGGGAGATTTTGGTCATATGTCGTAAGAAACTTACGGCCGTCGCAGTGAGTGACGACCATAGTCCTCGATGTATGAAGTCGATGTATGAAGTCGACAGGACCTTATCTTAATACAAGACCTGTCTTAAGAATGGAGATGTTAGGTCTTCTACCGTCGGTCGAGACTTGTGAGTTTTTTTTACCCAAACTGAATCGACACGTGTCGATCAAAGAAATCGAATCGGTTTCTTGAGAACTGTATCATTTGCGTGGGGAACCGTAATTCGAAACAGCCTTGATGTCATGGCGACGTGGGGTGTGTGGTGTTAGGTGTAAGGACACCGTCGTCCATCCGACGGAGCGTGCAAAAAGGCATTTGGACAGGTGTCGTCTATCGGTCGGCTCCACCTGACACGGTAATTCGTATAAATAGCGATTGCCGATGATTTCCTTTCCTTTTTACGTGATCGAGTTTTGAGAGAGAGAGAGAGAGAGATATCTTCCAAGAATCCTTGCAAACCTGCAAAAAATCTGTCATTTCAAGTTTTAGGTTAAAGCCCAATATAAGGTGTATGCGTGAATCTATAGCGCACAAGCCTAGAAAAAACTGGGAAGCTTTTAAGCTTTATCGAGCCACTGCCTCTATTCCTGACTTCTCAATTGATCCCGTGAGCACCCTTAATGAAGAGGAGGAGATCGAGACCTTCCGGATGTTGGCCGAAATTCCAACCGATGAATGCTCCGGACCAGCTAAGGCCGAAGCAATGCCCGAGGAGATACTTCGTGATATACGAGTATCCCTTCAAAATAGGTTTTTCTGTCCTATTCTCCACTCTCGAGGTTGTTTTTTACGACATTCGAGCTTTCTTCGGAGGGAGAGATAAATAAAAGGATATATCCATTCCATCAATAGTGATCTTCAGCTCAAAGTTTCTCATATCGTGTTGTTCTTGTTGAATTCTTTTGACAGATTCCACAACAGAGTTGTCGGTGCATTCAGATTCAATAAGCTCAACCGTTGCGATTTCCCCTATTTCAAGGGGTTCTCTTCAAGATTAGGGCAGAACCACACTACTAATCTTTTGAGACATGGGAAGCTTGTACTAGAGGCTTTCCAACTTGTTGGTCCCAAATAGCAGTAAATAAATAAGCAAAGTATTGTAGAAGGGGGGGTTGAATGCAATACACACAGTTTTTCACTTACTTTAATTCTTATTGATTTGAAATCAAGAATTACACATAGAAAACTTTTGATTGTTGCGGAAGAGAATAGATGAAATCTATTCAAACAATCTTACACTAAGAGAAATGAAGAACAATTGTAAAACACTTAGAAAACAATAAGAACTTCTTAGAAAGAGAATGCAGTGCACTTAGAGAGCTTGAATGCTTGAGAGCTGGTGATCTTGCATGTTGAACCATCCTCCATATTTATAGTGCCTCATGCATTAAATGCATGGGACACCTGTTAAGCAAAGGATGGACACATGTCTTCAGTAAGGATGGACACAGGTCTTCAGCAAAGTACAAGGTACAGGATGTACCTTTTGTCTTGAGGTGTTTTGGCTTGAAGTGTTGACCTGCAGAAGGATGGTAGAGACCTTTCCTTAAGATGGTGTAGTAGACAAAACTTACTTGATCTGATATCCAGATGAGGTCCACGTCAATGCAAGATATCACAATATACTTTGTCAGAAAAGTATAATGTGTTTGAAAGAAATCCTTAAGCATAGACTGCCGAAGACTTGAAAGATCTTCGGCTCCTGAAGATGTGAGAACACCTTCATACTCTAAGGAGAGATGATTGGCTACCGAAGACTTGAGAAATCTTCGGCTGCTCCTTGAAGATGTGAGAACACCTTCATACTCTAAGGAGAGATGAGATCATCGGCTGCCGAAGACCTGAGAGGTCTTCCACACCTGAAGATGTGAGGATACCTTCATACTCCTGAGAGACATGTGATTGACACCATCCTGGCTGATGGTGTTGATCACTTGGGCATGCTTGGCTTTAGGCTGAGGAGACTATCTTCAATCCGCTTTGAGAGATGTACTCCTTCTTTGTCTTCTTCGGCTGATCTTTGACTTCACCGAACATTTGTATAGAAACCAAGCTGCTAAAAGAACCTTAAACATATTCTAAGTAGGATGATATAAGATGGAAGATTAGGAGGTCATCTTCAAATCTTCAGATGACCCAACAATCTCCCCCTATTTGAGGATGACATCCATACTAAAGAATAGAACAAAGAGTGTACTGAATAAATTCATTTTGACCCATCTTTACTCTTTTTGGGTTCTTTTCACATTTTTTTTTGTATAAGGATTTATAAAGTATATCCGACACTTACAAAAGAATAAAAGAATGAAGTATATTTGTACAAACTAAAAAAAAAAGGAAACGCACTTGTATTAAATAGCACTTAGCAAAACAACGGTTACAAGTACATTAGAAAGATAAAAAGATTTAGAGAAGAACCTCATTCTTTCTTCTGTCTTTTGTGGAGCTCAGCAAGAATATCCCGACGGAAGAGAGAACCTTCAGAACTTAAGGGGATAAGGGATAGGATAGCAACCAGAAATTTGGTGTCAGCGATGGGGATCTCCTTATGTCTGAAGAACATGGGAGTTTCCTTTTCATTAAGGAAAAAGACTCCTTTGGTTGGCCTAAACACTACAGTACCAGTAGTGCCTGAAATACCGGTCGGACACGGACCACCTGGAATCTTCAGATTTAGATTCTTTATATCAGGAATCATTCCCTTGACAACCATGTCCTTGAAGAGGTTTTGTGTGACAGAAGAGGAGAGTTGTGGAGAGGAGGAGAGACACAATTTTTTGAGACATTGAACTTGAGCTTCTTCTTCAGGAGAATGCTTATAATCTTTTGCAATGTCTTTCATTTTTTCAAGAAGACAATTGATGGTCTTCTTGGCCAAAACTTTGTGCCTACTAAGAGATTTAGATAAGAGTTCAGAGAGTTCGTACCATTCAGAGAGTCCATAGTCTTCAAGATCGCTGAATTTGGTGGAGTGATGACTTTTGTCTTCTCTAATGATTAACATCCGAACCTCATCTGAGCATTTGGTGGTGCCAAGCTTTATTTCAACAATTTTAGACTTCAACTTTCTTTCCATTAAAGTCTTTCGGTACCAAGGGATGTCATGAGAATCAAGCTTAGCTTTAGAAAGGCCAAAGTCAGAGGTGACTTTGTTTGGTGGTTGAAGTTTGAGCCTATCAGCTTCAGAAACAAAAGCCTTTAGAGAAGCAGACTTTTGTTGCTGAGATAAAAGGGCCTCTTCATCTGGAGATAGCTTGCTCTTTCCTTTGTCTCTGCTTTGTCTAGAATGCTCCCCCTCAGTTGGAGCATTGGTGATGGGAGTGGGACCCGGACAGCCGCTGTCTGAAGGAGTGGGAACCGTCTCTTTCTCCCCCTCAGCGGCTGACGGGGGAGCAACCAGCACAGAATCAACCTTTTGATGAAGAGACTGCAAGGACTCAAGAATTTGAGTAGTGATGGCCTGATGAGATTCTGAAGCCGCTTGAAGCCGACGAACCTCCTCATCACGAGCACTAGAGGCTGCTTGAAGAGCAGTGACCAAGGCAGTGAGGTGCTGATTGGATGTCTCAAGAGATAACAGTTTGTCACAAGTGACTTTGACAAGAGAGCCCAGAATGGTCTGATGTTCACGAAACTGAGCACCAATGAGGCGGTGCTGTCGGTTGGCTTCCTGAATATCAGCCAGAACTTCTGGGGGAATGATGGGAGCAGAGGTAGGAGTGTCCCGAACAAGAGATGTAGAAGGAAGTGGGGAAGGTGACACCTGCTCGTTTCCCTGATGCAAATAAGCCAAAAATTGTGAAATACCCTCCACACTGGCCTTTGGTAAGACCCGTGTTTCACCGGGCGGTGCATAAGCATCGACCAAAAATTGGTCGGGTGATAGGCCGTGCAGTGAGAAGGCAGATCCTTGGTCCGGGGAGAAGACCAAGTCATCCTCATCCACCAAGGAGAGAGTGGAAGAGGGAAGTTGATGGTCCCCAAATATTACAGTTGCATCCTTTTGTGAGGATACAAAGGTGGTGGCGGTGGGTATGTCGGAATCCCCGGGCCCGGAAGGGAAAATATCAACATCCATCGATTGTGAAGAATCGGAGGATGGAGTATGTGGGATGGCCCTAGAAGCCTTCCTCGTTCTTTTGGGAGAAGAGGGAGGGGAAGAGGTAGAGTGCCGCCGCTTTGAGGTGATGGGTGAGGCCTGGGTAACCACCGAAGGTCCTTTCAGTGGTATGGCCCTTGGGGTAGGTGCGGCGGTGTCGGTAGCTGATGATGAGATAGTGCTAGCCGACACCACAAGAGGTGAGGGGGAAGGGTCCACTACAGAGGAGGGACCTTTGGACACTGGAGTGTCCTTGGCATCTCCCCACTGTAGATTGGGAGAAGTAAGGAAAGAGACCATACCTGGGAGCAGAGGGTTGTCAGTTGCCAAAGGCCCCTTATGAAGAAGGGGTTTGGTGATAATCGGCGCCTTGTAGTCAAAAGTGATGCTATGAGAGGCATCAATGGCAGTAGCAAATTTATGATAAATGATGAGCCATAAAAACCGAGGAAAAGCGACATGAGGCCGCTTGTGAGGGGTGATGACACTGACTAATTCACGGAAGAAATACCGTGCAAAATCAATCTTTCTTTGAAAGATAAGAGCATGTGCCAGTTGGGTGATGGAAGAAGAAGAAATGCCAGATACCTCCCATGTTTTTGCGAAACAGTGTGCCTGGACTTCAGTCATGTTCACCACGGATGTAGTTCAGAGCCGCAACAACTTCCTCATGCTCATTTCCAAGAGGGAATTTCTCATAGGGGGAGTAGGTAGGAAGATGAAGTGCCGAATGAACATCCTCAACCCCGAAAGAGAGATCCGGCGAGGCGGGATCGGAGAGGATGGAAGCCGACACTTTCTCGGATGTAGCGTCATAAATACAAGTAAGCCAAAAATTGCCAATGAGCAATTTGCTTATTTTTGGTAGATTGTATGTCAAGGCATAGTGAAGAGGAGACTTTATGAGGAAGGAAGCAATCGGGTCAAACTCACTATGCTTGGGATCACTTTCCAACCGTGCAACATGATTGCATGGGTTGAAAATTAGATCCGAATGAGAGGTGGGGGAAGTGAACACATTTTTCTTGACAAGGTTGGGGGAGGAGGAGGAAGCCATGAAAAATATAGAAGGAGAAAGAAAGGTGATGAGTGAGAGAAAGAGGAGATGGGTGTTTGTTGTGGTGGTGGTGAAAAAATGAAGGAGGAAGGGTGGTATTTATAGTGAAAATAGGAGGGAAATAGAAATGGAAGGGATTTGAAATGGGTAGGCTAAGTAGGGAGAAGATAATAGGGAAAGATGTGTAAGGATGGTAAGGATGGAAAAGGTGATAGAGAGTAGGAGGAGATGGATGGGGAAAGGAGAGGATTGTAAGAAAAAGGGAGATATGGAAGGAAAAAGGGGAAAGGTAGGGTGTTGGGAAAAGAAGGGATGGGATGGTTAGGGTAAAGTCTTGAAAAAAAATTAAAAAGATAAAAAAATAAAAAGGGATAAAAAGGGAAAGAAAAAGGAAAGGATAAAGAGGGATGGGATGGGAGGGGAGTCTTGGAAAAGGGAAAGAAAAAGGAAAGGATAAAAAGGGAGTAGGTTAGGGGGTAGGAAAAAGTCAAAGCAAAAGGGAGGTGGGTTGGGGATGGGGTTCGGCCGAAAAATGGGGTGGGGGTAGTTGGGTTTCGGCTAGGGGGGGAAGGGGTGTTAGCCGAAAAAAAATTTGGAGTGGGGGTGGGGTTTTGAATTTCGGTAGGGGGAATAAGGGGGATTCGGTTTGTTTGGTGGGGGCCGAAAAAAGAGAGGGTGAGAGAGAGATAGCCGAAGAGAGAAGAGAGGAGGGTGTTTGGTTCGGCTAGGTAAAGGAGAGAGGGGAGTGGGGGGGGGGAGTAGGTTTCGGCTAAGGGGGGGGGTGTTCGGTTGTGGGCTAGCCGAAGAGAGGGAGGGAGGGAGGGAGGGTAGTTCGGCTAGGGAGAGAGGAGGGAGAGGGGATCGGTTAGGGGAGAGAGAGAGCCGAAGGGAGAGGGGCCGAAGAGGGAGAGGGAGGGAGGGAGGGGGTTCGGCTAGGGGAGAGGGGATCGGCTAGGGGAGAGAGAGAGCCGAAGGGAGAGGGGGGAGGGAGGGGGGGAGGTGGTTCGGCTAGGGGAGAGGGAAGGGAGGAGGGAGAGGGCCGAGAGAGAGAGAGCCGAAGTGGGAGAGGGAGGGGGGAGGGGGTTCGGCTAAGGGAGAGGGAAGGGAGGAGGGAGAGGGAAGGGAGGAGGGAGAGGGCCGAGAGAGAAAGTTTAGAGAGAGAGAGAGAGAGCCGAAAAAAAAATCATTTTTTTTTTGAGTTCTTGTATTTCTCTCATTTTTTTTTTTGATTTCTTGTATTTCTCTCATTTTTTTTTTTGAATTAAAAATCGGCATTTAACATACCGAGTTCTCCGATGAGGAACTTGAACCTAGCTTCATCAAGAGGCTTGGTGAAGAGATCCGCTAGTTGGAGGTCGGTAGGGATGAAATGGAGTTCGACATCACCTTTGGAGATGTGATCCCGGATGAAATGATACCGGATGTCGATGTGCTTGGAACGAGAGTGCAGCACTGGATTGTTTGCGATTGCGATCGCACTTGAGTTGTCACACAGAATCGGGATATGAGAGTACAGTTGATTGTAGTCTCTCAGTTGGTTCTTCATCCAAAGGATTTGAGCACAGCAACTTCCAGCAGCTACGTACTCAGCCTCAGCGGTAGAGGTTGAGACTGAGTTCTGCTTTTTGCTAGACCAACTAACAAGCTTGCCACCAAGGAGTTGACAGCTGCCAGTGGTGCTCTTCCTGTCAATCTTAGAGCCTGCAAAATCAGAATCTAAATACCCCATTAGATCAAAACCTGAGTCTTTGGGATACTAAAGACCCAGATTCATGGTACCTTTTAGATACCGAAAAATGCGTTTAACCGCAGCCAAGTGAGATTCCTTCGGATTAGCTTGGTAACGCGCACACAGGCAAGTAGCAAACATAATATCTGGTCTACTAGCAGTAAGATAAAGAAGAGAGCCGATCATGCCTCGGTAGTTGGTGATATCCACAGATACACCATCCGGATCAGCATGGAGTTTCAAAGGTGGTGCCATGGGAGTTTTCATGGGGGAGGAGTTTTCAAAATTGAACTTCTTCAGAAGATCACGAATGTATTTACTTTGATTTATAAAGATTCCTTCTGAAGATTGTTTAACTTGAAGTCCTAAGAAAAAGGTAAGCTCCCCCATCATACTCATCTCATATTGGCTTTTCATGAGAGAGGCAAACTCATCACACAGTGACTCATCAGTGGCACCAAAAATGATATCATCCACATAGATTTGAACAAGAATAAGATTACCTGAGGTTTGCTTGATGAACAAAGTGTTGTCAATTTTACCTCTTGTATACTTGTTCTTCAGGAGAAAGTCAGCAAGAGTGTCATACCAGGCACGGGGAGCCTGCTTTAGACCATAGAGAGCTTTGTCCAATCTGTACACATAGTCAGGATGGACTGGATCTTCAAAGCCAGGGGGCTGTTTCACATAGACTTCTTCAGCTAGCTCCCCATTCAGAAAGGCACTCTTGACATCCATCTGGAAGACTCTGAAGTTTTTGTAGGCAGCATGAGCAAGGAAGATTCTGATGGCTTCAAGTCTGGCAACTGGAGCAAATGTTTCATCATAGTCAATTCCTTCCTCTTGCCTATATCCTTGTGCAACCAGTCGGGCCTTGTTTCTGATCACCGTGCCTTCTTCATCCATTTTGTTCCGAAAGACCCACTTGGTTCCTATGATGGTTTTTCTGGAAGGACGAGGAACCAATCTCCAGACTTTGTTCCTTTCGAACTGAGAAAGTTCTTCTTGCATGGCAGTGATCCAACATGGATCAGCTAGAGCTTCGTCAACTTTCTTTGGTTCAATGAGAGAAAGGAAGTTAACATAGAGACAAATGTTACCAACACCTCTTCGAGTCTGTACACCAGCCTGTTGATCACCAATGATTTGATCAATGGGGTGATCTTTTGTCCACTTGAGGGCAGGAGGTAAAGGAGGAGGGTAAGAGATTTGTAGAGGAGAGTTGGAAGGGTAAGGAGTGGATGGAAGATCTGCTTGTATAGGTGAGGAGTGGATGTCAGATGGAGAGACTGAGATGATTTGGAGTGAATGTTGAGGTTGGGTAGGCTGAGGATCATCCTCTTGATGAGAAGAGGGGTTGTGAGATGTAGAGGGTTCATTATTTTGGTAGAGAGAAGTGGGAACTGTGTAGGGAATGTCTGATGATGTTGGAAGAGGACCATCATCAACACAAGAGGATATCCATCTGTTCAATTCTTCATCATCACAAGAGAGTGATGATATCTTGAGGTCATCAAACTTGACATGGATGGATTCATCAATACACTTCCTTCGGAGGTTGTAGACTCTGAAAGCTTTGGAAGTGAGAGAATATCCCACGAAGATTCCTTCGTCAGCTTTGGGATCAAATTTTCCCAAATTTTCTCTATCATTGAGAATGTAGCAGACACACCCAAAGACATGAAGAAAACCAATGTTGGGTTTTCTACCATAAAAGACTTCATAAGGAGTCTTATTATGTCTTTTTACAATGATAGACCTATTTTGGGTAAAGCATGCAGTGTTGATTGCTTCGGCCCAAAAGTAGGTAGGGAGGTGAGATTCACTCAACATGGATCGGGCAGCTTCACATAGTGTTCTGTTCTTTCTCTCCACTACACCGTTCTGTTGCGGAGTTCTGACAGCAGAGAAGTTCTGAGAGATGCCTTTTTCATTGAAAAAGTCATCCAACATACTGTTCTTGAATTTTGTTCCGTTGTCACTTCTTACAGATCTTACCAGCTGCCCATTCAACACTTCAGACTTTTTGATGAACTTTATGATTTCTTCAGTAGTGTCACTTTTATACCTGAGAAAAAATACCCAGGTGTAACGAGTGAATTCATCAATAATAACCAGAATGTACCTTATACCACCCAGGCTTGGAGTACTGACTGGTCCACACAGATCCATGTGGAGCATCTGAAGAGGCTGAGTGATGGAGAAGCATTGCTTGGACTTGAAGGAAGATTTTGTGAGTTTCCCTTTCTCACATGCAGCACACAGCTTTTCTTTCACAAAGGATAACTTTGGCATGCCCGTAACAAGCTCCTGGTTTGAAAGGACATTCAAAGTCTTGAAGTTGAGGTGAGAGAGACGCTTGTGCCAAAGCCAACATCTTTTGGCAGAGTTTTCAGAGACAAAACAGATGTTTGTTCCGAAGGATGAGCTATGTCCCATGTCTATGACATAGACATTTTCTTTGCGGTAGCCAGAGAGTACAGTTTCCATCTTTTCGTTGAAAATGATGCATGAAGATAATTCAAACATCACCTTGTACCCCAGATCACACAGTTGGCTTATGCTTAGGAGATTGTGCATCAAGCCTTCAACATAAGCTACTTTATTAAAGGTGATGGAACCATTTGAGAGTGTTCCATAACCTTTAGTCCTTCCTTTAGAGTTATCACCAAAGGTGACAGAAGGACCTTTGGTAGGCACGAAGTCAGCAAGGAGAGATTTGTTGCCGGTCATATGTCTTGAGCACCCGCTGTCGAGATACCAGATTTGTTGGTGCCCTAGACCCTGCAATCACAAGAAAATCAGTTCTTTGGTACCCATTTGGAGATGGGTCCTTTTGAGTTAGAAGGAGAAGAAGTATCCTTGGAAGCATTTTTATCAATTCTCTCCAGAGGACAATTCTTAGCAAGGTGAGAGGTATTACCACAGTTATAGCATTTTCTATATGTAAAAACCTTTTTGGAGCTTTGACCAGATTCCTTGTGATGACTGGTCACATTGACTTTCATGGCCTTGAAGGTTAGAGGAAAGTCAAGAGGCTTAGGACCCAAGATACCTTTGCCAGAGTCAGTTGAAGGAATGGAAAAGGGTGTCTTGGAGTTTAGCTTATTCAACATCACAACTCTGGGGATTGGAAGAGAAGATGGTTTCTTTGAGTTTTTATTGGGAAGTTTCTTTTGGGGAGGAAGATTGGCAACAGATTTTCCCTTTTTGGAGAAGGAGACTTTGTTTGAAGAAGGCTTAGAAGAGGAAGGTTTGGGTTCAGAAGAGGAAGGCTCATTTATTTTTAAGGAACACATAGACTCAGTAATGGGTTTAGAAGGGTCATTTGAGTCTTGGGTTTCCTCACTCTCATTGGGTGAATCAATGCTCTTAGCTTTGATGAACATTCCAAACTTGAGATCTTTAGAGCGATCATAAGAGTCCAAAGGTTCAGAGTTGTCATAGTTCTCTTCAGAGGATTCATAGAATGAGGGAAAAGAGAAAGGAGCATGAGTGTCAGAAGGAGGTTCAAGGTCATATTTCCCGAAGCCTAGTCCAGACTTGTCATCACAAGATATTTGATCCTGAAAAATCCTTTCTAAATTTTTGGACGAGCTTGTCCACTTTTTCACAGTTTCTTGCTCCTTTTTAAACTTTTTAAGAAGTTTATTTTTCTCTTTAGCAAGAGTAAAATTTATAGTTTTCAAATCCTCAAGCTCAACCTTGATTTTATCAAAGTGTTTTAGTTGAGAGAGACAGATTTGCAGTTGAGAAGAAAGAGATTTTATCTGAGCATTTGCCTTCTTCTTTGCATCCTTGGCTTCATAGAAGTCAATGGTCAAAGAGTCAAAGGCTTCAATTTTCTCAGCATCAGAGAGAGAGAAAAATGGATGTACCTGAGAAGATGATGTGGAGCACTCAGCAGACACAAGAGCCATGGAGGTGGAAGGGGTTTCACCATCATCAGCATCATCTATTTTAGCCATAAAGCAGAGATTGGCCATTTCCTTATCACTTTCGGAAGTTGGTTCATCTGCCCAATCATGAGATTCGGCAAGAAGACCTTTTCCTTTGTTGGCTAGAAGAGCATTCCTTTCCTTCTCTCTCTTGTATTTGGCCTTGTACTTTTCAGCACGATCAGAGTTTGAAGGAGCAGAAGTTTTTGATTTTTGAAAAGAGGGCTGAAGGGAATCAGACTTGGTTCTGACAAACCTAGAGGATGTACGGTTGGAGGAGAGCAGTCCAGACTTGTCAGAGGACCTGCTTCTGCATTCAGAAGCAAAGTGTCCCTTCCTCCCACACCTGTAACATTCCTCATTTGATTTGTCAGAGGAAGCATTTTTTGAAAAAGCAGAGGAGGGTTTTCTAGAAAACCTGGGTTTTCTAGAAGGGAAGTGAGGTTTGCCTTTAGAAAAGCCAGCCAGCATGGCAACACCATCTGACAGCTGAGCCACAGAGGTCTCTTCTCCTTCATCATCAGCCTCACTGAGATAGGCTTCTGAAGGGTCATTGGGGTCCTCTTGACTATCGTTGTCAGAGTCAGAAGGATAGGTGATCCTAGGGACACACACAGTACTTTTGGAAGATTCACCGACAAGGGCTAGAGAAGAGCCTTTGATGTCTTTTGTGAATGACTTCCTAAGCAGTTTAGACTACTCATAGTTGAAGAGGGTGCCATACAAGGCAGTGAGAGGCATAAAGTCAAGATCCTTGGTAGACTTGATACAAGTACAGATGTTTTCCCAAAATTCAGGAAGACAATCCATGAACTTGCACAAGACTTTCTCATTGTCATATATGCGACTCACAAGTTTAAGATCATTGAGAAGGCTATTAAAGCGATTGTAGTAGTCTGAGAGAGACTCACCCTTCTCATGAGAGAAGAGTTCATACTTTCTTACAAGAGCAATCTTTTTGCTCTTTTTCACCTCAGACGTACCTTCATAAAGAACACACAGAGTGGACCACATTTCTTTTGCAGTAGAAAGGTTAACGAGAGAATGATAGACCTCATCAGGCAGAGAGAGGGCAATGATGGCTCTGACTTTAGTATCAAGAGCTATAAGACGTCTGTCTTCATCATTGTATTTACTAGGGTCTTTTAGAATGTATCTCCCAGTAGCTGGAGTCCTTTCTTCTTCAGAAGAGTCCTCATCAGCTTTTCCCTTGTCTGCATTATATCGGTCCCAAACTCTAGGAATAAAGGGACCTTCATGTAAAATAGTTGGATATCTGCTGTCAACTCCTTCTAGAAAGAGTATCATACGACTTTTCCACAAGAAAAAGTTATCGGGGTTAAACCTTGGTGGTTTGGCTATAGAGCCATTGTCGTATGAAACAGCATTGAAGTTTTGAGAAGAATCATTTTTTAAAGAAGAAGAAGAGGCTGCCATCACGGATCTAGTTTATTGAGTTAAACGAAACCGCTCTGATACCACTTGTTGGTCCCAAATAGCAGTAAATAAATAATCTAAGTATTGTAGAAGGGGGGGTTGAATACAATACACACAGTTTTTCACTTACTTTAATTCTTATTGATTTGAAATCAAGAATTACACATAGAAAACTTTTGATTGTTGCGGAAGAGAATAGATGAAATCTATTCAAACAATCTTGCACTAAGAGAAATGAAGAAAAATTGTAAAACACTTAGAAAACAATAAGAACTTCTTAGAAAGAGAATGCCAGTGCACTTAGAGAGCTTGAATGCTTGAGAGCTGGTGATCTTGCATGTTGAACCATCCTCCATATTTATAGTGCCTCATGCATTAAATGCATGGGACACCTGTTGAGAAAAGGATGGACACAGGTCTTCAGTAAGGATGGACACAGGTCTTCAGCAAAGTACAAGGTACAGGATGTATCTTTTGTCTTGAGGTGTTTTGGCTTGAAGTGTTGACCTGCAGAAGGATGGTAGAGACCTTTCCTTAAGATGGTGTAGTAGACAAAACTTACTTGATCTGATATCCAGATGAGGTCCACGTCAATGCAAGATATCACAATATACTTTGTCAGAAAAGTATAATGTGTTTGAAAGAAATCCTTAAGCATAGACTGCCGAAGACTTGAAAGATCTTCGGCTCCTGAAGATGTGAGAACACCTTCATACTCTAAGGAGAGATGATTGGCTACCGAAGACTTGAGAAATCTTCGACTGCTCCTTGAAGATGTGAGAACACCTTCACACTCTAAGGAGAGATGAGATAATCGGCTGCCGAAGACCTGAGAGGTCTTCCACACCTGAAGATGTGAGGATACCTTCATACTCCTGAGAGACATGTGATTGACACCATCCTGGCTGATGGTGTTGATCACTTGGGCATGCTTGGCTTTAGGCTGAGGAGACTATCTTCAATCCGCTTTGAGAGATGTACTCCTTCTTTGTCTTCTTCGGCTGATCTTTGACTTCACCGAACATTTGTATAGAAACCAAGCTGCTAAAAGAACCTTAAACATATTCTAAGTAGGATGATATAAGATGGAAGATTAGGAGGTCATCTTCAAATCTTCAGATGACCCAACACAACTAAAAGTAATTCACCGTGAAATCAAGAGTATATTGCCACATCTATTTATACATGTACAAGGCTAGAAATAATAAGGAAATACAATAATTACAATATATCAATCCCTTTAATGCAGCCCTATAATCTCTACAATATACCAATCACTTTAATGTAATCCCTTTAATGTAGTCTTACCCTTTATTAGTCCCCCTTAGTCGCAATGGTAGAAGATCGGACGTGAAGACTATCCCGGAAATCATCAAAGAGTATTTTTGGAAGACCCTTGATGAATATATCCGCATATTGGTATCGTGAGGGTACGTGTAAGACTCGAACAAGGCCGCGTGCCACCTTTTCACGAACAAAGTGGATATCTAACTCAATGTGTTTTGTCCGTTGATGTTGAACTGGATTCCCGGACATAAAAATGGCACTCACATTATCACAATATACCAAAGTTGCTTTCGCAATTGGTACTCGAAGTTCCATCAACAAATTTCGTAGCCAACACGTCTCGGACACCGCATTGGCTATACCCCGGTATTCGGCCTCGGCACTTGATCGGGATACGGTTGCTTGTCTCTTTGACGACCAGGAGATTAAATTGTCTCCAAAAAATACACAGTAGCCGCAAGTGGATCTTCTAGTATCCGGACACCCCCCCCAATCGGCATCCGTATAGGCGATGAGAGACTTACTTTGTGATGGGCATAATTGTAATCCGAAAGATAAAGTACCTTTGACGTATCGAAGAATGCGTCGAAGAGCTTGTAAATGTTCCTCCCGAGGATCGTGCATGAATAAGCACACTTGCTGGACTGCATAAGTTATCTCTGGTCATGTAAATGTCAAATACTGAAGCGCGCCAACGAGACTCCGATATTGAGTGGCATCAGAAACTTGAGGACCCGAGTTGGCGCTAAGTTTGGAGTGGGTATCGACCGGTGTGCGAGCCGAATTGCAGGAGGACATATTGGCCCGTGCGAGAATCTCCCGAGCATACTTTTCTTGAGATAAGAAAATACCATGTTTGTTTTTGGAGACAAGATACCCAAAAAATAATGAAGTTCGCCCAAGTCCTTCATTGCAAATTCGGAGGCCAATTTTGATGTAATGGCCATGCGTAAAGAGGTCGACGATGCGGTCAAAATAATACCGTCAACGTATAAGAGCAAATAAGCGGTGTCGTTGCCTTTTTGTAAAATAAAAAGGCTTGTGTCCGACTTGCTTTGAGCAAATCCAACAGACGCAATAAATGACGCAAAATGTTGGTACCACGCCCTTGGTGCTTGCTTTAAACCGTAGAGGGATCGTTTGAGGCGACATACATGGTTGGGGTATTTGTCAGTTTTAAACCCGGGTGGTTGATGAATAAAGACGGTTTCACGTAAATGACCATGTAGAAATGCGTTCTTGACATCTAATTGATGGAGATCCCAATTTTTAGATAAGGCGATGCTAAGAACGAGACGAATGGTGGCCGGCTTAACGACCGGGCTAAAAGTTTCCGTGCAATCTATGCCAACTTGTTGGACCTGCCATTACACACCAAACGAGCTTTGTGTCTCTTAAGAGACCCATTAGCATGAAATTTATGAGTAAAAATCCACATGCAACGTATCACATTAACATCAATAGGCCTCGGAACAAGCTCCCAAGTGTCATTTTCAATTAACGCATTATACTCATCAAACATTGCTTTAGTCCAATTTGGGCCACGAAGAGCATCAATATGAGACTTGGGAAGAGGTGAGATACTCGGAGTGGCCAAACAAGCATATTTTGGGTTAGGCTTGTGAATCCCATGTTGACTTCGAGTAGTCATGCGATTTTGAACCGGAGGAGGAGAGGAGGGGGAAGAGGACGCATGAGGAGATGAAGAAGACGTCGGAGTTTGGGACTGGTTTGGAAGCGCAGTTGGCTGTTTTGGTGACTGATTTTGGGGTTGTTCGGGAGTAGGCATGAAGTTGGAGGGTTGGCGCCATGTAGGAGGGGCTGCCATAATGTTCGGAAACAGTTGAAACAACGATGGTGGGGTTGTTTGTGTGTTGTTTGTATTGTTTTGGTTAGGTGGGGAAGGGACTGTCGGTTTTTGAGAGGCAAAGGGAAAAATATTTTTGTCAAAAATAACGTGGCGTGAGATAATGAAACGATTTTTGGTGAGATCGTAACACAAATAGCCACGATAGTGCGATGGATATCCAAGAAAAACACACGGAGAGGATTTTGGAAGAAGTTTGTGTTGAAGAGAAGAGGCATGCGGAAAACAAAGACAACCGAAAATTTTTAAATGTTCATAGGATCTTATGATAAAGACGGGTGGTCGGAGAGGAATAATTTATGACCTTGGAAGGGAGAATATTATGTAGATATGTAGCCATGTGAAGAGAATATGGCCAAAAAGATGTTGGAACATTGGCATGGAAGAGAAGAGTTCGGGAGATATTGTTTAGTGTACGAAATTTGTGTTCGACCTAGTACTAGTAACGGAAAGAAATGTAGACTCGGTAGGAACTTTGGACTTGATGGAAATTGGAAGCGGGTACAAGTCTCCATCACTATTGCATCGCATTAGATTGATCCCCGTCCGTAAATCCTTCACGCAAAAACTATAAGGATCAAATTCTATGGAAACAGAGTTGTCTTTTGTAAAACGACGAACCGAAATAAGATTTTTTACGATGTTAGGAACGACACAAACATTGTTTAGCGAAAAAGGTGGTGAAGGTGGGGAAAGTTTTGTTTGACCATAAGCTTTGATAGGAATGGAAGACCCATTACCCACAATAATTTGATGAGGAGTGCGTAAATTAAAAAGATTTGAAAGCGTACCTTGGTTTGATGTTATGTGTGATGTTGCCCCGGTATCCATATACCACTGATTCTCCGGGGTATTAAGCGATATTGTATTGAAAGCGGCATCAATTTCAGTCAGAGCATATGAAGACGGAGCATGAGAATAGTAAGCTTGTTGGGGTCTTGAGCCCAAAATTCCCTTCGAGTTAGGCCTAGGAGAAGCTGGACCTTGAGGTGCCCAACTGGTCGTTGGGTAAGGGCATGGTGGCGGGGCCCACTGCCATTGTTGTGGCCACTGATACGAACCATGTTGCTGCCAGGAATAGCCGCCGCGGCCTCGACTAGACCCGCGATAGGAGCTGTTGGTGGCGGTGCTGCTGTCGGTCTTAGCAATGACGTCGAAAGTGGGTTGTTGTTGTGGCGGCATGGTGGAGGTAAGGAGGGCGGTGGGGCTAGAGGCATTTGCTTCCACTTGTTTGTTTTTCCGAGCTTCTTCCAACGATAGCATGCTTCGGGCTTGATAGAAGGGAGGCAATGGATTTGTTTGTTGAATGATGGTGGCAACCCCATCATAAGCGGATATGAGGCCTGCGACCAATTGGAGGACAAGTCTACTTTCAGACACCGGAGCGCCTACATTCGTCAATTGATCAGCGATCATTTTGAGGGCTTGACAATAAGTTGAGACAGATGAAAAATCTTCTTGGCGAGTCTTCGAGAACTGTTGCTCAAGATAGACGGCTCGGGAGGATTTGTTGTCTCGAAAAATCTGTTGTAGACGGTTCCATGCAACTTGCGCGGTGGAATCTGGTTCGATGATGGTGTGGAGAAGGCCATTTGATATCGTGCCATATATCCATTGGAGGACAATGGCATCGAGACGAGACCAAAGAGAAGCCTCAACGGAAGTATCCTTAGGTGGGATGATATGGTCGATAACAAGATAAGCACGGGCATGGATTTTAAAAAGCTCGGACCACGATGTATATTGATCCTTCTCGATTTCCAAGACAATAGGGATCGGAGATTTGATATTTGAGACTGTTAAAGCGGGATGATAGGGCGGATGTCGGATCTCGGTGGTGGTGGTGTCGGTGGCGCTTGATTCCGAGGTTGCCGACGACATGATGATTGTGAGTTAGAGAGACAGACAGAAAAAAAAGATATGTAGAAGGGAGAGAGGCTCTGATACCATAAAAGTAATTCATCGTGAAATCAAGAGTATATTGCCACATCTATTTATACATGTACAAGGCTAGAAATAATAAGGAAATATAATAATTACAATATATCAATCCCTTTAATGTAGCCCTATAATCTCTATAATATACCAATCACTTTAATGTAATCCCTTTAATGTAGTCTTACCCTCTATTACCAACGTTTGATATTTAACCTCTCAAGTGTTGGAATTAATGATATAATCAGATTTGTATTTTTAGTATGTATATATATATAGTTTATATATATGTTAGTTATAGTTAGTTATACACGAAGGGGTGCGATGGTTCGATGGTACCTTTTCGGTATCTATAAATATGTATCAACTATGTATGTTTCAAAGTGTGTATTTTCTCGTTTATAATCAATAAACTTTGGTTGATTCAATCTTGCAATTCTATATTTCGATCCAACAATTGGTATCAGAGCATCAGGTTATAATCAAACCAAAGTTCTCATCATCTACCATAAACAAAGAAACCGAGAAGTCACCAGAAAATCGGCGCCGGAGATTCAACATAAGAACACCACAGAAAGGGTGTTGATTGAATCAACGGGGGATACCCAGTGCGGCCGAGAAATCAAGAAAACCCACCAAAATCCGGCACCAGAGATTCAACAGAAGAACACCACAAGAGCGGCGTTGTTTGAATCAGGGGGGTTACCCAGAGTGACCGGAAAACCACAAAAGAAAACCAAGAAATATCGCCGGAGACTCAAACAGAAGGAACCACCGTCAAGAATATCATACGGGGTTCGTTTGAATCTAAAGGGGGATACCCAGGGCGGCCACAACAGAGTTTCTACCACCAACTGTCACCCACCGATCTAAGGGGACTTACCTTAATCGGAGAAGACAACCGGAGGAACCGAAAATCGCAATCGGCCAGAGAAGATCATCACGTCAAATCGCAGGGCAACCAGCGATTAAAGAAGCCGAGGGATACTCGACTTAAGCAATCAAGAACCAAGCATCGACCGAAATCGCAGTCAACCGCCGATCGAAATCGAGGGCTACTCGATTTGAACCAGAGACAAATTGGAAACGGCAACATTTAGAAACTGTACACCCTTCCTTTTGTTTTATCTTTTTCTTTTCCCATTTTTATAAACAAAAAACAATTTCTTTTGTTTTATTGCTTTTAAAGAAAATAAAAATAAAACCTTTTTTAAACAATTTTGTTTATTGTTTTAATTTATTACTAAAATTGTTTTTAGTAATTTATTAAAAATCAAAACAAACAAAATTTTCAATTTAAATTTTTACACAAAATTATGACCGGGAAAGGAAACAAAGATCAAGGAGAAAATTCCAAAATTTGCAAGGAAATGAGTCCTAATGTTCATTTTCAATGTCCGATGTTGAATTCAACAAATTACACAACATGGGCAATTCGAATGCAAATTATTTTGGAAGCAAACAATCTTTGGGAAGCAATCGAACCACAACCAACAACGAAAGACGACGTGAGAAGAGATAAAACCGCTACTGCGTATCTCTATCAATTGCTACCAGAAGATCAACTGCTTCTCATTTCAAAATACAAGACTGCAAAGTTAGTTTGGGATGCACTGAAAATCAGACATGTCGGAGTAGACAGTGTCCAAAAGGCAAGATTACAAACACTCAAGACGGAATTTGAGATGTTACAGATGAAAGAAAATGAATCAATCGATTCATTCACTACGAAGTTAACGGGTATTATGAACAAAGCAGCAAGCTTGGGACTAACATATGAAGATTCCACTCTCGTTCGGAAGTTACTAAACACAGTACCCGATCACTTTCTTCAAATTGTTGCGTCCATTGAACAATACTCAGATCTAGATACTATGTCACTAGACGAAGCAATCGGGAGACTGAAGACTTTTGAAGAAAGACTCAAACACAAGAAAGAAAGAGTCGTGGACACTCAAGAAGGATTGATGTTCACACGACATGACCATCAAGGCCAATCTTACAGAGGACGTGGCCGTGGCAGATTTAACCAGTCACGAGGCCGAGGGAATAACAGATTCAGATCGGAAAGAAAGAACTGGGATTCTTCACAGAATAGTTTCAAGAAAGAAACAAACAACAATACAAAGAAATTTACTCCTGATAAGAGTGAAATACAATGCTTCAAGTGCAAGAAATATGGACATTATGCAAACAAATGTCCACAGAATGATCAAGAGAAAGAACACTCCAATCTCATTAAGAAGATTTAGAACCAACACTGCTTATGGCAACTATTGAAGAGCACCAGAAAGTTTTCTTGAACGAGAGAAGCCTCGAACCAAACAAGATAACTACAAATGTTGAAAGTGTATGGTATTTAGACAATGGTACAAGCAATCATATGACGGGAATCAAAGATCACTTCAACGAAATTGACGAGAAGATTACTCGGAACGTAAGATTCGGAGATGGATCATACGTAGAGATGGAATGCAAAAACAAAGAACAATGGGACATTTCAAAGGCATACTTAGGCAGTGAGCCAGGATCAAAAACATACCGCCTGTTTGATCCAATAAAGAAAAAGATTTGCGTCAGTCGGGACGTAAAATTCAAGGAAGATGAGACATGGAATTGGAAGGATATCGCAATGAGCTTCGGGTTTCCAGAATACTATGATCAAGCATTTAACAAGCTACTTGAACAGTACTTGCTACACCCTCAAGAACATTATAACTTTGCATTGAAAAGGTTTGATAAGTTACCAAGTATAAGGGATCAAAGTGTTGGTGGAATAACCAACAAGGATCATGATCAATCAAGATATACGTTTGATCACGGCAGTGGAAGCTCAATTGGTGGTGTAACCAAGAGCAAGGATCAGGAAGATCAGAACGCTACAGGAACTCAGGCAACCGATCAAACCAAGCAATGCATAAAGGTGTTGAAGAAAGAGACGAAGAAGATCCTAGCATTGATGGATACTATTCATACAGACATGAAGACCAGGCGAAAACACTAAAGAAGATGATGAGTTTGTCATCATCCTGTGAAAATTGAAGCAAAATAAGAAAGATGTTCAAAGATTAGTTGCTACACACTCCTACGAGTTCATACTGGAAGAGAAGTCAAACAAGTATACCGAAGGACTGGGTACTTTTATAGATCAAGCAGACGGACTTGCTGGTCATTTTGAAGGAACTGTAGGATGAATCAATGCAGCAGCAGAATCTACCGAGCGTATCTCAAGTACCAATAATTAGTTGATTATATCATTAAGGGGGAGATTGATGGAATTAATGATATAATCAGATTTATATTTTTAGTATGTATATATATAGTTTATATATGTTAGTTATAGTTAGTTATAGTTAGTTATACACGAAGGGGTGCGATGGTTCGATGGTACCTTTTCGGTATCTATAAATATGTATCAACTATGTATGTTTCAAAGTGTGTATTTTCTCGTTTATAATCAATAAACTTTGGTTGATTCAATCTTGCAATTCTATATTTCGATCCAACATCAAGCGTCACTTGCATCCCATTCTGCTTCTCCATGGGCAAAGCCTTTTAGTTGGAGAACCTCCATGTAGGTAACGATTGAATGTTTGACATATGGCTCCATAGTAGAAAACATTTGACAAGTCATGTTTGTCATCCTTGTCACAACATAATACTAGCTTCTTAATGTTGGGAAAACATTTTTGAAGATCATCTATCCCATCTTTGAACACCACATGTGAGACAGGGATTTCAAATTCATTGGTTTTCTAATATTAGGAAGATAATTAAAGCACGTTGTTACTCCACAAATGCCTCAGATTTACCAAAGCTGTTATGACAGCAGGTAAATGCATATAGCTAGCAAAATTGGTTTCAAGAATGAGGGTTTGGAGGCTCCATAATTTGCATATTGATTTTGGGAATCCAAGTGAATAAATTTCAAGGTACCTTAAGTGGACTAGTAATGTTAACCCCATGGAAAATCATCCAATAGACATTTTTGTAGACCTAACACCCTAAGAAGCACGAAGGAACTTTCAATGATTTAGGCAAGCATATCTTCATATGAAAGCACAAATCCGAACGAATGGTTCACGTGGGAAAATGATTGTTATTCACAATGCTGATATCTTCATTTGTGAACACGCGGGGATGCTGACATAGAATATCCGAAGGAAGTTGAGGATACAATGGCGGATAATTTATTTTAAGGAATAATCTTTCTTCTTTTCCTTTTTGCAGGCATAGTTCCCTCACAAGATCATGGAGTTTAAAAGCTTTCACATCACCAATTACATTCCTCTTTGCAACAATTACAAGATTACTGTTGATTAGATCCATAAGGTAAGCCTTTGCAGTATCCTCCAAGCTTCGATTTTCAGCTTCTTCGGTAAATCCCTCAGCTACCCATAACTATATCAACCTTTCTACATTGAACCTAAAGTCTTCTGGAACCTTTCATGGGGAAAAACAATTTTAAGTCATCCCAAGCCTCAATGCTCCAGATATCATCAATCACAATCAAATATCTCTTACCCATTAGGTTCTTGTGCAACTTTTCACAAAGTCGATGGTCACCAGCTTCTTCAATGTTTTGTTGAACACCAATGGATGCCAGAATTTGAATCAACAGATCCCGTCTTTTATATGTTTGAGAAACAGTGACCCATGCACGGACATGGAAATGATACACAATGAAACGGTCATTGAATACTTTGGTAGCAACGCTAGTCTTACCGAGCCCCCCCTGCTTTGTATCTTCAGCAATTTTGTCCCGTATATGAGCTCAACATCATGTCAAGCCCCACAACAATTTATTCCATTAATGGCTTCTTCATTCCTAATGGATTTATGGTGCAGGAAGTTCCAGCAGCAGTGGATTGGGTTTTGAGACGGTCAATTCTTGGAGACGAATTCATATTCATGTTATCGATGTTGAAAAGTCATGAGATCGACCATGATAGACTCGATGGATCTCATTACTTTCCCAAGATCCAGGGTGGTTTTAAATACATCAGATCTAGGAGAATTTCCTCTGTTTGTGAAGTGCAGAGCAGATAGAAATAGATCAATAATATCTTGTGCTTCTTCTGCTGCATCTTTGAATCTTTTCTGAGCTAATATATATATATATATATATATATATATATATATATATATATATATATCTATACTATATTATAAAGATGGCATAAAAAACTCTTAATTACAACTCACTAAGCTTTATGTACTATCATTTAAAGCTATCTACTTAAAATCTCTTAAAAATAACTACTAAAGCCTAATGTACTACCTGTAAATCTTTTAACCCTAATTAATATATTTCATCCTTATCCCCCAAAATCATTATCTCTAATCCCCAAACCCTAAAATCATGAAATTTGAATTCTGATAAACATAATCAAAACAGGATATCACTTTTAAATGCTTTTAACCCTAATTAATAAATTTCATCTTTATCCCCCAAAATCTTTATCTCTAATCCCCAAATCCTAAAATTATGAAATTTGAATTCTGATAAACATAATCAAAACAAGATAAACATCTCAATTTAAATATAAAAAATTTAAAATATATAAGACAATTGATGAATTTTAACAAACTACTTAATTTTTTTTATATAAAAAACATTATATTGTTAAGCCTAAATTAAACAAATTTATATATAAAAAAACCATTATCACTCAATAAAAATCATCTAAAATCGTATTGTAAATCAATAAAAAAACAAAAAATAAAAATAAACATTAAAATCGTGATGTATCTCGCTGCATTGCGCGAGTACGCTTCTAGTATATATATAGGTGATGATGATGATGATCTTCATGTATATTAAAAAGGGTCTGGATGATGGAGGCAAGTTCTTGGTAAAGCAGTTTGAATTGAGGCCACTCAAACAAAATTAATGGATTGTTGATGAGTGGATTGTTGTTTTTGGGGTTCTAAAACTAAAGAAATTGAATAACAAGGAATTCTACTACTTGTTGCTTTCAAGGCGAGTGATATCTCTATCCTTAAAGAAATTTCGCCTCCACCGTTTGATAGAACATAGTGCTATGGGTTTGTGGCGAATTACTTCTCAAGATACAATGAAGCAACGTATGTAGAGCAATTATCAACACCGCACTTTGTGGTGATAATCCGGTTGAACTATTGAGTTTCAAGGATTTCTAGAAACTAGAAATTTATGTTTCTATAGCAACACAAACTCTAGCAATCTGGTATATGAAAAAGTTGTCCCATTTCGGTGTCTAGAGGATGATATATAGAGAGGAAAAAATGAAAAGGTGCAACTTTTCATGAAGAGGTGCAACCTTTCATGAAAATGTGCAATGATTCAACTTCCCTCAAAAAATAACCGAATTAACTAACTAACGGAGTTAACGGAAAAATTAACGGACCGTTAATTATAAGGACAAAAAATTCACTCTTCCTAAGACTTAACCCAAAATATTTTAGACTCTAACTTATTTTGAAATTTTCTTCAACAAACCCCCACCATTTTCAAAATATACTCGAATTTGACAGGACTGACTCGACATGACCTAACCAGATTCCGAAATCCTTGGGGGTGTTATGCATAAGTAAAGGTGGAGTCTTACACCTTGAACCTTTACATAGTGAAAGTGCTCAAATCTAACTAGGGTAAGAATGGTTGAACCAAAGTCATTGAACCATCTTCCTTTATATGTTAGACGGAAACACCTCACGCATATCATTCCTCTCATTCATTCAACCACTATAAGCCGACCCGTTAACTGGCCATGGGTCTATATCTTGATTTCTCAGAATGTTCTAGAGCCAAGCCCTTTAGCTCATATGAAGCGACCTTACTTCCACATTCAGATAGGTGGACCTTGTCAAGAGTGTTCCCGTAACTTGAACACTCCAACACATATTGTGTTACAAGTCCATTAAGAACTAGATTCAACCTTTCTTGACATTACGGTTCCAAGTTCCGCTGACCTTGGGATGGTTTTGAAACATTGCAGAACTTTCAGTCACATTCAAATGATGTACTTTAACTTAATCTTGAGACTTGGTGAAATACCAAGTGTCAAGACAAGGTTCCATCATGGGTGACTATTTATAGGTGGGCTTGAGACCCATCCCTTTTCAAGTGTTTTCAATCAATTTTCTTGGTAATCCTTTTGTGAAAGGATCTGCTAAGTTCTTACTTGATCGTAAAAAACTAATGGTGATCACCCCATCATTTATTAATTGATTTACTTGCCTATGTCTAAGTCCAATATGTCTGGACTTACCATTATACACTTGATTGTATGCCCTTGATAGTGTAGCCGCACTATCACAGTGTATAGAAATTGGCGGCATTGGCTTTGGCCATAAGGGTATGTAAATCAACAAGTCCCTTAACCATTCTGCTTCTTTACAACAAGAAGCTAGAGCAACTTTGTTTCTTTGATCCCTAAGACACTTCACCCCCACCAAGTGTGAAAATCCATCCACTTGTAGATGCATAGTCTTCTTGATCATTTATCCAACTTGCATCAGTGTATCCTTCCAATACTGAAGGATATCCACTATACTCCAAACCATAATCCATGGTTTTCTTCAAATACTTGAGTACCCGATTTACAGCATCCCAATGTGCTTTTCCAGGCTTACTAGTATGTCTACTTAATCTTCCTACGGCATAGGCGATATCAGGTCTAGTACAAGTCATAACATACATTAAACTACCAATAACTTTAGCATATTCATTTTGAGCTAATACCCTACCGGTATTAGTCGTCAATCTAGAACCTACTTCGAACGGAGTGCTTACAGGAAAACAATCAAATTTATTAAAACGTTTTAATATCTTTTCAATATAGTGAGACTGGGATAGCATTAGTTTATTGTCATTTCTAAGAATCTTTATTCCTAGAATAACATCAGCTTCTCCCAGATCCTTCATATCAAAATTTTCAGATAAGAGTTTCTTAGTCATTTGCACTTGTTCTAAGTCGGTTCCAAAGATCATCATATCATCCACGTATAAGCAAATGATAACCCCTTGACCATTAACAAATCGACTATAAACACATTTGTCTGATTCATTAATTTTGAAACCATTCGATAGAATGATTTGGTCGAATTTTTGATGCCGCTGTTTGGGAGCCTGTTCAGGCCATACAAGGACTTGATAAGTTTACAAACTTTCTTTTCTTGTCCTTGAACTATGAAACCTTCTGGTTGTTCCATATATACTTCCTCTTCTAATTCACCGTTCAAGAATGCGGTTTTGACATCCATTTGGTGAATTACGAGTTTATAAATGGAAGTTAAGGCAATCAAAATTCTAATGGTTGACGTTCGTGCTACAGGGGCATATGTGTCAAAATAGTCTAGTCCTTCTTTCTGTGTAAAGCCCTTAGCTACTAATCGGGCTTTAAACTTTTCAATACTGCCATCAACTCTTAATTTTCTTTTGAAAATCCATTTATTCTTGATGGCCTTTGAACCAGGGGGTAGGTCGACTAAGATCCAAGTATTATTACCTTTGATGGAATCCATTTCATCGTTGATTGCTTCTTTCCAAAAAGATGCATCATGAGATTTCACAGCTTCTGCATATGTAGGTGGTTCTTCATCCAAGTTGTAAATTATTGGATATTCTTTCACTGAACCATGTCGATCACCTTCAACTAGATACATTTCAAAGTCAGGCCCAAAGTTTCTTGCTCTTCTTTGACGTTTGCTTCTTCTAGGTTCAATCACTTGATGATTCGGGGAATCATCATCTTCCCGTTCATTATCTATGGGAATCTTGGCAGACACGGTTTCCTTAGAAACCTCATGTGCCTTTGGAATGCTTTTGAACCTTTGTTCGTCAAAATGAGCATCTCTAGATTCTATGATGGTGTTAATAGAAATTTGATCATTTGATTCAACTACCATGAATCTATAAGCTTTGCTATTTTGGGCATATCCCAAAAATATACATTCAATACCTTTGTCTCCTAACTTTCTCTTCTTGGATTCGGGAAGTCTCACAATTGCTCGACATCCCCAAATCCGAAGGTAATCTAGTTTAGGTGTCAGTTGATTCCATATTTCATAAGGGGTCTTTTGACTTCTCTTGCTTGGTACTCTATTGAGTATGTAGCAAGATGTAAGTAATGCTTCTCCCCAAAATCCAGAACTTAATCCGGAATATGACATCATGGAATTTACCATTTCCATCAAGGTACGGTTTTTTCTTTCCGCAATACCATTTTGTTTTGGTGTATACGGAGCCGTCACTTGGTGAATAATTCCCGTAGATTCAAAATATCTAGGGTTATAATATTCACCACCTCTATCCGTTCTTAAAAATTTTATCTTTGTGTCACATTTAAGTTCTACTTCATTTTTGTAGATCTTAAACTTTTCAAGGACTTCATCTTTTGAATGTAAAAGATATACATAGCAATATCGAGAGTAATCATCGATAAAAGTGGCAAAGTACTTTTTGCCACCAAGAGAGGGTGTAGCATGTAAGTCACATACGTCACTATGCACTAAGTCTAAGATTTTAGATGATCTTTGGACTTGAGGGAACAGTTGTCTAGTAATTTTAGTATGCATACAAGTAAGGCACTTATGATTTTTATCATCTAACTTTGGAATTAAATCACTTTTTGTCATAATTTTCAAACGTTTAAAGTGTACGTGACCTAATCGACCATGCCACAATAGTAAGGAAGAATCAAAGTAAGCAGAACTAGTAGTAGTATTATTAGCATCAATCATATGTACATCGGGAGCAACCACATTCTTTGCGTTGCTTATGTCAATCATATTTACATTATTCACACTATTATTCACAACATCATTTATGTTTAGTTTAAACATTCCTCGGTGAGATAGCCTTTGCCGACGAATCTTCCGCCTTTAGAGAGTATAACCTTGTCAGATTCGAAGACGAGTTTGAAGCCATGTTTGTTGAGGATTGATCCAGAAACCAAGTTCTTTCGGACATTGGGAACATGGAGAACATCATTTAGGGTCAAAGTGTTCCCGGATGTGAATTCCAAAGTAACCTTCCCTTTTCCCTTGACTTGAGCGGTAGAGTGATTTCCCATGTAAAATACGGAGTTAGAAGCTTCGTACGTTTTGAACATGTCCATGTTGTTGCACACATGTCGGGTAGCCCCCGAATCCACCCACCAACATTCGTCTTCCTCAAGTGAGAATACTTCGGAAATCATAGCAACAAAGTTGTTGCTTTTGAAGTTTCCATCCTTGGTGTTGTCACTACCATTTCCCCTTCTTCTTTTGAGAAGTCGACAATTACGTTTGTAATGTCCGGGCTTGTTGCAATTGAAACAAACCACGTGCTTCATATTCCTTTTCTTTTTACCATTTTCCTCGTAGTGTTTCCTTTTCTTACCACCGGCTTTGGAAGTCTCTCCCTTTTCCTCGACCACATGAACTTTGGAAGCATCGTCGTTGGATTTATTTTCCAATCGATATTGTTCTTCAATGAGAAGATGTTTTCCATGTTCTTTTAAGGACATATCGTCCTTACGATGTTTAAGATTTTTCTTAACATCTTTCCAAGAGGGAGGGAGTTTGTCGATGATCGATGCCACTTGGATCGATTAATCCATTTTCATGTCGTGTTGTGTGAACATACTAAGAGGGTGCTCAATTTCATACATTTGATCCATAATAGGACGTGAGTCTATCATTTTGTAAGAATTAAATTTGGAAACAATAAATTTCTTACTTGTTGCGTCTTCTGTGAAGTACTTTTGTTCGAGAGCGTTCCAAAGTTCCTTCGCCGTTTCGATGTTTTGATAAACATCGAATAGAGGTTCAGACATAGCGTTGAGGATGTGACCACGACATATGAAATCGTCATTCTCAAACTTGAGTCTTTCTCGTGCCGAAGCAAGTGTCTCGTCATCGTGTTGTTCCGGGTATGGTTTGGTGAGGACGTAGGAGACGTTTAGATTGGCCAACAAGAATTTCATTTTCTTTTGCCAACTTTTGAAGCCTCCACCGTCAAATCGTTCCAACTTGACGATGTCACAAGACATTTGTTGAAGATTCTTGGTTGCCATCTTTCTTCGTAAATTGCTTTAAGATTGTTGTTTTTGGGGTTCTAAAACGAAAGAAATAGAATACCAAGGAATTCTACTACTTGTTGCTTTCAAGGCGAGTGATGTCTCTATCCTTAAAGAAATTTCGCCCCCACCGTTTGATAGAACATATTGCTATGGGTTTGTGGCGAATTACTTCTCAAGATACAATGAAGCAACGTATGTAGAGCAATTATCAACACCGCACTTTGTGGTGATAATCCGGTTGAACTATTGAGTTTCAAGGATTTCTAGAAACTAGAAATTTATGTTTCTATAGCAACACAAACTCTAGCAATCTGGTATATGAAAAAGTTGTCCCATTTCGGTGTCTAGAGGATGATATATATAGAGGAAAAAATGAAAAGGTGTAACCTTTCAGGAAGAGGTGCAACCTTTCATGAAGAGGTGCAACCTTTCATGAAAAGGTGCAATGATTCAACTTCCCTCCAAAAATAACCGAATTAACTAACTAACGGAGTGAACGGAAAAATTAACGGACCGTTAATTATAAGGACAAAAAGTTCACTCTTCCTAAGACTTAACCCAAAATATTTTAGACTCTAACTTATTTTGAAAATTTCTCCAACAATTTACTCTTCCTAAGACTTAACCCACAACAATTTATTCCATTAATGGCTTCTTCATTCCTAATGGATTTCTGGTGAAGGAAGTTCCAGCAGCAGTGGATTGGGTTTTGAGACGGTCAATTCTTGGAGACGAATTCATATTCATGTTATCGATGTTGAAAAGTCATGAGATCGACCATGATAGACTCGATGGATCTCATTACTTTCCCAAGATCCAGGGTGGTTTTAAAGACATCAGATCTAGGAGAATTTCCTCTGTTTGTGAAGTGCAGAGCAGATAGAAATAGATCAATAATATCTTGTGCTTCTTCTGCTGCATCTTTGAATCTTTTCTGAGCTAATATATATATATATATATATATATATATATATAGGTGATGATGATGATCTTCATGTATATTAAAAAGGGTCTGGATGATGGAGGCAAGTTCTTGGTAAAGCAGTTTGAATTGAGGCCACTCAGACAAAATTAATGGATTGTTGATGAGTGGATTATGGTTGACCATAGACGAGGTGGTTCAAGTTGTCCATGAACATTTGGAGACCTGTGTATGCCATCTTCTTTGTTTAGATCTTGAAGAACAAATATTTGTGTGAAAATGAAGTTTATATGGTTTTCTTCATAGTTCTATACTTATGATTATAAAATTATAATCATCTTAAATGACCTTTGCATCTTCTTCATGGTTATGTACTTCTGTTCTATATATATTATTCTTAAATGACAATCTTCATGGTTTTGTTCATATCCATTTTAAGCTCATTTCTTATGGTTGGGTAAGTTTGTAATTTTCTAAGTGTTCTTATTTGCTAATGTTAATGCTACTGTGCTTCTAGTGAAGACTTCAATCTATGTGATCATCAGTGCATTCATGGCTGAAACAGGTAATGTTATGTTCATTCTGCTGTGCCATGTGCCAACCGTTCTTCTAAAAACCAACAGACACGAACACGTTGTTGAGCAAAAGTCAGCCTGCTTTTCTGAATTCTCAACATTGATCCATCCGCTTTAGATCAGTTCTCAAATTCAATAGTCGATAAGAGAGGAACAGGTATAGAGTCGGGTTCAAACGAGAACAGGACCTATTTAAAAGAACACGAGAACTAACAAAATCATTAGTGATTTTACATTAACACACGAAAAAATGATTTTGGCCGCGGCTTCAGATTCACGTGGCTTTTTTGCACGTTAATGTAAAATCACTAATGATTTTGTTAGTTCTCGTGTTCTTTTAAATTGTTAATGTTCTCGTTTGATCCTCCATCTATATATATATATATATATATATATATATATATGGATCAATATGTTTTAGCAATCACAGTGTCTTCAAAACTGTAGATCATCTGATGCTTCTGACTCAAACAATTTTCACCATTCAATTTGATTGAAATAAAATTCGCTAGATCTCTAACTTTTTCGAGCTCAAGTAGGTCTTCATCTTGGCCGACGAAAAGGGTTTTAATTTTTTGGATTTTAAGCATTCTGGATAACTTAGAAAAGGGATGGTTTTTCTGCATTCACCTCTTTCAGTATTATTCACCAAGAAAGAAAGCTTAAAACCTCTGATGTCATCTCACAAAACTATGCCTATATTATTACAATAAAAACATACTTGATAGGGTAATTATGCAAAAGTTTAGTCTTAAACTATATCGTTCTCAAAAAATCAAAAACAAACTTACAATAGGCGTGCATTCTAGACTATCATGTTAATGGGCTTTCGCTCGGCCATCATCCATTATTCATTAACAGCACTAGAGTCACCAACATGCCAAGTTACAAGGGTACACATTTTCTCGAACATAATACTGACCTTTTGTACTATTCATCCTCTCCCTGAAAATGTTGTATTCCGGCATTACATTACCAGCTGCTCAATTGTATCAATTTCAAGCACTACTTGAAGTGAGCCAACAAAAATTAAAAGAAACGAGGGAGCAAGAGACACTGATAGTATGTGCAATCAAGCGAGTACAATAAAGTAACATAAAAGTGAATAGGGACAAATGTGAAGAAAATAGGTTAAAACAGGGAGAAACACGAAGTATACTACTACAACTATTAGTCCAAGAAGAAAACTAAGACTAGTGTACGCTAAAAAGGGTCACTTAAGTAGATACAATGGTATGGAAGTCACCATTTTGAATGTTTTTGTTCGTTACATATATGTGCTAAAAGTCATCGATTTGAATGAAGATGAAATTGGGAGATGGTCTACGGAGAAAAGAATTACCATAGTAAATGAGAAAACGAACATAATGTACACCTATGAATACATAAAGTATTAAAACATTAATGGGATCACTTGCAACTCGACATGAACTCAACGTATTTCTCATTCTGATTGTGAACCCTCGTGCTGAGACAAATAGAAGGACAACTCCATTCGATCAACTGTGATCTTCAGCTCATAGTTTCCCACCTCATGTTGTTCTTGTTGAATTCTTTTGACAGATTCCACAACAGAGCGGCTCCAGCTGTCAGTTTCAATCAGCTCAAGCGTTGCGATTTCCCCTATTTCAAGGGGGATTTCTTCCAGATCGTTGCATTTCGACAACGATAACTGTTTGAGACATGGGAAGCTTGTACTAGAGGCTTCCCACTGTTTGATATCTAAATTGTCAAGCGTCAAGAGTTTTAGTTGTCGAAACTGCTGCTCACATGCATCCCACTGTCTTCCCATAAAGGCATTGGCTTTTAGTTTGAGAACCTCCAGGTTAGGTAACGACTGAATGATTGACATATGGCTCCATGGTAGAAAACACCTTTCAAGTGTAAGTTTTTTCAAAGTTGCAGGGAACGAAATGTGATTATGTTGCAAGCTCTCCCCCATTACCTTCAAGTTTTCAAGGTAAATGAGTAATTCAAAGTGATATTCTTCATCGTTGACACAACATAATGCAAGCTTCTTGATGCTGGGAAAACGTTTCTGAAAATTATCTATCCCATCTTTGAGCCACACAGTCGAAATGGATTGCAAATTCACTGCTTTTCCATTAAAAGGAGGAGCATTCCAAATAAAAGGAAGATGAAGCACCTTGTTACCCCACAAGTGCCTTAGATTTACCAAATCGACTATGAAAAGTGGTAAAATAATATCGTGATCAAAAGAACTTGATTGAAGAATGAGGGTTTGAAGGCTCCATAATTTGCATATTGAGTCTGGGCATTTAGATGAATACCAAATTGCAAGGTACCTTAAGTGGACTAGTAATGCTAACCCCCTTGGAAAATCATGCAATAGACTTTTTTGTAGATTTAGCACCCTAAGAAGCACAAAGGAACGTGAAATGGATTTAATCGAGTATATGTTCGCATGAAAGCACAAAAGCGATCGAACGGTTTGGGTGGGGAAGCGAGTGTAGTCCACATTGCTGATATCTTCATTTGTGAACACGCGGCGTTGCTGATATAGAATTTCCGGACAAAGTTGAGAAGACAATGGCGGAGAATCTATTTTAAGGAAGAATCTTTCTTCTTTTGCTATTTGCAGGCATAGTTCCCTCACAAGATCATGGAGTTTACAAGCTTTCACATCACCAATTGAATTAGTCTTTGTAATAATTACAAGATTTCTGTTGATTAGATCCATAAGGTAAGCCTTTGCAGTATCCTCTAAGCTTCGATTTTCAGCTTCTTCAATAAATCCCTCAGCTACCTATAACCATATCAACCTTTCTACAACGAACCGAAAGTCTTCTGGGAAACCTCCTAGATAAAGAAAGCACTCTCTCAAGTGATTAGGTAAATGATGGTAACTTAAAGCTAGTGTTTCCAGGTTTCCTTTGTGGTATGAACCGATGCTACAAGCAATTTCTTCCCACAAATCTCTGCTCATTGGTTCTTTTGCTACAACTCCTGCCATGACAACCACTGAAAGAGGTAGTCCCTGACATTTTCTTGCAATTTTCATTCCGGGTTCAATCAACCATTCGGGACACTCATTACCATGGAACACCTTCCGTTTCAGTAGCTCCCAGCTTTGTTTCTCTGTCAAACAAGGCAAGGAGTAGACGAATCCGTGTGGTTTTGCATGCAATGCAACTTCATTGAGGCGACTTGTGAGCAGAATTCTACTTCCAGTCTTCTCATGGGGAAAAAACAATCTGAGGTCACCCCAAGCCTCAATGCTCCAGATATCATCAATCACAATCAAATATCTCCTACCCATTAAGTTCTTGTGCAACTTCTCACGAAGTTTAGAGTCATTGTCGTTTTCAAGGTCTTGGTGAACACCGATGGATGTCAGAATTTGAATCAACAAATCTCGTCTTTTATATGATTGAGAAACAGTGACCCATGCACGGACATGAAAATGATACACAATAAAATGATCATTGAATACTTTGATAGCGAGGGTAGTCTTACCGAGCCCCCCCATGCCAACGATCGAGAGGACCCCCAGTTGCTTTGTATCTTCAGCAAGTTTGTCCCGTATGATCTTAGCATCACGATCAAGTCCCACAACAATTTCTTTCAATGGCCTCCTTGTTCCTAAACGACTTCTGGTGCTGGAAGTAGTTGTACCAGCAGCATCACCAGCAGACTGGGTTTTGAGGCTGTCGATTCTTGGAGACGAGTCCATCTTCATGTTATCGATGTTGATGGTCATGAATTCCACCTTGATAGACTCAATGGATCTCATAACATTCTCAAGATCCAGGGTGGTTTTAAATACATCAGATCTAGGGGAAAGTCTGCTCTTTCTGAAGTCAAGAGTTACAGCATATACATATAGATCTATTATATCTTCTGCATCTTCTGCTGCATCTTTGAATCTTTTCTTGAGATTTCTAACCTTTTCGAGCTCTTGTGGGTGATGACGATGATGATGATGATGGATATTGGAAAGGGTTTGGATGATGGAGGCAAGCTCTTTATAAAGCAGTTGGAATTGAGGCCTTTCAGATAATATCATAGGATTGTTGTTGATGTCTAGATGATGGTTGCCATGGATGAGCTTCTTCAAGTTGTCCATCAAGATCTGGAGAACAGGTGTATATGCCATATTGTTTGTTTAGATCTTGAAGAACAAATAATTGTGTGATAATGAAGTTTGTTGTTGGGTTGAGCCAAAGAATTGGTTGACTTTGTTAATAGCTGGAAGGATATTAATTAATTTTCATATAGCACAGAGATATTCAATTTTCAAAGTATTTTAGATTAAATAATTGTTAGGTTAGTTGCTTTAACATATACTTCTTGTTGGATCGTTATATTTTAATTCACGTTAAATACATTCAACTTGTTTAAACATGTTATTTTTGGACATTTTTACTGGATGAGAGTGTGGTTGGTAGACGTAGCAATGAGTTGGAGTATTTTTCACTAATAGAATAGAAAGCAGTGTACAAATAAAAATGCATAAGGTACAAGCATTGGAAGCATATGTAATAAATAACAAAATATACAATCGCTATGGTAACATGCAGTTTTCACAGGACTCTGGAAAACAAGAATTGCCATAATTTATACACAAACATGTTTTTGTGCAGGTACCTTTTCATTATGGTGATTTATAAGGAGTCTGGAGGTTGTATGTGCCATGGAGTTTAGGCCCTCTCAGTATTTTATGGAGAATAAGGTGGTTGTGATGGTTCCATGGAAAGTCTGGGCCTGGATGTTGATTTTCAATATTATGTTTCTAATGGATTTCTGGAGTGAAAAGACCTGGTATGGTTTTCTGATGCTCAATTCTCTATGGGTGCCTGTGTGCTTATATTTTGTGATATATTGGATTTCTTTAAATGTTCTGCTGTTATGGTTTGATCATGGCCTTAGTTTGCTTCTGATCAGTTCATATATTAGGGGGGGGGGGGGGGGGGGGTGTGCTGCTGTTCTCCCCCTTTTTTGGTCTATATATGAAGCTTCTGGTTGGTGGTTGATCTCTGATCCCACCATGATGAACGCTTTTGTCCCATTTTCTTTTTATTGATTTACAGGTAATGTGGCTGTTGATCTTTGATCTGGCCTACTTGGTTACCTGTATGGGATTGTTTTTCTGTGATCAGCATACCCCTTTAAGTGATCACTTAGCCCCTTTGAATGCTATCCCTTTTTATGATTATTTTTATGGCCTACTTGGTTACCTGTATGGGAATGGCATTAGGGGAATATACATTCGTTTGGCCCATTTTCAGTTCAGTTTGCCAAAGACTGCTATTCTTGATCAGATTAGTATCTTTAACGCAATGGCAATTGGCCAATTTGCTATTTTGGTTCATTTTTGGTGGCACTACTAAATCGGTTTGGTCTACTAATGCAATGGCCACAGGCCAAAGTGCTTTCAATTTCTGGTTTGGAGTTGTAAGGATTCATTTGCTGTCTAATAGGAATAAGTAGAGAATTCCCCTGTTCAGTGGTTTGATATGGTTGCAAGGTAAAAACTTGATTCAGCTGCTGTTTTGGTTCTTTGCCAGATCAGAACCTGTTTGAGCTTCAGTAGGACTGTTATTAATAATCAGCCTTTTATATTGGCTGCAGTCCAGTATATGTACCAGATGCGAATTTCATGCCCAACTCATCTTTCCTGATCAGCAGATTAACAGCATGGTTTTGAGGCTGGTAATTTGGGTTTTTAATCAATTCATAATGAGTCTTTGGACCTGTAATCTGTCCCCTCTGAAGGTTGGATATTGGGAGCTAAAAGGTTGGTTCTTTAAATTTGAAGAGAATGATCATTGGATTTGGGAGGAAAAAGTTTGGATTTTTTCTTTTTGTGATGTGCCATTTTGGAGTTTGTGATTTGATGGTACCCTAATAGAAATCAGAGAAGAATGTGGCTTCTTATGAGGATTGTTTTTTGGTTATTAGATTTGGTCCTCGATTTGGAATTTAATTTAATTCCCTTAAGGACGATTTCTGGAATTTTTTATTTGAGCCATTCTGATGGGCCAAAGGTTTCAAATTCCAATTACCTTTCTATAGGCTTTTCTAAGAGTTTGTTTTTAATGTTTGGTAATTGGGTGTTTAACTCTAGAATAGGTTTTAGAGTTAGACCTTTGTTATGTTTTTTCCCGAAACGTTTCTTGGTCGTCATTATGCTTTCTCAGGGCATGCTTCTCGTATCCTGTAGTTTCTCTATTTTCTGAATAGAAGTTTCCCTGGGGTTTCATCCCCTTTTCCAAAAAAAAAAGAACTGCCATAGTTTTACATGTAATGGAGGATGTCCCAAAATGGAAATTGTTGCAATTTCAATCGGATAGAGGAAGTAAATCGTTCTATAGTCAACCATGATCTTGACCAAAACCTTGCTATGGTTGTTGCAGAACGTGAAGGCCGTTTTCGATGCAGCCATTAAAGTGGTTCTAAAGCCACCGAAGCAAAAGAACAAAAAGAAGCCAAGGGGTCAAAGAGTGTGCTTGATACTGTGACTTTTGGACACAATTTTAGTCGGAGAATGGGAAGAAAGTTGACTTTTTATTGATGAATGGTGAAGTGCTGATTACCCTTTGTATAGTTTTCGATGAATTGTTTCACCTTCTTTTTTGTGGTTGGAAACACGATATGTTGTGTAAGTATTAGACAAACTTTGTATACTTAGAGGGTGTAGTCTGTAAATATTTCTCCTATAAATACTCTTGTATTCTACCAATTACAAATATAATATACAAGACATCTTTACCAAGTTTATCTTGGTATCAGAGCCACCGCTCCAAAAAACTCTAATAGCCGCCGCTCCCAAAACCCTAATAGCTGCCGCTCCGGGAAAAAAAACGGCGTGAACAGTGCTCCGGCATGAACAATACATCTGGCGTGAATAGTGCTCCGGCGTGAACACAACAGCAGTCTATCCTAATGGCAGCCCCTCTCGTAGCCTTTTCTTCTACCGAGAAAACTACCCACAACTCTCACAAGTTTGGTTTCACGTTGTCCCCTACAAATTATGGTTATTGGAAGGCTATGATCCAACTGTTTCTCATTACAAACGGTTTATTTGGATACGTTGATGGCACAATCCCATGCCCTATGCCGCTGATCACATCATATGGAAAAGAAGGAGAAGCCGCTACTTCTTTTGCTTTTTGCAGATATAATTCCCTCACAAGATCATGGAGTTTACAAGCTTTGAGATCACCATTGAACTCCCTTCTTTCAACAAGTACAAGGTATCTGTCAATAAGATCCATAAAGTAAGCCTCTGCAGTATGATCCAAGCTTTGATTTCCAGCTTCTTCAATAAATCCCTCAGCCATCCATAACCATATCAACCTATTAGACAAACTTTGTATACTTAGAGGGTGTAGTCTGTAAATATTTCTCCTATAAATACTATTGTATTCTACCAATTACAATCATAATATACAAGACATCTTTACCAAGTCTATATTGGTATCAGAGCCACCACTCAAAAAACCCTAATAGCCGTCGCTTCCAAAATCCTAATAGCCGCCGCTTCGAAAAAAACCCGACGTGAACAATGCTCCAGCGTGAACAGTATATCCGGTGTGAACAGTACTTTCCGGCGTGAACAGTACTTTCGGCGATCCTAATGGCAACCCCTCTCGTAGCCTTTTCTTGTACCGAGAAAACTACCCACAACTCTCATAAGTTTGGTTTCACGTTGTCCCCTACAAATTATGGTTATTGGAAGACTATGATCCAACCGTTTCTCATTACAAACGGTTTATTTGGATAAGTTGATGGCACAATCCCATGCCCTATGCCGTTGATTGCATCATCTGGAAAAGAAGGAAAAGTCGCTACTTCTACCTCTACGCCAAACCCTAGTCACGCGATTTGGATATCCAATGACGCCCACGTCCGTATGCTACTCATGTCAACCATCTCGGAGGCATCTTTTCAACATGTTCAAGGTACGACTTCTCGTGATCTCTGGTTGGCTCTTGAACGTGCTTACGCACCTCATACCTCTTCAAGAGAGTTCACGTTGAAAACTCAGTTGTTAAAAATACAAATGAAGGGTGACGAGACCTCTTCAGCCTATCTTGCTAAGGCACAAGAGTATGCCACTGCTCTTGCTAATATCGGACAACCTATGTCAGAAAAAGACATTGTTATGCTAGTGGTTGCAGGTCTTCGGGATGAATATAACGGAGTCAAACAAAGTCTCCTTGCAAGACAATTCATGGTTGTGTTTTCAGAACTTCCTAGACTTCTGGTCGATCATGAGTTTTTGATACGGAAACCGGTTCCAGACGTTACCACGGTTCAAGCATTCACGGCTGCTACAGTAGCCGGTTCCTCTCTCCAAACTGATACAGTTCAAGCCTTGCAACAACTTGTTTCACGCCTTGGCTTCCAACTACAGCCGGTTTCCAATATATCATCCACACCGACTTCTCGGGCCTTTTACACAAACCGATCTGGTCCCTCTAATAGCAGTCGTGGTCGCAGTCGTGGAGGTCGTAGTAACAACTTTAATCGAAACCGATCAGGAGGAGGAAATTGCAATCCAGGTCTGTTTAATTGGGCTTCTAACCAAAACACAGTTTATGGCACATGTAACAGGTATGGAATTGGACATGTTCCATCACAATGGCCGAACCGCGACCCATCTACCTTTCGGACGATACAACCGACCGCCAATTACGCTGATTATCGCTCATAAGCGTCCACCTCTTGGCTTCCGGACACAGGTTCAAACAACCATGTTGCACCGGATATGACGGGTTTTGATTCTGCCGAATCCTACTATGGGGATGACAGTCCGCATGTTGGTAACGGTAAGGCCCTTCCTATCCTACATATTGGTTCCTCACGCCTTTATTCACCAAACAAAACCTTTTACCTAAACAATGTTCTTCACGTCCCTGAAATCAAGAAACACCTTTTGTCTGTCCAAAAATTCTGTCATGATAATCATGTCTATTTTGAATTTCACTCTGCCTTTTTTGCTGTTAAGGACAAGTCAACACACACTACCCTCCTCATGGGTCCAAGTGACGATGGACTCTACTCAATCAACCTTCCAACAAATCAACCCCTTCCAAAAGTTGCTTTCTCAACAGCCCGAGCCACCACAACCACCTGGCACCAAAGACTCGGACATCCACATTCCCAGCTGTTTCAGACTATGCTTTCCAAATATTCTTTACCTATTTCCAATAAGACTTTTGATTTTCATTGTAATTCCTGTTTGATTGGGAAATCTTCCAAACTCAATTTATTGTCTTCTGATTATAAAAGTTCTCATGTTCTAGATTTAATCTTTTGTGATGTTTGGGGTCCCGCACCGGTAACCTCGTTTGATGGTCATAACTATTTTATCTTATGTGTTGATCATTTTTCCAAATTCATGTGGTTATTTCCTTTAAAACGAAAATCGGATGTGTTTGATGTGTTTAAATGTTTTGTCACCATGGTTGAACGTCAATTCTCCACCACAATTAAAACAGTCCAAACCGATTGGGGGGGTGAATTTCGAAATTTATCACAATTCTTCTCCTCTATTGGCATTATTCACCGTCTCTCTTGCCCTCGCACCAGCGAACAAAATGGGGTTGTCGAGAGACGTCATCGTCATGTTGTCGAAACCAAACTCCCTCTCATGGCTCAATCTCATGTCCCAAACCGTTTTTGGCACTTTGCCTTTGAAACCGCGGTTCATCTTATAAACCGAATGTCGTCACGAACAAACTCAATCATTTCTCCCTTTTAACATCTCTTTAAACACAAACCTGACTTCTCGTTTCTTCGAGTCTTTGGATGCCAATGTTACCCTCATCTTCGCCCATATAATCACCACAAGATGGATCTACGATCCACTTCTTGTATTTTTCTTGGCTATAGCACTGCACATCATGGATATCGATGTTTTGACCCCGACACCGAACGCATTTACATTGCCCGTCACGTTCGGTTCAACGAAATCTCTTTCCCTTTTTCTACACCTCCTACCACAACCTCCACATTCTCTCCCAACAACCCCTATATCTCCTCCTATCCTACGTCCATACCTACCACACAAACAACCACACCTACTCTTACAACTTCCTCACCAAACTCCTCTTCTCAACCAAACATCCCTCTACATACTACTCCTCCACAACCGACCAACCCCTTACCAACTCACACCTACTCCCGTCGCACCTCCACCGACCCTCATACCACCACAACTCCTGCCTTTGACAAGTACACCACCACTCCAGCAGTCCCTACCCCTCCAATCCCTCCTCCAACACCTACCCATCCAATACCAGACCAACAACCACAACCCCCAGCTCTACCACCATCCCTCCTTCCCAGCCCTCAAGACCAGCCCATCTTCGGCAAAATCCAAAAAAGACAAAACCATACGACCCATCAGCCTTTCACACATCCACCAATACCTCATTCCAAGAACCAACCACCTTTGTCGTTGCCAACAAAGATCAGAACTAGCGTAAAGCTATGGCGGATGAATACTCAGCTTTAATCCGAAATGGCACTTAGACGCTTGTTCCTTGTGTTCCCAAAGCCAATGTGATAGCTTGCAAATGGGTTTATAAAATCAAGAGAGATCAGCATGGGGCGATTCAGCGCTACAAAGCGTGTCTTGTTGCAAAAGGTTTTAACCAGCAACCGGGCATTGACTATACAGAAACCTTCAGTCCAGTGGTAAAGTCCACCACTATTCGAGTTGTCCTTTCACTCGCGGTTACCTACCAATGGTCTCTCAGACAGCTTGATGTCCAAAATGCCTTTTTACATGGTGATCTGAAGGAAACTGTGTATCTGCAACAGCCCCAAAGTTTCGTTGATCCGCGCAAACCGGATCATGTGTGTATGTTTCACAAGTCTCTATACGGTCTCAAACAGGCACCGAGAGCTTGGTTTCAACGACTTTCTTCGGCTCTGATCTCTCTTGGTTTTCGGGGTTCCAAAACGGATCCTTCATTATTTATTTACTCGGCTCATGGTACACTTATGTATATGCTTGTGTATGTCGATGACATTATTTTGACAGGAAACAACAACAAAGCCATCGACCACATCGTTCATAGCTTGAGCAAGTCATTTGCAGTCCAAGACATGGGGCCCTTATCATACTTCTTGGGCATTGAGGTTGCACGCCGAGACTCTGATCTCATTCTCTCTCAACGGAAATACATAAACGAGTTGTTAGCTCGAGCAAACCTCTCACAACCAAAACCTGTTCCGTCGCCGTGTACCACCAGCGCAAACTTGTCTCTTGGTGATAGCGCTCCTTTTAATGATCCGGTGAAATATAGACAGATGGTGGGTGCCTTGCAGTATGTTACGCTATCGAGGCCTGACATTACCTTTGCAGTCAACAAAGTATGTCAATTTATGCACTCACCCACTGTGAATTATTGGTCTGCGGTCAAACGTTCGGTCAAACGTATCTTACGATACCTTCACGGTACGGCGAGCCATGGCCTCTTAATCTCTCGTTCATCATCCTCCGTGTTGCATGCTTACACTGATGTTGCGTTCAACTCCTTGAGTGCCTTTTCTGATGCGGATTGGGCTGGCTGCCTAGATGACCTTCGATCCACAGGCGGATATGCGATATATCTTGGATCTAATCTTGTTTCGTAGGCTGCTAGAAAACAAAAGACTGTATCTCGGTCATCTACAAAATCGGAATACAAGGCATTAGCAGATACGGTGGCTGAATTAACTTGGCTTGAAACCTTGTTACGAGAACTTCGCGTTCCAATGAAATCGGTTCCAACTCTATGGTGTGATAACTTGGGAGCCACATATCTATCTATGAATCCTGTCTTTCACGCGTGAACAAAGCACGTAGAAGTTGATTTTCACTTCGTTCGAGAAAAAGTTGCGCAAGGAAAACTATCGGTTCAATTCATTTCAACACATGATCAAATAGCCGACATCTTCACAAAGCCATTATCATCTGAGCGTTTTCATTTTTTAAAGTCCAAGCTAAGAGTCGATTCCCGACCTTAGCTTAAGGGGGACTATTAGACAAACTTTGTATACTTAGAGGGTGTAGTCTGTAAATATTTCTCCTATAAATACTCTTGTATTCTACCAATTACAAATATAATATACAAGACATCTTTACCAAGTTTATCTGTCAGTTGATATATGTTATTCTTTAACACCAAATAGTTGAGACTTGGGGGACTATTTGGGTAATATGTAATATGGTTTTATGTAGAATGTGGAAACATATTGATTTTAAGAGGGCTGGAAATGAAATTTACATCTGAATGGTTATTGTATGCTTAAACTAATTGTTGTTTAATCCCAGGTTCCATGTTCTCTAGACCTGGGTTCACTCCCTTTTTGGTCTTTACAATGTCAAAATTTTGACTTTTGCAGGTAAAACATTTGGTTGTTGAGTTCCACCCCATCTGCCATGATAAATCAAACACATTTTGCAGGTCAAACATTTGGTTGTTGCACTTCGGATGTTCCTTAATTCAAGTGACGTCTACAACAAATGTCTGTATTTATCAACGCAGTATCCAATGCAGGGAAGGTTTCGTACATGGCAAAGCATATTATTAGAGGTATGTGCAAAAAACTACTATGTTTGTATCAAAATTGTTATATAAAGTCGAGTCAATACCACCTATGCTCGGCCATATTATTATTGCGTTTGTTACTTAAAATCAAACCTAGTAAATGTTGTTTTTGGGGTTCTAAAACTAAGGAATAGAATAACAAGGAATTCTACTACTTGTTTCTTTCAAGGCGAGTGATCTCTCTATCCTTAAAGCAATTTCGCCCCCACCGTAGGTGCTTTGGGATTTGGCGAATTGCTTCTCAAGATACAATGAAGCAACGTATGTAGATTGATTATCAACACCGCACAAGTGGTGATAATCCCGGTTAAACTATTGAGTTTCAAGGATTTCGAGAAACTAGAATATTGTGTTTCTATAGCAACACAAATTCTAGCAATCTGGTGTATTGAAAAAGATGTCTCATTTCGGTGTCTAGAGGAGGATATATATAGAGGAAAAAATGAAGAGGTGCAACCTTTCATGAAGAGGTGCAACCTTTCATGAAGAGGTGCAATGATTCAATTTCCCTCAAAAAATAACCGAATTAACTAACTAACGGTTCCCTCTAAAAACAACCGAATTAACTAACTAACTAACTAACTAACGGAGTTAACGAAAAAAATTAACGAACCGTTAATTATAAGGACCAAAAATTCACTCTTACTATGTGGGACAACAAGAGGTGAAAAAAAAAAATACCAAAATGAGACTTTCTCATTTTCCTAAGACTTAACCCAAAATATTTTAGACTCTAACTTATTTTGAAAATTTCCCCAACAGTAAATCCCTCAAAGATGTCCTTTCTTTTTGGGGGTGGGGGTGGGGGTGGGGGTGGGGGTGGTGGGGGGGAGGAGGATCTACGACCATTTCTTCTATAGAGACTAGAGAGGTTGTTTTCGTGAAGATCCCCAACATGCAAAACAAAAATTGAACGAAACAATGGGCAAACGAGACTTGAGAATTGAGAGTGTGTGCAATCAAGCAACTACAGTAAAATAATATAAAAGTCAACGGGGACGAATGTGAAGAAAATAGGTTAATACTGAGAAAGGAACACAAACTACACTACTATAACTATTAGTACAAGAGGAAAAGCTAAGACTAGCATGCACAAAAGAGGTCACATAAATAGATACAATGGTATCAAAGCCACCATTTTGAATGTATGTGTTAATTACACATATGTGCAACAAGTCATCGATTTGAATTAAGATGACATGAGAAGATGGTCTACGGAAAAAAGAATTACCATAGTAAATGAGAAAACGAACATAATGTAAGCCTTTTAATACATAAAGTATTAAAACATTAATGGGGCCACTTGCGACCTGATATTAACTCAGTGTATTCTCATTGTGACTCTGAACCCTCATGCCGAGATAAATAAAAGGATAACTCCATTTCGCCAACAGTGACCTTCAGCTCATAGTTTCCTACATCGTGTTGTTCTTGTTGAATTCTTTTGACAGATTCCACAACAGAGTTGCTGCTGATGCTAATTTCAATAAGCTCAAGCGTTGCAATTTCCCCTATTTCAAGGGGGATCTCTTCCAGATCGTAGCACTACGACAATGATAATTTTTTGAGACATGGGAAGCTTGTACTAGAGGCTTCCCACTGTTTGATATATACACCCTCAAGCGTCAAGAGTTTTAGTTGTCGAAACTACTGCTCACATGCATCCCACTGTCTTCCCATAAAGGCACCGTGTTTTAGTTTGAGAACCTCGAGGTTAGGTAACGACTGAATGATTGACATATGGCTCCATGGTAGAGAACACTTTATGTTGGAGAAATTTTCAAAATAAGTTAGAGTCTAAAATATTTTGGGTTAAGTCTTAGGAAGAGTGAATTTTTTGTCCGTTAATTAACGGTCCGTTAATTTTTCAGTTAACTCCGTTAGTTAGTTAATTCGGTTATTTTTGGAGGGAAGTTGAATCATTGCACCTTTTCATGAAAGGTTGCACCTTTTTATTTTTTCCTCTATATATATCCTCCTCTAGACACCAAAATGGGACAACTTTTTCATATACCAGATTGCTAGAGTTTATGTTGTTATAGAAACATAAATTTCTAGTTTCTAGAAATCCTTGAAACTCAATAGTTCAACCGGATTATCACCACAAAGTGTGGTGTTGATAATTGCTCTACATACGTTGCTTCATTGTATCTTGAGAAGTAATTCGCCACAAACCCATAGCACTATGTTCTATCAAACGGTGGGGGCGAAATTGCTTAAGGATAGAGAGATCAATCGCCTTGAAAGCAACAAGTAGTAGAATTCCTTGGTATTCTATTTCTTTAGTTTTAGAACCCCAAAAACAACAATCTTAAAGCAATTTCCGAAGAAAGATGGCAACCAAGAATCTTCAACAAATGTCTTGTGACATCGTCAAGTTGGAACTATTTGACGGTGGAGGCTTCAAAAGGTGGCAAAAGAAAATGCAATTCTTTATGGCCACTCTAAACGTCTCCTACGTCCTCACCAAACCATACCCGGAACAACACGATGACGAGACACTTACTTCGGCACGAGAAAGGCTCAAGTTTGAGAACGACGATTTCATATGTCGCGGTCACATCCTCAACGCTATGTCTGACCCTCTATTCGATGTTTATCAAAACATCGAAACGGCGAAGGAACTTTGGAACGCTCTCGAACAAAAGTACTTCACGGAAGACGCAACAAGTAAGAAATTTATCGTTTCCATATTTTAATTCTTACAAAATGATAGATTCACGTCCTATTATGGATCAAATGTATGAAATTGAGCACATTCTTAGTATGTTCACACAACACGACATGAAAATGGATGAATCGATCCAAGTGGCATCGATCATCGACAAACTCCCCCCCTCTTGGAAAGATGTTAAGAAAAATCTTAAACATCGTAAGGACGATATGTCCTTAAAAGAACTTGGAAAACATCTTCTCATTGAAAAACAATATCGATTGGAAAATAAATCCAACGACGATGCTTCCAAAGTTCATGTGGTCGAGGAAAAGGGAGAGACTTCCAAAGCCGGTGGCAAGAAAAGGAAACATTATGAGGAAAATGGTAAAAAGAAAAGGAATATGAAGCACGCGGTTTGTTTCAATTGCAACAAGCTCGAACATTACAAACGTAATTGTCAAGTTCTCAAAAGAAGAAGGGGAAATGGTAGTGACAACACCAAGGATGGAAACTTCAAAAGCAATAACTTTGTTGCTATGATTTCCGAAGTATTCTCACTTGAGGAAAACGAATGTTGGTGGGTGGATTCGGGGGCTACCCGACATGTGTGCAACAACATGGACATGTTCAAAACGTACGAAGCTTCTAACTTCGTACTTTACATGGGAAATCACTCTACCGCTCAAGTCAAGGGAAAAGGGAAAGTTACTTTGGAATTCACATCCGGGAATACTTTGACCCTAAATGATGTTCTCCATGTTCCCGATGTCCGAAAGAACTTGGTTTCCGGATCAATCCTCAACAAACATGGCTTCAAACTCGTCTTCGAATTTGACAAGGTTATATTCTCTAAAGGCGGAAGATTCATCGGCAAAGGCTATCTCACCGGAGGAATGTTTAAACTAAACATAAATGATGTTGTAAATAATAGTGTGAATGATGTAAATATGATTGACATAAGCAACGCAAATAATGCGGTTGCTCCCGATGTACATATGATTGATGCTAATAATACTACTACTAGTTCTGCTTACTTTGATTCTTCCTTACTATTGTGGCATGGTCGATTAGGTCACGTACACTTTAAACGTTTGAAAAATATGGCAAAAAGTGATTTAATTCCAAAGTTAGATGATAAAAATCATAAGTGCCTTACTTGTATGCATACTAAAATTACTAGACAACCGTTCCCTTAAGTCCAAAGATCATCTAAAATCTTAGACTTAGTGCATAGTGACATATGTGACTTACATGCTACACCCTCTCTTGGTGGCAAAAAGTACTTTGCCACTTTTATCGATGATTACTCTTGATATTGCTATGTATATCTTTTACATTCAAAAGATGAAGTCCTTGAAAAGTTTAAGATCTACAAAAATGAAGTAGAACTTAAATGTGACACAAAGATAAAATGTTTACGAACGGATAGAGGTGGTGAATATTATAACCCTAGATATTTTGAATCTACGGGAATTATTCACCAAGTGACGGCTCCGTATACACCACAACAAAAAGGTATTGCGGAAAGAAAAAACCGTACCTTGATGGAAATGGTAAATTCCATGATGTCATATTCCGGATTAAGTTATGGATTTTGGGGAGAAGCATTACTTGCATCTTGCCACATACGCCTCGTGTTTAACGTATGTCAATGGTTTTAAAGGAAAGGTTAATCCCATGTTTGGCATCGGAATTTCTTGAGAATTTTAGTTTGTACGATTTTTGCTAAATTTCATGGAGTATGGCTTTGCGATGTCTTTTGGTTCGTGGGTTTTACTTTTGCTCGTCTAAACTTGCGAGTTTATTCGGCGTCGTGTCCAACATAAATTTTGTAGAAAAGTGTGATTTTACCTTTCATTGCATTAAAAAGAGGAAACTCTTAGAAGTTTAATGTTTTAGGCATATTGTCGTCTTATACTCTCTGTTGAGAAATGAAAATTTTGACATCGCATGATTTTTAGCGTTAATGAGTTTTACGAAAAATTCAGTTGTGTTATGGTGTCTTATTGTACGAACTTTGCGTCGCATAGATAATTTTGGGATGTGTATACATTTATTAGTGTGTGCGTTAATTTATAGATTTTGCTAATCGATGTCAATCCACATGTTGTTTTGGGAATTTCATTATCATGCAATTTATCTTTGAGCTTTATACAAATGTCAATCGTCGCATACTATTTGCATTTGGACTTACTTATAACTTTGGTGTGAGTAATTATACCAACGATTTACGATATTTTAAAACAGGACTTTTGTTCTGATCATATTTCAACCATCAACTTTTACTGTTAGGATTTTCCGAAATGCATTTAACAATTTAGCGGCATCCTTGTCGTTGGAGTTTCTATTGGGTCAAATGTGTTTACCTATTCGACTTAAAGCTTTAAACTCGATTTGAAACTTATTTGCATTTCCACCATTTTTACCTGGCTTTGGGGAAATAAACTGTTGCATATGGGATTGTTGATGCTTTTGTGCTACAACGTCTCTTGGTTAAAGAGTAAGAATTTTAAAGATAATTTGTGAATCTCTCCTTTGGAGTTGTACAAACATTTATTGCACATGTGGTGGTGCAGGAACCTATTTTCACAATTATAGGTAAATCGTTGCGCATGTTTTGTTATTGTCCTTATTAACTTAAGTACTAAACAATTGAGTTTTGGAAATGGTTTCATATGCGCTGTGTTGATAATCAATTTTGAAACCTATCGAATGATCGATAATGTATTTTCACCGCACGTTTAAGTGTTAAAAAGCTTATGTATTTGAAAGTTTTATAAATTTCAAATCGGCTTACTGGTTGAAAAACCTTGAACTCATTGGACCTATAGATTTAAACCCCTGCCATGAGAGGAGTTGTAATTAAGGACTAAGGGAGTCCTTAGGAGTTGAAACGTTGGATGATCTGACTTGCGGTCAGTCTTAAATTTTGGATTTGGGTGTTCGAATCTGTGCGCGTTTGTATTATTGGAGATAGTAGATTTAAGCCTTTCCAGTTAATTAAAGGGTGATTTTATACTTCGGTAATCATGCGGGATAAGGTCTTATGTGATTATTTGCGCTTAAATTGAGTTCGACTTGGTGGGTTGCTCGTCGGCGTGACATCATGGTATATGTTGATGGTGTACCGTCTTAATGGGTTCCGTGATCAATAAATTTCGTGCTCCGTTCTTTTTAGAGATGTAAGATTTAGGAGTATTAGTCCTCTGTTAGGTGTCAACCATAATGCGACAATTCTTTGGGAATGCAGTTTTGGACGGGATGTCCACGTTCTCGAGGTCACCGTTTAGTCCTAGGCGTCGACTTGTTTTCTTGGAGTCAATAGATCTAGGAATGTTTGGGATGTATCCCGATTGGATCGTGGGAAATATTGACCTTTCGGTGATGATTAAGTACTGATATGTATAAGCTTTTCCATGGTGATAAATGTTGTATTAGAGGGTTATTGTGATGCTGGGATTAGATCGGAGTTGAGTGTTAACCGAATCTAGGTTAACCAGTTGCCTGAAGGATGCATTGGTGCGCTTTAGGAGGTTAACTTTATCAACATTAGGAATGGGTCAGTTGAAATCTGAGGATTTTGGAAGTTTAGTTATGATCGTTGATGTTGGGTTCGGAACCGTATAGATCAGAAGGAAATTGGTCGGTGAGAAGTTGGAGTCACAAATTACCTGGAGGTGGTAATTGTCATCCAAGGTTGGGAGACGACCGTAACCTTGTGGTTAAAGGTTACTTCGGAGAGCTAAGTGTTCGCTCGGTTATGGGGGTAATGTGCCCAGAGGGACGGCTGTCGTGAGTATTCGTATAAGGGTCTTGGGAATGGTTCTGGCATATGGATTAAAGACAATCTATGCGGTGGGAAGTGTTTCTTCGAGTGGGATTGATTTCGAGGACGAAATCATTCTAAGGTTGGGAGGATTGTAACACCCGTAATTTTCGGTATGTAATTGTCACCGGGTCGTTTCTGTGACTGGTAAACAGTGGGGTTTTGTTGGGAAATGTTTTGTTTAAAGTCCCTTAGAGTATCGGGGTTGTTGGCGTTGGAAAAATCGGGTTTCGGGGCTCCGGAAAGATCCCGCGACAATGCCCGACGACTATGACAGTGTCATAGTCGCACTGTCACAGTCGCATGCAATGTACCGTGGCCAGAAGGGAGCAGGGCATTGTCGCATGGCAATGTCGCACCAGGGCAACCAGCTGCTGCAACCAGCTGAGTTTCAGCCTCTTTTCTCATTCTTCACTTTCCATTTTCTTCCCAACTCTCTCTAAACTCTCTCAAGACCTCCCAAACCCATCCAAGGTGGTTTTGATCCATCAAATGCCTCCATCCTCAAGTATTGAAGTGTCATCAAAGGGTAGAAGCTAGACACCAAGAACCTTCATCTTCATCTTCAACCTCAAACTCCATTTTTGGGTTTTCTAGGTTTTCATCAAAACCTAAGTGGTAAGTGTATCTCTTCCATTTCTAAACCTATTGATGGTTTCATAGTGTTTGATTCTCTAATCTCGGTTTGGAAGATTTTGGAAGTTTTGGGTCAAAATTAAGGTTTTGCCCAAAATAGAGATTTTGGTGTAACATGTTTGGAGAATGTTTCTATTTGGTTGTATATGGTTATTTACGGTTGAAATGTGTGGATCTAGGTTTTGGAAGCTTGGGTTGAAGAGTTGGAATGGGTGTCCTCGGAAAGTCTCATCACTCAATATGGTTTTGGAAGTCTTCGGCTTGAGGATTCAAGTGGCCTTCAAAAGAGCTCGTTGGGTGAAACCTAGATTTAGCTTAAATCTAGCAAGGTGAGTTCAATTTGATTTGTGAAAACGGTGTACATGCCAAAATGTTTATTTTAAAGTGTTTTACATGAAATGGTTAACTGATGATAAGTTTTGAGTACTTTGAAGTAAAATATGTTTTACTTGGTTAATTGTCAAAGAGTGAGTATTTTGATAAGTTTTCATATTTGGTAAACTTGGGCTGTGTTAACCTCTTAAAATGCTTATATTGGGCTTTGAACGTTTCAACAACTAAATAACATGAATTACGTATTCTTGGTGATTTTGTACAAGTAAGATCTATTTTATGAGTTATACATCTCTGACGATTTTGTACAAATGGAGTCTATTTCATGTTATATGCATTTTGGTGTATTTGCATTCATAAACCCTTTGGAAAATCTTTGGTCCCATTATGTGTTGAATTTTGGGTTATTCCCGTCTTTGAGGTATGTGTCTTCGTAAACGTTGTTTAAAGACATTTCATTATTTGGGGGATCAGTAATTGTTGGTCAAATGGATTTCGAGCATTTTAGCTCGGTGTTGGCTTAAAAGAGTCTTGAGGACATTTGTCCGGTTTTAATGGCTCGATGTAAAGTCCAATTTATGATTTACATCTTAATGCATTTTATTGCATATTTATATTAATTACATGCTCGAGTGCTTTAGTCATTCATGAGTAGTCGTGTAATTGTAGACTGTGTTGCATTAGATCCATAGGCACATGAGTCAGTCTTATTTGATGGTCAATTGGGTGGTACGGGGTTGGACTCCAGGACTCATGGTTTATGACCTTGTCTTTACGAGTAGGCACTAAGAGTAGTTGAGTTCCGGTTGAGCTATTATGACTATGGGTAGTCCTCTGATGGGCGTTGGGACCTTCGCCATGTGGGGCAATTCCTTCGTTGTATCCCCCGTGTGCCGAGCCTTTGGCGGTAATTCCGGTGTTGTTCGCTAAGGTCAGTTGTCTCTTTAGGTGAAGCTTGTTAAGAGGTCGTAGGGACACTTGGGCTTGCGTGTCGTGAAGTGTCGTACGATCAACGTTGTTTGAGTGGCATACTTTTGTGTTCCTCCGCTCCCAACGGATACGGGTATCCCCCGTTGTCGGCCCGCTGTATTTTGGATATTTAATTGTCCATGTTTTAATATTTGGATTTCATTCCATTTTATGGTCGTGTGAGTATTAAGTTTCAGTTCCATGTTTTAATGGTGTATCATATTTATATGGATTGTTTTCCGTTAATTAAGGGTCGAGTATTATGTTCCACCCGAGTTTTGGGTGTTTTGGGCTATGAAGTATTATTTACATTTTAGCACATTTGAGTATCGAACTATGACCCCGTTTTGGGTGAGTTACGGGTTGCATCGTTTTATAAGAAATGTGTGTTTGAGAGCATTGTCTTTAAAAGTGTATATTATGGGAAAATGTGTCGTTTCCGTTTTGAAGTATAATATTTCGAGGGATCTTGCTTTAAACTGAATTCCTTTCTTTTAAAGATATATTCATTCATGTTAAAACTCTTGAGCTCACTAGGCGTTAAGCCTAACCTTTTTATTTGTCGGCATGTGCATCAGGTTCTTGTCGGGGGTTCGGTTCTAGCAGTGCTTTGAAGAGTTGGGCCTTAGCCTAGCAAGAGTGAGTAGTCGGTGAAGTCTTCCGCAGCTGTTATTGGGTTTAGTAACACCCGTCCTTTTCATAGAGTGTATGTATAGGATGAACGTGAGCGCTGAAGTTAATTCTCAATTTATGTTGTAGTTCGAAGTATTTATTGATGTATTTAGAAATTTTTTAATAAGTTGCTATCTTCAGAATTAAGGGTGTTACACACAGAAAGAAGGACTAGACTATTTTGACACATATGCCCCTGTAGCACGAACATCAACCATTAGAATTTTGATTGCCTTAGCTTCCATTTATAAACTCGTAATTCACCAAATGGATGTCAAAACCGCATTCTTGAACGGTGAATTAGAAGAGGAAGTATATATGGAACAACCAGAAGGTTTCATAGTTCAAGGACAAGAAAAGAAAGTTTGTAAACTTATTAAGTCCTTGTATGGCCTGAAACAGGCTCCCAAACAGTGGCATCAAAAATTCGACCAAATCATTCTATCGAATGGTTTCAAAATTAATGAATCAGACAAATGTGTTTATAGTCGATTTATTAATGGTCAAGGGGTTATCATCTGCTTGTACGTGGATGATATGTTGATCTTTGGAACCGACTTAGAACAAGTGCAAATGACTAAGAAACTCTTATCTGAAAATTTTGATATGAAGGATCTGGGAGAAGCTGATGTTATTCTAGGAATAAAGATTCTTAGAAATGACAATAAACTAATGCTATCCCAGTCTCACTATATTGAAAAGATATTAAAACGTTTTAATAAATTTGATTGTTTCCCTGTAAGCACTCCGTTCGAAGTAGGTTCTAGATTGACGACTAATACCGGTAGGGTATTAGCTCAAAATGAATATGCTAAAGTTATTGGTAGTTTAATGTATGCTATGACTTGTACTAGACCTGATATCGCCTATGTTGTAGGAAGATTAAGTAGATATACTAGTAAGCCTGGAAAAGCACATTGGGATGCTGTAAATCGGGTACTCAAGTATTTAAAGAAAACCATGGATTATGGTTTGGAGTATAGTGGATATCCTTCAGTATTGGAAGGATACACCGATGCAAGTTGGATAAATGATCAAGAAGACTATGCATCTACAAGTGGATGGATTTTCGCACTTGGCGGAGGTGTAGTGTCTTAGGGATCAAAGAAACAAAGTTGCATAGCAGATTCTACCATGGCATCGGAATTTGTTGTTTTAGCTTCTTGTTGTAAAGAATCAGAATGGTTAAGGGACTTGTTGATTAACATACCTTTATAGCCAAAGCCAATACCGCCAATTTCTATACACTGTGATAGTGCGGCTACACTGTCAAGGGCATACAATAAAGTGTATAATGGTAAGTCCAGACATATTGGACTTATACATAGGCAAGTAAATCAATTAATAAATGATGGGGTGATCACCATTAGTTTCTTACGATCAAGTAAGAACTTAGCAGATCCTTTCACAAAAGGATTACCAAGAAAATTGGTTGAAAGCACTTCAAAAGGGATGGGTCTCAAGCCCACCTATAGATAGTCACCCATGATGGAACCTTGTCTTGACACTTGGTATTTCACCAAGTCTCAAGATTAAGTTAAAGTACATTATTTGAATGTGACTGAAAGTTCTGCAATGTTTAAAAAACCATCCCAAAGGTCAGCAGAACTTGGAACCGTAATGTGAAGAAAGGTTGAATCTAGTTCTTAATGGACTTGTAACACAGTATGTGTTGGAGTGTTCAAGTTACGGGAACACTCTTGACAAGGTCCACCTATCTGAATGTGGAAGTGAGGCCGCTTCCTATGAGCTAAAGGGCTTGGCTCTAGAACATTCTGAGAAATCAAGATATAGACCTATGGCCAGTTAACGGGTCGGCTTATAGTGGTTGAATGAATGAGAGGAAGGATATGCGTGAGGTGTTTCCATCTAACATATAAAGAAAGATGGTTCAATGACTTTGGTTCAACCATTCTTACCCTAGTTAGATTTGAGTATTTTCACTATGTAAAGGTTCAAGGTGCAAGACTCCACCTTTACTTATGCATAACACCCCCAAGGATTTCGGAATCTGGTTAGGTCATGTCGTGTCAGTCTTTTCAAATTCGAGTCTATTTTAAAAATGGTGGGGGTTTGTTGGAGAAATTTTCAACATAAGTTAGAGTCTAAAATATTTTGGGTTAAGTCTTAGTAAGAGTGAATTTTTTGTCCTTATAATTAACGGTCCGTTAATTTTTCCGTTAACTCTGTTAGTTAGTTAATTCGGTTATTTTTTTAGGGAAGTTGAATCATTGCACCTTTTCATGAAAGGTTGCACCTTTTCATTTTTTCCTCTATATATATCATCCTCTAGACACCGAAATGGGACAACTTTTTCATATACTAGATTGCTAGAATTTATGTTGCTATAGAAACATAAATTTCTAGTTTCTAGAAATCCTTGAAACTCAATAGTTCAATCGGATTATCACCACAAAGTGCGGTGTTGATAATTGCTCTACATGCGTTGCTTCATTGTATCTTGAGAAGTTATTCGCCACAAACCCATAGCACTATGTTCTATCGAACGGTGGGGGCGAAATTGCTTTAAGGATAGAGAGATCACTCGCCTTGAAAACAACAAGTAGTAGAATTCTTTGGTATTCTATTTCTTTAGTTTTAGAACCCCAAAAACAACACTTTACAAGTGTAAGTTTTTTCAAAGTTGCAGGGTACGAAATGTTATTATGTCCCCAGCCCCGCCCCATTATCTTCAAGGTTTCAAGGTAAGTGAGTAATTCAAAGTGACATTCGTCATCCATGTCACAACATAATGCAAGGTTCTTGATGTTGGGAAAACGTTTCTGAAAATTAGCTATCCCATTGCTGAGCACCATAGTCGAAATGGATTGCAAATTCACTACTTTTACATTATAAGGAGGAGGAGCATTCCAAATAAAAGGAAGACGAAGCACCTTGTTACCCCACAAGTGCCTTAGATTTACCAAATCGACTATGAAAAAAGGTAAAGTAATATCGGGATCAGAAGAACTTGATTGAAGAATGAGGGTTTGAAGGCTCCATAATTTGCATATTGAGTTTGGGAGTGGAGATGAATAGCAAATTGCAAGGTATCTTAAGTGGACTAGTAATGCTAACCCCCTTGGAAAATAATGCAATAGACTTTTTTTGTAGATTTAGCACCCTAAATAGCACAAAGGAACGTGAAAAGGATTTAATCGAATATATGTTCGTATGAAAGAACAGAAGTGATCGAACAGTTTGGGTGGGGAAGCGAGTGTAGTCCACATTGCTGATATCTTCATTTGTGAACACGCAGCGTTGCTGATATAGAATTTCCGGACAAGGCTGAGAAGACAATGGCGGAGAATCTATTTTAAGGAAGAATCTTTCTTCTTTTGCTATTTGCAGGCATAGTTCCCTCACAAGATCATGGAGTTTACAAGCTTCCACATCACCATTAAACTTCCTTCTTGCAACAATTACAAGATTTCTGTTGATTAGATCCATAAGGTAAGCCTTCGCAGTATCTTCCAAGCTTTGATTTCCAGCTTCTTCAATAAATCCCTCAGCTACCCATACCCATATCAACTTTTCTGCAACGAACCTAAAGTCTTCTGGGAAGCCTCCTAGATAAAGAAAGCACTCTCTCAAGTGATCAGGTAAATGATGGTAACTTAAAGCCAGTGTTTCCAGGTTTCCTTTGTGGTCATTAACAATGTATGAACCGATGCTGCAAGCAATTTTTTCCAACAAATCTTTGCTCATTGCTTCTTTTGCTAGAATTCCTGCCATGACAACCATTGAAAGAGGTAGTCCCTGACATTTTTTTGCAATTTGTATTCCAGGTTTAATCAACCACTTGGGACACTCATCACCATGAAAGACCTTCTCGCATAATAACTCCCAGCTTTCTTCTTCAGTCAAATAATGCAAGGAGTGGACAAACCCGTGTGGCTTTGCATGCAAAGCAACTTCATTGAGGCGACTTGTGAGAAGAATTCTACTTCCAGTGTTATCATGGGGAAAAAACAATTTCAAGTCATCCCAAGCCTCGGTGCTCCAGATATCATCAATCACAATCAAATATCTTCTACCCATTAGCTTCTTGTGCAACTTCTCACGAAGTTTAGAGTCATCGTCTTTTTCAAGTTTTTGTTGAACACCGATGGATGTCAGAATTTGAAGCAACAAATCTCGTTTTGTATATGTTTGAGAGACAGTGACCCATGCATGGATATGAAAATGATACACAACAAAACGATCATTGAATACTTTTAGAGCGAAGGTAGTCTTACCGAGTCCCCCCATACCAATAATAAAGACGACATCAAGTTGCTTTGTATCTTCAGTAACACTACTAGAAAAATGTGAAATACCGACGGCAATTACCGACAGCAAACAACAGTCGGTATTTACCAACGGTAAACCGACGGCTTACCAACGGTATCTTTTTAATTTTATTTTTTATTTATTTTTTAAAAAGTCGTCGGAAAACCGTCGGAAAAATTAGTGAAATACCGACGGCTTACCGACGGTTGTTTTTTTCATTTTATTTTATATTTATTTTTAATAAGTAAATACTGTCGGAAAACCGTCGGTAACTGGAACCGTCGGTAAGCTGTCGGTAGTTGTCGTCGGAAAACCGTCGCTGAATATTACCGATAAGTTTTTTACCAACGATCATTCCCGTCGCAAAACCGTCGCTAAAGCCTTTTTCCGACGGTTTACCGACTGTTTCAGCCGTCGGTAATACGATTTATTTTAGTAGTGTAAGTTTGTCCAGTATGATCTCAGCATCATGATCAAGTCCGACGGCAATTTCTTCCAATGGTTTCCTTGTTCCTAAACTAGTTCTGGTGCTGGAAGTAGTTGTACCAGCAGCATCACCAGCAGACTGGGTTTTGAGGCTGTCGTTTCTGGGAGACGAATCCATCTTCATGTCAATGATGTTGATCGTTATGAATTCCACCTTGATAGACTCGATGGATCTCATAACATTCTCAAGATCCAGGGAGGTTTTAAAGACATCAGGTCTGCTGTTTCTGAAGTCAACAGTTACAGCAGATAGATATAGATCTATTATATCTTCTGCTTCTTCTGCTGCATCTTTGAATCTTTTCTTGAGATTTCTAACTTTTTCGAGCTCATGTGGGTGATGACGATGATGATGGATATTGGAAAGGGTTTGGATGATGAAGGCAAGCTGTTTATAAAGCAGTTGGAATTGAGGCCTTTGAGATAATATAATTGGATTGTCGTTGATGTGTAGATGATGGTTGCCATGGATGAGCTTCTTCAAGTTGTCCATCAACATCTGGAGACCGACTGTGTATGCCATATTTTTTGTTTGGATCTAGAAGAACAAATAATTGTGTGAAAATGAAGTTTGTTGTTGGGTTGAGCCAAAGAAAGTAGAGTTGATGAGTGGAGTTTTGGTGAATGATTAAGCTGCATTTAAAAGTAGTGGTGAATGATCAAGCTGCGTTAAAAAGTCTTCAAGTGGGCCAATCATATGAAGGAATCTTTAATTGTTAAATAGAAAGTTTAGGACATACCTATTTTAAAACCATATTGTCTAACACTTTGTACTAAATATTTATTCTAAGTACCCAAATTACCCCCATTCTGATCTCAACAGTTGTAACAAAAGCTAATAACAACAGGGCAGTTTCAACTTTGTTTCTATTCTTGCTTCTGTTCTGCCTCACAAGCGGAGTTTGATTCGATTGCTCGATTTGTTTTCTTAATTATGTACACTCAAGAAACATTTAAACATGATTTGAGAGGTCAAATAGCTCAAAAATGTCTATAAAAAATATACAATAAACATTTAAACTTGGTAACATGCAGTTTTCACAGGACTCCATAAGACAAGAATTGCCATAGTCAACCATGATTTTGACCAAAACCTTGCTGGCTACGGTTGTTGCAGAACGTGAAGGCCGTTTTCGATGCAGCCACCGAAGCAAAAGAAGAAAAAGAAGCGGAAGGGTCGAAGGGCGTGCTCGATACTGTGACTTAATTTTGGACACGATTTTAGTCGGAGGATGGGAAGAAGGTTGACTTTTCATAGATGAATGGTGAAGTGCTGATTACCCTTTATATAGTTTTTGATGAACTAATCACCTTCTTTTTTATGGCTGGAAACAAGATATGTTTGTGTAAGTTGATATATGTAATTCTTTAACACCAAATAGTCGAGACTTGAGGACTATTTGGGTAATATATGTAATATGGTTTTATGTAGACTGTGGAAACATGTTGATTTTATATATGAGGGCTGGAAATGAAATTTACATCTGAATGGTTAATCCCAGTTTCCATGTTCTCTAGACCTGGTTGCTGGTTCACTCCCTTTTTGGTCTTTACAAAGTCAAAATTTTGACTTTTGCAGGTCAAACATTTGGTTGTTGAATTCCACCCCATCTGCCATGATAAATCAAACACATTTTGCAGGTCAAACATTTGGATGTCAGAAGTTGAATTAAGAAATATCGTTTTATATATGTTTGGGAAACAATGGCCCATGCACGGACACAAAAATGATACACAACAAAACGATCATTAAATACTTTGGTAGCTAGGGTCGTCTTACCGAGTCCCCCATACCAACAATAGAGACAACACCCAATTGTTTGTCTTGAGATTTCTAAGTTTTTTGAGCTCATGTGGATGATGATGTTGATGGATATTGAAAAGGGTTTGGATGATGGAGGCAAGCTCTTGATAAAGCAGTTGCAATTGAGGCCTTTCATATAAAAGATCCACTTTTATTTATTAATGTCATTAATTTTTTTTAATTATTATTATTATTATTATTATTATAAAAGATTCAGTTTTATATGAATGAATGTGGTCTTCTATGATTACTGCACAAACTTGGAAATGATACATAACGAAACGATCATTTAATACTTTGGTTGCCAAGGTAGTCTTACAGAGTCCCCCTGTACCAACAATAGAGACAACACCCGGTTGCTTTGTATCTTCAACAAGTTTGTGCCGTGTGAGTTCACCATCACGATCAAGCCCCACAACCATTTCTTTCATTAATGGCTTCTTCATTCCTAATGGGTTTCTGGTGCCGGAAGTAGCAGCAGCAGCAATAGACTGGGTTTTAAGGTGGTCTATTCTTGTAGACGAATCTATATATCACTGATTTTGAAAGTCATGAATTCCATCTTGATAAACTTGATGGATCTCATAACATTCTTAAGATCCAGGGAGGCTTTAAAGACATCAGATCTAGGGGTTCCAATGTTTCTGAAGTGAAGAGCAGATAGAAATAGATCAATCATATCTTGTGCTTCTTCAGCTACATCTTTGAATCTTGTCTTGAGATTTCTAAGTTTTTGGAGCTCATGTGGATGATGGTGTTCATAGATATTGGAAAGGGTTTGGATGATGGAGCCAAGCACTTTATAAAGCAGTTGGAATTGAGGCCTAATTTCAGATAAAATCATTGGATTGTTGTTGGAAGAGTGAAAACTCAATATCTAAACTGTGAAAGTGAGGATGGTGAAACCCTCTTGGCTAGTTTAACCAAGTTAGTTTTGGTAGCAGACCATTGAACTCTGTCCATGTATGTGCTAAAAGCCACCATTTTGAATGAAGATGAAATGGGCAGATTGTTTTTATGGGAAAGGAATTACCATTGTAAATGAGAAAACGAGCATTGACAACAGTATATAATTATTATTATTAATAGACAAAGTATTAAAACAGTAATGGGGATTACCACAAATAACTTAATCCATTAAGGATTAACTAAGTGAAGTTGTCTTCACTAAGAACATACAACTTTTTTTATTAGCCACCAATCTTACAGACCATTACATATATATATATATATATATACCCATATATATATATATATATATACCCATATATATATATATATATATATATATATATATATATAGGGGTTGTTTAATTTGCAACCCTTAAAAAGGTTGCAACCTTGCAACCCACATCTTAACCGTCAGATTCATGATCGGCAGTTACAATAGATATGAGGTCCAATATTTTTAATTAAAAAAATAGAAAAATAAAAATAAAATAACCGCCGATCATGAATCCGACGGTTAAGATGTGGGTTGCAAGGGTTGCAACCTTTTTAAGGGTTGCAAAATATCCTTCCACTATATATATATATAGTGTTTGAACCATCACAACCTTTCATGGTTGACGGCTGAATCCATATTACTGTCCTATATAACTAAACTGTCATATATAACTACCATTGACTTCAAGTCTAGATTACCTACGCTCAACACAGAGGACCCCAAATTATTCCATATCTAATACTAAATCCTCATGATCAGATACATAACGGGATAACTCCATTCTATCAACATTGATCTTCAACTCATAGTTTCCCACTTCATGTTGTTCCTTTCGAATTCTATCGACAGATTCCACAACAGAGGTGTTCCAGAAATCAGTTTCAATAAGTTCAAGTGTTGCCACATTCCCTATTTCAACGGGGATCTCTTCAAGATCGTCGCAGTCCCACACTGTTAATCGTCTGAGACATGGAAAGCTTGCACTATTGGCTTCCCACCTTTCGATATTTAACCTCTGAAGTCTCAAGAACTTGAGCTGTCGAAATTGCTGCTCACCTGCATCCCACTCACTTCCGATAAAGCCATTTCCTAGTAATTTGAGAACCTCTAGGTTAGGCAACGATTGAATGATCGACATATCACTCCAAGGTAGACCACATTCTACTAGTGTAAGTTTTTTCAGTGTTGCAGGGAACCAACTGTGATTCTGTCGAAAGTTTGGTGCATGTATGGGGATGTGGAGGCCTGACCCCCTTAACTTCAAGGTTTCAAGGTAAGGCAGTAATTTAAAATAATTTTCCTCATCCAAGTAAAGAGTAGATGCAAGCTTCTCTATTCTGGGAAAACATTTCTGAAAATTATCTAACTCATCTCCCAACACCACATATGAAATGGATTGCAAATTCATTGGTTTTCCAATAGATGGAAGATAAAGCTCCTTGTTACTCCACAAATGCCTCAGATTTACCAAATCTGATATGTTACTGGGTAAAACGGTCGGGCCATAACTTGTTTTAAGAATGAGGGTTTGAAGGCTCCATAAATTGCATACCGAGGATGGGAAACCTAATGAATGCCAAATTGCAAGGTACCTTAAGTGGACTAATAGTGCTATCCCTTCTGGAAAATCAGTCAGTTCACACTTTTGTAAATCTAACACCCTAACAAGTGCAAAGAACCGGAAATAATCTCCAATGTCGTAAATCAAGCTTGTCTGCATATGAAAGCACAAAAGGGATCGAATGCTTGGGGTGGGTGGATAAGCAAGGTTCATGATGTAAATATCTTGATTTGTGAATACATGACGTTGCTTATATGGTGTAGCAACCTCATATGGGTTAATAGGCATGAATATTTTCATGAAAAATCTTTCTTCTGTTGCTTTTTGCAGGCATAGTTCCCTCACAAGATCATGGAGTTTACAAGCTTTCACATCACCATTAAACTTCCTTTCTGCAACCATAACAAGATTTCTGTCGACAAGATCCATGAGGGAAGCCTTTGCAGTATCCTCCAAGCATAGCTTTCCTGCTTTTTCGATAAATCCCCCCGCCATCCATAACCATATCACCTTTCTTACATTGATCGTAGAGTCTTCTGGGAAGCCTCCTAGATAAAGAAAGCACTCTCTCAAGTGACTAGGTAAATGGTGGTAACTTAAAGCGAGTGTTTCCAGACATCCTTTCTGGTCGCTAGCAATGTATGAACTCACACTGTCGGCAATCGTTTCCCACAAATCTTGGCTCATTGCTTCTTTTGATAGAATCCCTGCCATGACAACCACTGAAAGAGGTAGTCCCTGACAATTTTTTGCAATTTGCCTTCCGGCTTCAATCAACCATTCGGGACACTCATTGCCATGGAACACCTTCTGTTTCAATAGCTCCCAGCTTTCTTCTTTTGTCAAACAAGGCAAGGAGTAGACAAACCCGTGTGGTTTCACATGCAGTGCAACTTCATTGAGGCGACTTGTGAGCAGAATTCTACTTGCGGTGTTCTCACGTGGAAAAAACAATTTCAGTTCATCCCAAGCCTTGATGCTCCAGATATCATCAATCACAATCAAATATCTCCTACCCATTAGCTTCTTGTGCAACTTTTCACGAAGTTGAGAGTCACTAGCTTCTTCAAGGCCTTGTTGAATACCAATGGATACCAGAACTTGAACTAACAAATCCCGTTTTATATATGTTTGAGAAACTGTAGCCCATGCACGGACATGAAAATGATACACAACAAAACTATCATTGAATACTTTGGTAGCGAGGGTAGTCTTACCGAGTCCCCCCATACCTACAATGGAGACGACACCCAGTTGCTTTGTATCTTCAGTAAGCTTGTCCCGTATGATCTCAGCATCATGATCAAGTCCCACAACAATTTCTTCCATCAATGGCTTCTTCATTCCTAATGGATTTGTGGTGTAGGAAGTCCCAGCAACAGATTGGGTTTTGACGTGATCGATTCTTGAAGATGAATCCATCTCCATGTTACCGATGTTGATTGTCATGAGTTCCACCTTGATAGACTCTATAGATTTGAGTACCTTCTCAAGATCCAGGGAGGTTTTAAAGACATCAGATCTTGGGGAAAGTCCACTGTTTCTGAAGTGAACACCAGATAGAAATAGATCAATCATATCTTGTGCTTCTTCTGCTACATATTTAAATCTTTTCTTGAGATCTCTAACTTTCTCTAACTCATCTGGGTTATGATGATGATGTTGATGGATATTGAAAACGGTTTGGATGATGGAGGCAAGCTCTTGATAAAGCAGTTGAAATTGAGGCCTAATTTCGGATAAAATGGATAGATTGTCATTGATGAATGGAATATCGTTGCAGTGGATCAGTTGCTTCAAGTTGGCCATGAACATCTGTAGACCTGTGTATGTCATCTTGTTTCTACCTTCTACTTTTTCAATCTCTCAGAGGAAAAATAGTAGTGTATGCATGATGAAGTTGGGTTGATTTGGATGAATATTTTATCAGTTAAAAAGTTAAAGTAGGCCACTCCCTTGATGGAATGATTGATGGTCAGCATATATGCTTTTTCAAAAGTAACAGCACAGACTTTATTGCACTAAAGATTTTATGTGTTAGCTCGATCATGGGGTCGACTATCAATATTATTTATTTATTAAAGTAATCTATATATTTTCACGAATTCTCTCTATTTTCTCGGTATTCTCCATCGTTTTCATCACCATACATATGTTTGATTCGCTAGATTCAAGATAACTCTTGAATTAATTGTTGTATCCTTAAGACAAATAGACAAACCGATTACCGAATAAATTTTTGTCTTAGGACATTGCTCAGTGCAGGCCTCAATCTTCTTCTCAATTTTGCAAGAATCTATCTTATCAAGTAAGCGTTTCACTACTAGAAAAATGAGTATCTTTCGACTAAAACAATCATCGAAAAGTTTCGATGGAATATGAAAAAATAATTTTTCTAACGTAGTCGATGGATTTTTGACAGATTTTAAACGAATATGTATCGTCGAATGTGCATCGAAAATTTTAGACTAATTTTCGATAGATTTTCTGTCAAACACTATTTAAATAATTAAAAAATATTTTTTTTGTTTCATCGAAGATATGTCGAAGGGGTCCGTCGCTAATCCCTCGAAAAGTATTTAAATAATGAAAATTAAAATTTTCTTTTCCATGGAAAATCCGTTGAAGGACTCCATTGAAAAAATGTCGAAAAAAATTTAAGTAAGAGTCACTACACCAAATGTCACTTAGGCAACAAATGAAAAATGTTGTTTAAGAGGGGTTTATGTGTTGCCTAAGGCTTAGGCAACATGCCTATGTTGCCTAAGCAATGTTGCCTTATCAATGTTGCATAAGAACTTAGGCAACATAGGCAAACATCGTATGTTGCTTAAGCAGACTCCTTAAGCAACACACAGCAGATTATGTTGCCTATAAAAAAAACATATGTTGCACCCACCAAACACTAAGGCAACATTAAATTTATGCATGTGTTGCCTAAGATATCAACTTAGACAACATATTATATTTGCGTATGTTGCCTTACACTATGAGACAGACCTGTTTTACCGACGGAAAAATTCGTCGGAAAAACTTGTTTACTATTAAAAGAATCCGTCGGAAAACATGGTTACCGGCAGACTTTTGGCAGATTTGTCATTCGGAAAAACTTTCACCAGAAACATAATTTACAAAGAAAAATATATTGAAATTTTTTATTAATTATAATTTTATCAAATAAAAAATAATATTACAAATTACATATGTTCAAAAAACCAATATACAAATTCAAATGACCAAATCGAAGCTCTTCAAATGTCTTCCCGTCATAACATGCTTGTTGGTTTGAATACAAAATCAACCAACTTCCTTTTTGAACAAGTCCCTTCATCTCTCCATCCTATCTAAAATCAAAATATCTAATGTGAGTTTGCCTCTTTGATGCATCAAAAAAATCTAAGAACAAGAGGGAGTATGTTTGTTACCAAGCAAAATTTCTTTGTGCATTGGAATCCTGACAAGACAACACCAAAAACGACCAGTTTCACCTGTAAATGTCCATATGCAATAAGAAGGAAAAGTAAGATAATTAGATGAATAATAAAGCAATGAAAATGATTCCATGTCAAAACAAGTATAAGACAATAAAGACAAGATATCATTTGATAAGGAGCTATTGATCATCGGGGATAAAGGTAAAAGGGAGGTCGTCTTTTTGCCAAGGGAGATGACCTTCAACAGGGATGGTTTTAAGGTGTCGAGATGACTGAATACCGCTTCTATCACAACATATTGTCTCAGTAAATCAAAACCAAAAAGAATCATATCGTGTTTATATTCGTTTTTGTGGGCAAAACAATAAACACTAACCATTTGAGACAGAAGAACAAAGGGCATCAGAAACTGTTTCATCTTCACCTCTAGATGGATCTAAAAAGAAAACAAAAAAACAAATAGAGCTCTCAACATAATTAACTAGTTTGCTACAGGTACAAATTTCAGCAGTGAAAACTGCCTTCCGAGAAAACTATTGGGACATTGTTTATTCCTAAAGCGTCACTATTGTTAAATAATTTCATGGATCATGGAATGAGTGCAAAACTGCCTTCTCAACGCATTATGTTTGAACAAACTTCTCGTTAGAGATTCTTATATGTACTACATATATGCATGTAATGTGTATTGGGATCAAATGGATCCTTTAAAGCCCAATCGATCCATGTGGATCCGTTAAAAGCCTAACCGATCCGTTAAAGACCAATTGATCCTTTAAAGCCCAAGTGGATGCATTGAGATCCAACCGATTCATTAAAGTCCAACTGGATCCATTAAATCCTAATTGGGTTCATTAAAGCCCAAGTGGATCCATTAAATCCAACTGATACATTAAAGCCCAAGTTGATGTTGAATATTTTTGAAGAGTTGAAGGTTAGATTTGTACGATTTTATTCGGCATGGTCTTGTAGATAGATCTGAACTATGACTAAGATAGAAGAACTTGAGAATTGATAGAAAAGACGAGCCGCTAAAAGTTTAAAATCATTAAAAAAAAAAGTAAAAACGTACAAGTTTTAGTCGGGTTGGTCGGGTTACTTTTGGCCTAACTCGTTTCCAACCCAATAGATGTGGTTTGATTTAAAAAAAACATTATACAAGTTATTACATTTTCAATTACCTATATTTATTTATATTTTTGACCTTAGACAACATAGAAACAAGAAAATATGTTGCCTAATATAACTTTCATTGATTAAAAAAAAAACATTATACAAGTTATTAAATTTTCGACTACCTATATTTAGTTATATTTTTGATCTTAGGCAACATAGAAACAAGAAAATATGTTGCCTAAGATAACTTTCATTGATTTTAAAAAAACATTATACAAATTATTAAATTTTTGACTACCTATATTTAGTTATATTTTGACATTAGGCAACATAGAAACAAGAAAATATGTTGCCTAAGATAACTTTAATTTATTTAAAAAAAACATTATACAAATTATTAATTTTTTGACTACCTATATTTAGTTATATTTTGACCTTAGGCAACATAGAAACAAGAAAATATGTTGCATAAGATAACTTTTATTGATTTAAAAAAAATATTATATAAGTTATTACATTTTCAACTACCTATATTTATTTATATTTTTGACCTTAGACAACATAGAAACAAGAAAATATGTTGCCTAAAATAACTTTCATTGATTTAAAAAAAAACATTATACAAGTTATTAAATTTTTGATTATCTATATTTATTTATATTTTTGATCTTACGCAACATAGAAACAAGAAAATATGTTGCCTAAGATAACTTTCATTTATTAAAAAAATATTATAAAACTAAGGCAACATAAGGGAAAATGTTGCTTAAGATAGTTGAGGCAACATATAATTATTCATATGTTGCATAAGGTCTGACTTAGGCAACATAGAATTAAATGTTGCCTAAGAGAGAACTTAGGCAACATATATTAGCCTTTGTTGCCTAAGTTTCTCTTAAGCAACATAGCCAATTAGCATATGTTGTCTAAGACAACATTTGGTGTAGTGAGTAAACTCCAATTTTGGTCCATGGGGTTTAGTGATTTCTTTGAAAGAGGGGTCTATGGTTTCAAAATTCAAGTTTACGTCCTCATGGTATTGATTTTGCTTTGAAAGAGGTCCCTGTACACTAACACCGTTAAAAAGCTCCGTTAGAGACAGGAGCATTTTCGTCCAACCATATTTTTGTCCCTCTTTTTGCATCCTTTCTATGTTTTTTCTTGTTTTTTAAAAACTATAAAATTTTCAGGGACCAACTCTATAAATTTAATATAATCACCCCCTTCCCCATTTTTCTGGCGACACAATCCATTTTCTACGGCAACATCCCCGACCAATTTTTCCCCACCCCATTTTATTCCCTTAAATATGTCAGATTTCTCTTCTCACCAAAATCTAGTCAACCACATGAACAAAAATTGAGACAAACTAAGATACAACATCTTCTTCTTCTTCTCAAGAGTTTTCCTCATTGCTTTCAGATTTATCACTACATTTTTCATCAAATTCAACGCTGAGATTGCAGATTCTGCTTCCTCCTTTAAGGCAAACGAGACAAACCCATATCTGGCAAAACCTCCCGAAGGGCTGAAAACCACAGTCACACAACCAAATAAACTTAAAGGGCGACGACCTTCGAACGAAAAACTAAATGGCCTCTCTCCGATTGCCTTTACCCGACATCGCCGCCCTCCTCCTTCTTTTCACCGTCACCTCCGCCGAAATTCGTCTCACCCAGATTTGATCCGACTCCCGTTCTACCATTCCATATATTAGACGAAATCGATTAGAAGAATTTGTGGAAGAAATCGATTAAGTAGCAATCGATTAAAAAAAATCATGGTAATGGGGAAGACAAAACCGAGACGAAATCGATTAACCACTTCCCCCTGTTTGAGTTTATTTTGGTCGTTGTTTAATTTGCAACCCTTAAGAAAGTTGCAAACTTTGCAAACCACATCTTAACCGTCGGATTCATGATCGGCGGTTACAATAGATATGGGGCCCAATATTTTTAATTAAAAAAAACAGAAAAATAAAATAACCGTCGATCATGAATCCAACGGTTAAGATGTGGGTTGCAAGGGTTGCAACCTTTTTCAGGGTTGTAAATAAAACAACCCCTATATATATATATAGACATAAGTTCGCGTGAGACCAAACAGTTTCCGTGAGACCGGTGAGACCAAGCATTAAAGTATGAAACTTCACACCAAAAAACTATGAAGGTAAAAAAAATCGAATTATTCATAAGGAAAACACCGTAAATGTTACGTTCACGGTGTTTTTCGCTGTGAATGTTCGTTTTTTTTTTACCTTCACAGCGTCTTCACTGTGAAGGTTCGGATATACCTTCACAGTCTTTTATCTGTGAAGGTTTGATTTTTTTTAACTTGGTTTAGGTTTTTTTACCTTCATAGTGTGATTACATTATGAAGGTTCGAATGTTTTTTACTTTCATAGTGTTTCGGTGTGAAATTTCATGTTTTAAGGCTTGGTCTCACGCGGTCTCACAGAAACAACTTGGTCTCACGTGAACCTGACCCTATATATATATATATACAGAGGTTTATGGGAAAAACTCAAATATTTGAAAAACTAAAAAATATCTTATCAACCGTTAGATTAGATGATCTGATGGATGTGATTAAATGGATGGTTACAACAATATTTTTTGAATTAAAAAACTCTAGCCTTCTATTTTTTTATTCGAAAAAAGAGAAAAAATAAGGGGGAGGCTAATTGCACCCATAACTTTGCTAAGTGCACCATCATAATTAATTTTTTCCTCACACACATCAACATCAACATCTGCTTTTTACATTCCCAATGCATTAATTACATTCCCAACGCATGAATTGACTTGATTTTGACATAATTTTGGTGCAAATAGCACTCCCCAAAAATAAACAAAATTCGAGCGAAATAAATTATACAAAAAAAAAATCATATTTTTCTCGTTAATTTGACATCCATATTGATATACCTTTTCATCCATTTTTTCGTGGTTTTCGGTTTTCTATTTATTTAGGGTTTTCCCCTGAACCTGACCCTATATAGACAGTGGTTTAAGGGAAAAACTCAAATAAATGAAAAACTACAAAACACCTTATCAACCGTTAGATTAGATGATCGGATAGATATGATTAAATGGGCGGTTACTACAATATTTTTTGAATTAAAAAACTCTAGCTCCTTATTTTTTTATTCGAAAAAAGAGAAAAAATAAACAAAATTCGAGCGAAATAAATTATACCAAAAAAACAATCATATTTTTCTCGTTAATTTGACATCCATATTGATATACCTTTTCATCCATTTTTTCGTGGTTTTTCAGTTTTTTATTTATTTAGGGTTTTCCCCTGAACCTGACCCATATATATATATATAAGAGCCTAATCATATGAGATCTTAGTATTTTGTAGTAACCGTGAGATCCAAGCACAACCAATCATTTTATTTTATTTACGGTTTTTTATATATTAATTGTTGAGGGTATGTATATTGGTAATTTGATTAATTTTTGTTTAATAAATAATTATTTTATTCTACAGATTTATATCAATCAAAATCAATCAAGGTTACGTTTCCTAATAATACTCAACTAATTGATTTATCAAAAGCAAACCTATTCAACATTCACGTTTCCAATTTTTTTTGCAGGTCTGAAGAACTGCTCAATGAAGAAGAAGTTGTTGGAGGAAGAAGGATCGTGTTCAAAAAAGGTCGTTGCTTGTGTTTGTTGGAGTTGGTTCCCCTTAGTTGGTTTGTGGTTCAATGTGATCGTCTTATTAATCCCATTTTGACATTCATGGTGGTTCACTGTGATGATCCCTTGCATCCCATTTCGATTCATGTTGTGATGTCTTTATTCGATAAACAGGTATAGATACCACAAAATAGTCGGTTCTTACAGTTACCATTGATTATGATTTTATATGGTAATCACAATGTAACACAGTTGGTATCATAGTGGTACCACAGTTGGTATTTTCGTCGTATCATAATGGGTATCACATTTGTATATTAATCACAGTGTAACACAATGTTAATCACAGTGTAACACAATGTTCTTTGAGTACATCACAATAGTAATCACAATGTAATACGATGTTAATCACAGTGTAACATAATGTTCTTTGAGTGCATCACAGTGGTACATTGGGTAAATTTGTAGTGAATGAGAGCACTGATCACAGTGTATCACCACCTTTTGAATTAGCAACAATTTTCCTATCATTGTATCATCAAGGAGATTAGATTTTTGCAAGATGATCATATTGTATCACATCCCATTTGCTGTAACAAAACCCGTTTCTTTTTAAAATTGTAAGACCACAGTGTAACATGGTTCATTATATCACCAAGAAAATATGTATACAATTTCAATATTTTGAGATTATCGCAATTGATTCCATGCCAAAATTATCGGACCCGCCCAAATTAGATCACACTTAATTATAATATTTGTTGACATTTTTGCCCTTTTTACCTATTTTAATGGCCTAAATTTGTGTTTTTAATTATTTTTTTCTTAATTATTTTACACCATTGTTTTTTTTTTAGAACGGCTTGTTAGTTGTTAGTGGTTCAGGTCCAACAATGACATCCAATTGGGCAGTATGCTGACCCTGAGACCCCCCTATTTCTCCAATATCACCTGAAGGGGTAAAACGTCTCGGGTGGGACTCGAACTTGAGACCTCCCCTAGCCAAACATCCCCTCCCCAAGGCACCTTAAGAAAACCTTGGTGGCCAACTGAGTTAAGCCCAGTTGGTTACCATTGATTATTAAAATGGATGGATGAGATTGGATCTCATAGTTACCACAAAATAGTAAGATCTCCCTTGAAATGCCCTATATATATATATATATATATATATATATATATATATATATATATAGTGTTTGGTTCATTTGAGAAATGGTAAATATATGAGAAATAGAGAAGTGATCTTAGCCATTCATATGGTCAAGATTGAATTTAATTGGTCAAAAGTTTCGGCTTTGACTGGTCAAAAATTGCGGCTTTGACTGGTCAAAAATTACGGCTCTTCCAAAAATATAAGAGTATTTACGTAACTTTAACAAAAACACGCGTGTGTTCATATATATGAAGGCATGCAGTCATATATGAATGCATGCGTTCATATATGAATGCGTTCATATATATGAAGGCATGCAGTCATATATGAATGCATGCGTTCATATATGAATGTGCGTGTTCATATATATGAAGACATGCAGTCATATATGAATGAATGCGTTCATATATGAATGTTCGTAATTTTAAATAAACACTGACTGCATGCCTTCATATATGAATGCATGCGTTCATATATAAATGCATGCAAAAAAAAAGAGTGACATTCATATATGAACGCCTGTTTTTTGCATGCCTTCATATATGAATGCATGCGTTCATATATGAATGTTCATAATTTTTACATAAACACTGACTGCATGCCTTCATATATGAATGCATGCGTTCATATATGAATGCATGCAAAAAAAAGAGTGACATTCATATATGAACGCCTGTTTTTTGCATGCCTTCATATATGAATGCATGCGTTCATATATGAATACGTACAAAAAAATAGTGACATTCTACTAACATTCATATATGAACTTATGTTTTTTTTGCATGCATTCATATATGAACACACGGCTAAAAAAAAGAAAAAAAAGTGATATTAATATCTGCGTTCATATATGAATGTGTTTGGATAATTTACAAAAATACCCTTCGAATAATAAACAATGTGAGGAACACGGGAGTGAACCATGAGAGCAATTATCCCCTAATTCTCGGTCAAAGCCGTCGATCTTGACCGAATTAATGGTTTAAGATCACTTCTCTATTTCTCATATATTTAGTGTTTCTCAAATGAACCTTTCCTTATATATATATATGGGTGGGTTCAAACGAGAACATAGTGTATTTAAAAGAATAAAGGGACGATTCTCAACCAATCATTTTTTAAATTAATTCCAAAAATAATAGTTTCTAAAATTAAAAGTAAAAGGGCAATAAAGTCATATTATGTTATAGATAATTTAGGATAGTATTAACTTCCAAAAAACAAGGATTATAATATTTAATTCAAATAAAAAACGTATTTATCCTTTTCCTTTATTAAAGCAAATCCGGTTAATCCTTTTCCAAAAAACAAGGATTATCATATATGATTTTATTATAAATAGTTTAGATAAAATGATGTTATTAGTTTGTTTTCCTAAATCACATGTGATTTTGTTCTAAATACTTAACACCAAAATCATATATAATTTTGTTCTAAATACTTGGATATAATACTTGACACCAAAATCACATGTGATTTTGTTCTAAATACTTAACACCAACTTCATACTTAACACCGAAATCATATATGGTTTTGTACTAAATAAGTTGGCTATAATACTTAACACCAAAATCATATGTGATTTTGTTCTAAATACTTTACACCAAATTCATACTTAACACCAAAATCATATGTGATTTTGTACTAAATAACTTGACTATAATACTTAACACCAAAATCATATGTGATTTTGTTATAAATAACTTAAACAAAATGTTTCCATATAAATTGGATATGGAAAAACAGAATAGTCGATGTTTCTATATAAATTGAAAAATACAAACCCTAACTCACATCCTCAAATGCACAAAAACAGAAGTCACTTGTGCCTTCTTTAGCTTTGCCACAAGAACCCACATGTTTGCGAGCTCGTTTTCGAGATACGCCCCTCTCTGCTTCGACTCCTCGACCGTTCGTTGTAGTTTCGATTCTCGTTCGTCCTTTAGCGTATGAGCTCTCTTCGGCCAGTTTTTTGTTCCGGGTTCCTTTCGTGGAACCTAAATCGGCATCTATGGACGATTTATCTTCAATAACCGCATCCATGGACAATTTTTTCTTCAATAACCGCATCCATGGACCCAAAATCACATCCATGGACGATTTCGTTGATAGAGAGAGAGAGAGAGAGAGAGAGAGAGAGAGAGAGAGAGATAGCTAATAAAAATCACATCCATGGACGATTTCGTTGATAGAGAGAGATAGCTAATAATTAGGAAATCAATTATATTAGTAGTTGAAGATTATCCTAAAATAATCAGGAGTAAAAAAAGACCAAAATACCCTTTTATAAATTTCTTTATTTAAAAAATTAATTATTTGTTTAATAATTATGATTGTCCAGAATTGCCCCTTTATTCCTTTAAATCGTTACCATTATCGTATGAACCTATCTCTCTCTATATATAGGGGTCATTCAAGGGAGAACTCATTTGTTTGTGGTAACTGTGAGATCCAATCTTAAACACAAATTAAAGAATAATTTCGAAAATTTATAAATTTGGTAATTTTGATTTAAAATTTTAATTGAAGGGCATATTAGGTATTTTGAAATTCTTCTCTCTCCCCTCTCCTCTCTCCTCTGAACTTAATTACGGCAAAATAAAACGTGATACACCATTGTGATACCCAATAATTTTTAACCATAAAACATAAATCATCAATGAATCACAATGTGATACCAAAAGATTTTGTAACTGTAAGGCACAAACAAATAATTAATCACATTGTGATACCAAAAGATTTTGTAACTGTAAGGAGCAACCAACAATGAATCACACTGTGATACCAAAAGATTTTCTAATTGTAAGACACAAACCAACAATGAATCACACTGTGATACCACAAGATTTTCCAACTATAAGACACAAACCAACAATGAATCACACTGTGATACCAAAAGAACTATAAGGCACAAACCAATATGAGTTTCGTTTGTCGTTTAAAAAGAAAAATATGCATACATGTTACCTATTGTGATAGCCCAATGTGATAACCCAATGGTTCCTATCGTGAAACCTATTGTGATAACCAAATGTATCACATTGTGATAACCTAATGTGATACCACTGTTTAAACCCAAAATCCTTCTAATTAAGCACAAGTAAACTTAGTTTAAACCTTAGTACCTCCAGAAACAACATGTTTAGGGAGAACAAGCCTCACAGTAGTCTAGATCTCACCAGGAAGAACAAACCTTGAATATGTAGATCTTGTAAGTCTCCACCGATTTCTTGTGCCTCTTCTTCTTTTTTGTCTGCTCCGGCCACCGATGCGTCCTTCGGGAGCTTTTTCTCAACTTTAGGCTTCTTCTCCGCCGGTGCTTTCTCTACCGCTGCCGGTTTCTTTTCGGCTGCCGCCTTTGGTGCAATTGCTAGGACGCCATCCACCACCAATTGAGAAAAAAGCCACCGCCGAATACTCCCGTTCTACGACGCCATCCACCACCGATTGAGAAGACAGAGAAAGCCATCGCCGATTGAGAAGATAGAGATTTAGAGGAGAAGAACAAGGTTAATTTATGTTCATAAACTCCTTGTACAACACCGTCGATATCCATACCGGAATCCATGGTTTGGACGGTGATGATGGCTTGCGGGCGGTGTCGACATATGTGCAAGTTTTGGAGTGTCCAGCTTTTGCAAGTTAAATCTTTTTAAAAATATAATTAGGGTAAATTGAATCAATTAGGTAAATTGAGTAATTAATTATTTGATTTATAATTAAAAAATCCAAATTGTTAAATTACCAAATTATCCTTTTAATTTATTTTAAAAATAAAATTAATTATATTAAATGAGTGAGAGAGAGAGAGAGAGGGAGGGAGGTTCAAGGGAAAACCTCAAAAAATGGAAAACTGAAGAACACTCTGGTAGTCATTCATCTGGACGGTATGCACTTGTGCATACAAGTAATTTATAACATGCACACGCGCATATGCACAAGTGCATAATATGTACATGTGCATAAAAAACAAAAAACTAATTAATTATTTGTATGCACAAGTGCATACCGTCCAGATGGAAGGCTAACAGTGTTCCTCAGTTTTTCCTTTTTTGAGGTTTTCCCTTGAACCTGACCCTATATATATATATATATATATATATATAGGGAGAGGTTCATTTGAGAAATGGTAAATATATGAGAAATAGAGAAGTAATCTTAGTCATTCATATGGTCAACATTTGCAGCTTTGACCGCGAAGTACCGGATAATTCCTTGTGTGATCTATAGAAGGTAGAGGGGTAATATCGTAAAATACACGGGATGAGTTCATATATGAATCTGTATGAATCACAAAGATTCATATATGAATCTGTTAATTAGTTCAACTGATTCATATATGAATCTTTGTGATTCACAAAGGTTCATATATGAATCTTTGTGATTCATACAGATTCATATATGAATCACAAAGGTTCATATATGAATCTGTTAGTTAGTTCAACTGATTCATATATGAATCACAAAGGTTCATATATGAATCAGTTAAAAGAGTTCAGTTGTGAATTGCATTGGTTCATATATGAACATATAGTTCATATGTGAATTATACATGTTCATATAATAACACAGTCCGTGTGTTTTGTAAAATTTATGAAATTGTCCTTCTATTTTTGGGATAGCCGCAACTTTTGACCGGTCAAAGCCGCAATATTTGACTAGTCAAATCCGATCTTGACCATATGAAGGGAAATTGACCGAAATGGGCCAAACTCGGGGTGGGATTGGCCTCCTAGCCATCCCTCTCCCCGGTTTACCCAAATGGCCCAAATGACGCAAATGGCGCCCAGGGGCGCAAATGGAGCCCAAGGGCGCAAATTGCGTCCTTAGGCTCCATTTGCGCCCCTGGGCGCCATTTGCGTCCATGGGTCTTCTTTTATAATGTGAAACGGCCGACATACGAAACCCCACCTATCATTTTTAATTCATCGATCCATTCCAAAGAACGTCGGAGAGCTGTCGTTTTCCAGCCCCACACCGATGATTTCTGCCATTTTTTATTCTATTTGGGACCACAAATGGAGGTTAGTGACTTCTCTTCTAACTTTTCTACCATTTTTTAATCGAGTTTTTATATATTTTTTGTTGTATATTTTTGTTGATAATTTGTTGTATATTGGTTGAATGATAATTGTTTGTTGTATATTTTTGTTGATAATTTGTTATATATTTTCTAGGAATAATATAACAATTTTCTGTTTTGAAAATATAAAATTGGTATATTATTGTTGTTGTATATTTTATTATCTAGGATTTCAAAACATAAAATATGTAGAGAAAAAAAGAAAGTTAATATTAAAAAGTTGTTAACTGAAAATATTAATTATAGTACAAAAAATTGTCATCCAAAAAATTTATGTGTTGCCAAATTTTGATAAATTGTATATTTTTCTTGATAATTTATTGTATATTTTTGGATGATAATTCATTGTTGTTATTTTTGTTGATAAATTGTTATTTTTGTTGATAAGTTGTTGTATATCTTGGATGACAATTTTTTGTATTTTTTTGTGTTGATCGATTTTGTTGTTATGTATTTGTATGGTTTTAAATGGTTGTAGTTATCATTTTTGGAGTGGATGATAATTTTTTTTCGTATATTATCATTTTATATTTAGGGTTATAATTTTAGTGTCATCGTTTTAAATTTAATATAGTTATTAATATAGTTTACACAAATTATAGAATATTTACAATAGGACAATAATTTTGTAAATACCCAAAAATCCGTAACTTTAAAAATTTACACGAAAAAATTGTTAACTTTAGAATTTGACACTTTAGGTCCCTCTATTTAGAATCTGACACTTTAGGTCCCTTAACTTTAGAATTTGACACTTTATGTCCCTTAACTTTAGAATTTGACACTTTAGGTCCCTCTATTTAGAATCTGACACTTTAGATCCCTTAACTTTAGAATTTGACACTTTATGTCCCTTAACTTTAGAATTTGACACTTTAGGCTCCCCCAATAAGAATCTGACACTTTAGGTCCCTTAACTTTAGAATTTGACACTTTATGTCCCTTAACTTTAGAATTTGACACTTTAGGCCCCTCTACTTTAGAATCTGACACTTTAGGTCCCTTAACTTTATAATTTGACACTTTAGGTCTTGACACTTTAGGTCCCTCTACTTTATAATTTGACACTTTAGGTCCCTATACTTTAGAATCTGACACTTTAGGTCCCTATACTTTAGAAAGTGACACTTTAGGTCGCTAAAGATAAGTATTATATCATTATTATGCAGGGAGCAAATTTCTACAATGCAAAGTTGAACCTGAAGAGTAAGATAGGGGTGGTGGATTTGATTCGCCAGAAATTGAACCCCACACGATTAGCACTATACAGAGAGACATGTTTCGGTCATTGGTTGGATCTGACCGATACAACTACCGACTCTATCTTGGTGCACATATTTTTACAGACCCAGGTATTCCCGCCAAACCTACGGGATGATGAGATGTTATTTGAGGTTGGTGGTCGCGGTCTTCGTTTCGGCCGTGAGGAGTTCTGTCTCATCACAGCACTTCGTTTCGAACCGGACCCGAAGATGCATAAGAATAGGTCCACTGGTTTTGTTAGACGGGTGTTCCCACGAGGCACGCTGATGGTGCGGAACATCCAGGATTTATTCAATCTGATCGGCACTGATGACGAGGGGCGGGCGCATATCGATGACGATTCTGCCGTCCGTATTTGTCTCATGATGATGGTTGAGCTGTTCTTTCACGGTCATCAGTTGACCAAGCAGCTTCCCGATCATCTACTTCGGGCCATTGATGATTTGAGCGTCTTCAATCGGTTTCCCTGGGGATCCCATATTTGGGCCCACACCTACAAGCAGATGAATGCAGCGATCCGGAAACGACCGGAGCATGGATATAGGATGTCGTTATTTGTTTTTTTATATGCATTCAAGGTTAGTAAGTTGATATCAAATTAATACTTTTACAATCTACACGGATTCCCTATTTCTACAAAATATATACTACTATCTTGGTATTCTAATTCACAGATATGGATCTTAGAGACCTTTCCCATGGCCAGCACGTTTTATATTTTGACCACCAGGATGCCACGTGCTGTTCGTTGGGATAGGTCTTCGATCGGTATTGTTAGCAATTATGCCTTTGTTCTCATAGATGTATCGGCGGTAAGTTATATTGACTACACCGGAAAAAAAATTGTATTACATGAGGCCCTCGTGTGGATTTCTAACATGATTATTTTTCAATATATTAGCCCGAGCGTTTCCCACGTGAACGGCTTGAGCCTACACCGTGGGAGTAGAGCCAGGAATGGTATATCCTGAGCGATCGCTGGTTTAGTAGTTTGGAGGGGCGTCGACCGTCGAAGAGGTCGAGAGTTATGCAGGCTGTTGACGCGGGTGAGAAGTCATTCTAAGTTATCCGATATTTATAATTTTTTTATAACGAGAAGTCGTTCTAGTGTTTATGATATTTATAATAATGTTGTTAATTGTTTGTATAGACGAAGGATCTAAGTCAGAGGGAGACAACCAGCCTGATCATGACACGGGCCCCCCATCCCATGTAGGCGTTAGCAGGGCACACGAGGCCACCTCGGTCGAGGAGCCACCATTTCATGCTGGGCATAGTCCATCCTTTCACCGTGAGCATAGTCCAGCAGGCCACTATCAACATAGTCAACATGTTGACACCTATGCTGACCGGTGGGCTAAGTTTACGAGGTGGAAGGATGATTTCTATGACTATCGGACTTCTCATCGCACAGAGCATGATGATCTTGAGAGACGCCTTGCCGAGAAATGGGCAACTGAACGCTCAGAGCGTGAAGCTACTGAGAGACGCCTTGCTGAGCTGGAGAGGCTTACTAGCCAGTTTAGCTCTTTCCAGGTAAGTTTTTAACTTAATTTATTGGACATAGTTTTAATTTTTATCTTTTGGAACTTTATGTGGTTTGTTATGCTTGATGACAGATTCCATGCCAGCAGCAGGGTGGACAGCCCTCCCAGCCCGCCAACACGCAGCACGGGTTTGGATCTTCATCTTCGGAGGCCCATCCCAGTACATGGATAATGTTAGTCACTTCAATCTTTATGTTGTATCATTATTTGTTTTCAATAAGACATAAAAACAATGGCTTAGATTAATATGCAGAGTTCATCATCCTTCCTTGATGACATATTCGGACCTTCGTCGTTCGTTACACCGACCCACCACATGGCACATGTAAGTTATTTAATATGGTGGGTACTTTGATTTTTACATTCAACATATAAACTGAATAACCTCAATCTTATATTACAAGGCACAGGGGCATCATTCCAGGAGTTTAGTGGTCAGTCCACTGGCCAGTATACACAGGGCTAGTATATTGGTAGCATAATATTCACAGACACTTGTTTCGAAGTAGTTTAAACATACAAATGCGTCAAACCATAGAAAGTACATCTATCAACTAGCAACGAAGAAAAAATCAAATTACAAACCCAACAACACAAGCACCACAAAAAAAAGTGATAGAAAGTACGGGTACAAACTAGTAACACGGAAAATCCAGAAACGCAAACAACATCTAAGGATAAAGTGCTTTACATTGATCAATCCAATTTTGTTTCTGGGCAACCTGCTCTTGCAGTACTACAAAATCTTGCATAATCTTGTTTACTTGACCGTTGTCGTGGTGAATACGGTCTTCTTTGTCTTTTATCTCCCGCTTCAACCTTTTTATCTCCTCCTTGTCAGCGTCGATCCTTCTCAAGTGGCCATATTTCTTGGCCATCATTTCCTTCCACTCATTGGTTAGTTGTTCGATCTCTGCTTCACTTTTCTCTATCGCCTTTTTTAGTCAGGAGGGCATTATTTGTGAAGAAGGTGGGTTTGAAGATGATGCATTTCCAGCCATGTGTTTGGTCAAATAGAAGACTAGTACGCTATGAATGGTGTATGTATGGTATGAACTATAACGTTGGTATAACCCAAGTATTTATAGCCAAATTCTAAGTACAAACCCTAGATAGGGTTAATCGGGGCTTGCCACGTGCAAAAGAGACGCAATTTGCGCCCTAGGACGCAATTTGCGCCCTAGGACGCAATTTGTGCACATAGGCTTTTCTGGAGAATCTTGCAGGGGAATCGTTTGAGGCTATGTAGGGTCAAATGGCACACTTTGCAGCGGAATCCTGGCGGGCTCTTGCAGGGAATCCTGTCAGGCTGTGCAGGGGAATCCTGGCAGGCTTTGCAGAGGAGTAGTGGTGCGCAATTTGTGCCCATACGCAATTTGCGCCCATACGCATCGAATATAAATAGATTCTATGGTGAAGTAGTAATTCACAACTTTCTATCTATCCTCTCTGCCCTCCACACCGATTACAACCATTCTCTATATTTTCATAACTTAATGGCTGGAGGTTCATGCGGTAGGGGAAAAAGGTCAACAAATGGGGTTGGCACATCACGCTCCGTCGACATCGAACAATTAAATGATGGAGCTTCAAGCATTGGCTGGAATCCACCAGAGACAACAGAAGAGTGGGCGCAGTATGGGATATCTGCTTACGATGCACCGATCACGCCTCAGGAGTGGGAGCAGTTTAATAATGCACGATAAGCATACTACACTGCTCATGGGGGAAAACCCCACCTACGTATCAACCTAACCAGGGGCCTGGCCTACCAATGTCTCAGGTACTGCCTGAAAGGTTGAAAAGGTCATGTGATGAGGCAAATGCGGAGATACGAAGTCTAGGCAGGACGTGGCTACAAAACATGGAACTTCAGAAGGAGAAAGAGGCAATTATTGCGGAGCAGAAGGAGTTCCTAAAGATGATGAAACATGATGTTAGGGAGAAGCAAAAGGAGATTAGAAGGTTAGAAGATGAACTGGTAGACATCAAAGAAAACTACACCGGCATGGAGGATCAGATGAAGGCAAAGGCTGACTGGATCAGGAGGATCCGAGACATCTACCCGTAGTAGGTTTCTCAAAGGGTGGTTGTTGTATGGATGCACTTCATCTGTTTTATTTGGTTTCAATAAAATATTGGTTTAATGCTTTAATGTTTACTTTAGTTTAGTAAATAACACAAGACAACTTTAACAACCACGCTAAGGTAAATAAAATCAACACTAAACATAAACATAATATCACTTAGAATACAAGACGTAGTCGTTATAATCAAGTGAATTCAATCTTAGGGAGCAATAATAATATTTAAAAAAAGTTTATTACATACATGGTTTACTCGTTTAGATCGACGTTTAAATCAAAAGTACCATGTCTCAAACTTTCATAATTCTCTTCGGTTGTTACTGGTTGAGTTTGTCGACTACCAGATGCCCTTTGAGTTTGTCGACTATCGGATGCCCTTTGACGGCTCACATTTACCGGTGCAGGAGATGGACAATTTGCTCGAGTGTGTCCTGGTTGTCCACCTCGAGAATATCTCCTCTGGATGGGATCCTCACCCTGAGATGGGATACGGTCATGGTTACTCGGTCGACCAGCCCGTCTTATTACGACCGGTGGTCTAACGGTCATAAGCGGGTGGTCTGGAACTACCCATGTTTCCCCTGGACCGACTGGATGTATGAACTCTGCGTAAGTTTGTCTGAAATTATCCGACGCGTAGTAGCCAGTCGCCAGATAGGAGACATCTGTACACCGTTGATTTCTTGCGACGGCGATTGCATGGCCGCATGGTATTCCTGAGAGCTGCCATTTCCTGCACGAGCAAAGTCGATTATTGAAGTCAACTTCTGCATCCCTAAACCCATCGCGGACTTCCCAGTAACCTCGGCCAATCTCATGTAAAGTCCACGTTGCAGACTTGTGAATTCTCTTCTCAATTTTGGCATCCGCCCAAGGCGTGAGACGATTCGCCATTTCCTCTGCGATAACACATATTTGTTACGTTAGTATTGCAAAGATAAAAACATAAAATTCAAACAGTCATAAATCCAAGGATGATAACCTCCATTTCTTCGACGAATCGAATACCATTCTTGTTGAAAACATCGAAAATAATCCATAAGGGCCACAATAGGCAGGCTCCGTGCAAAACGAGACAATGCATTCACCGACTCGGCACTGTTCGATGTCATTATGTTGTAACACATTCTTGGGAAATGGGCCCTTGACCATTTCTCCGGTGTAACATCCCGCCTGCCTCGACAACAATATTGTCCGCTTTGCCCCTGGATTTAACCAACGTGTAGCGCACGGATTTGTTTCTGGCGACCTGGTGAGAAACTTCCCAGGGGGTCACCCATCCTGGGACTACTCCCACCCAAGCACGCTTAACCTCAGAGTTCCAGAACCTGACGTGCTTGTGGCCCCAAAACGCGTTGTTGTTAGGAAGGCCAAGATATTACTTATAACACCCAACATCACTCCTGTCCACACCCGATATGGGATATGCCTAAGGTGTTACAAACATCCCCCCTTGGGACTCATCGTCCTCGATGAGGTTTGCCCCATATCCCGAACGATACAGGAGTGGCTCTGATACCATCTGTAACATCCCGCCTGCCTCGACAACAATATTGTCCGCTTTGCCCCTGGATTTAACCAACGTGTAGCGCACAGATTTGTTTCTGGCGACTTGGTGAGAAACTTCCCAGGGGGTCACCCATCCTGGGACTATTCCCACCCAAGCACGCTTAACCTCAGAGTTCCCATAACCTGACGTGCTTGTGGTCCCAAAACGCGTTGTTGTTAGGAAGGCCAAGATATTACTTATAACACCCAGCATCACTCCTGTCCACGGCCGATATGGGATATGCCTAAGGTGTTACATCCAGTCCAACCTAGTCCATAAGCGGAGCTCCAAGAGGTAATGAAGCTCGTAGACCCGTCATGTTCAGTTCAAACTCCTCCACCGTATATGCTTTACACGTCCTCCAAAATAACTTCTTCCTGTATCTGACCCTGCTGTCCCTGGTTTTTACGTTCATCATTAGATGGCGACAACAAAGTGCATGATGGGCGCCCGGGTACACTGTATTAATTGCTTGGTGAATTGAAGCAGCCCTGTCGGATACAAAAACCAACCCCTCGGGTTCCCCGATACAACGCTTCAGCATGGTTAAGAACCAAGTCCACGCATTCCCACTCTCAGACCTACCAACTCCGAAACCGATGGGCAAAATCTGGTTATTTGCGTCCATAGCAACGGCTAAGAACATTGTGCCTAAGTAAGTACCCTTCAAATGAGCAACATTGATGATAATGACCGGACGAAGGTGTGTGGTAAACGACCGAATCTGGATATTTAAGGAATTTTCATATTATAACATTTTTCAATATAAGAGTTAAATAAACCATATAGTGACGCGAAAGTTACTAAAATAACAACGTACCGCGCAACCGAGGGCAGCGAAACACATCTCAAAACGTCCTCGAGCGTCTGTCCTTATTGAGGTAACGGTACCAGGATTACGGAGCTCCAGGTTATAGAGAAAGCAGGGGAGTCGGGTAAACGATTCTTCAGGGGTACCACGCACCATCGTCAGTGCATAAGCTTTTGCGCGCCAGGCTTGCCAGTAAGAAATATCTATTTTCAAATCCGATCTTACGTCGTTGACAATGTCGGATCCACAGTATGTCCTGCTGGTGTCCTTCACTTTAGGGTAAATAAAATTACCCAATACTCTACTGTTTGCTTGATGGTGGTTGGGATGCAGCTGCGTCCTCGAGCAAGTGTGTACGTCATCCAATATACGAACATGAAACATATTGGTATTTTCGACAGAGGTCGCATAGATACGCCAAGAACATCCGGCTTGCCTACATCTGGCATCGTATCTCGTTTTATTTGAACGGTGAACTCCAAACCTTCTTCATGAAACTTCAAACCGAGAGCGAGTGTAAGATCGTTTTTGGTCGGGAATACTTGACCCAAACTTACTCTTCCACTACGGTGATAACGTGGGGGTTGGTTGGGTGTGATGACTGGGGCCGCTGATGGAAGTGGATGGGGCATATCAAAGAAATCATCTATACCACCGTATGATTTGATAGGACTACTTTCTGGTTCATCGTCGTCTTCATCGGTATCAACATCAGATAAATCAAAGTGGTAAACATGAGACTCCTCATCATGTCTATAAACTTCGTCGTCGTCATCTTCATCTTCATCTTGTTCTTCTTCTTCTCTTTCTTCTTATTGTGTTTCAGGAACAACATCTAGAGTATCATCAGATTCATCCACACCGCCTCCGGTGTTCGAAGTACCACCGAGATCGCTTCCACCGGACATCGATGAATCGATAAACACACAGAGTGTTGGCGGATTATTTTCACCGTCAATAAATTGAATGAAAGACGAAACATCGTCAGAGTTGCATAACTCATAAAGGGCACCATCATATTTATATGATATTCTAATCCTACCAAGAGCAGGATCGATAAGAAATTTTCTGTGAATACAACTAACCAACCTCCGACGCGTAATGTTTGAAGCCACCTTCACACGGGTTATCGGTTGATCGGTAACATACTCCCACCCGTTATCTGTCTGTTACCATGAACCACCGCTTAAGAGATGTATCTTCACTTTATCCTCTCCGGAAGTCATATTTTTTAAAAATACACACAGAAAAGGAAGAAACACAAGGAAACAATTGTATGAAATTGTGGATGAAAAGTGTGATTTACATCTTCAATGGTTGCTGGATTTATAGCAATAATTTAGGGAATCAAATTTGTATCACCACAGGAAAATAATTCATCTGCTAAAGTTGATTTGATATCACAACTTTTTGAAAAATACAGTACACATCAACTTGAAAAACCAGCTTAAAAACGTGAAAAAATAACAAACCATCCAAAATATTAGGAGAAACCCTAATTAGGGTCAATATCAGCTTGACACGTGCCCAGGGACGCAAATGGCGCCCAGGGACGCAAATGGCGCCCAGGGGCGCAAATGGAGCCCAAGGGCGCAATTTGCGCCCTTGGGCTCCATTTGCGCCCCTGGGCGCCATTTGCGTCGTTTGGGCCATTTGGGTAAACCGGGGAGAGGGATGGCTAGGAGGCCAATTCCACCCCGAGTTTGGCCCATTTCGGTCAATTTCCCTCATATGAATGGCTATGATTACTCCTCTATTTCTCGTATATTTACCATTTCTCAAATGAACCAAACACTATATATATATATATATATATATATACCAAACTTTAGGGACCAAATAGGATTAGCTCTAATATATTATATAAATACATACATATATATATATATATATATATATATATATATATATATGCTTTACAAAAATAAGAGAAAACAAAAGAAAATTACAAAAATGGGACAAAAATATGGTTAGACGAAAGTGCCCCTGTCTCTAATAGAGCTTTTTAACGGTGTTAGTGTCCAGGGACCTCTTTCAGAGCAAAATCCAAATCATGAGGACGAAAAAACTTGAATTATTGAACCATAGGCCCTCTTTTAAAGAAATCACTAAACCACATGGACCAAAATTGGAGTTTACTCTTTAAATAATTAAAAAAAAATTATCTTCCATCGAAAAATCTCCATCAATAACTTCCATTCTGTCGAAAATTTGTTGACATTTTGAATCTAAAATGTAATAATTGATTGCTACACACTATGTATATACATAATTATCATAATGACTATAGAAATGGGCTTTTTACACGGTTATAAAGGGCTTTTTGTACGGTTTTGAAACCGTGTAAAAATGTCCATTTTTTACACGGTCCTAAAACCGTGTAAAAGGTGACAGAAACCGTGTAAAATGAACTCAATTTAACACGGTTATTAGTCAGAACCGTGTAAAAAGATAGGACATTTTTACACGGTTGCTTGGCAAAACCATGTAAAAAGGTCAACTCTTTTTTATACGGCTGCTAGGCAAAACCGTGTAAAAATAAGAACTTTATACACGATTGTTTGTTAAAACCTATAAAAATGTCACATCTTTTTAAACGGTTTCTAGGCAAAACCGTGTAAAAAGGTCAAAGTTTTACCAAGTCCAACTTTACTGACGGATAAACAAAGGTAAGAAATTGTCGACAAGTCACAGATGTCACTTATTACCGACGTATATTTGTCAGTAATATTTTTAAGAAAATAATAATTCATTTTCTTGTTCTTCTATTTGTATAAAGCATATTATTTATAATAGTTGCATACCCGTACAGTGCAACATGATGCAATCAAAGACAATATAAAAGATAAGGAATAGAAGTAATCAGATTCATATTGATTCATTCCATGTACATCAACATCCAGTGAGTCCCCAAATTCTTTTGCATTCCACAATATCCAATAAGCACTTTTTATCAAATATTGGTCATTATATCTTGAACGAACAGAGAGTTACCATAAGCAGCATCTACAATCATTTCATCCCTACAGAAAAACACTATACATTAAATTTTGTTAAGAATAAACATAACTTAGAAACATTAGGAGTAAATATATATGCTTGATAAATAGTGAATGATAAGAAAAATTAGGATAGATCTAAGAATCTATAAAACATAAAAGGTTGAATCATCTTTAGATCAATGTTTTAAAAACAAGTCACTAGTAAAAACAAAACTGCAACACCGATGAGAAGAGAGGGGCGACACCGATGTGAAAACTTGCAACACCAACGAGTAAAAAGGTAGAGAGACGAAGTAAAGTTTTTAAATTAAAGGAGGAGAATGAATTAGAGGGGATCAAAAAATCTAAAGGAAAATTAAGGGGCAAAGGAATTAATTTTAGAGTTTTAAAACTTAATTTTTTCAAAAATTTTTAATATAGTTAACAAACTCGTTACTTAAAACTATATTAAGGTTAAAAATAATAATATTTAATTTATAAAAAAGCCATTAGATCCATTTATCATATTTAATTGTATTTATTTTAAAACTATTTTTAAGATAATCACACACACACACACACACATATATATATATATATATATATATATATATATATATATATATATATATATATATATATATATACTAGTCGTGTACCTGCGCGATGCAGCGCGGGTAAATCCAATTATGAAGCAAATAACTCACCTATTACTTATGTTTCCAAATCTATATATTCACAACTCGTGAAAAAACTTGAAATTCATGACTAAACAGAACATATATTACAATCGTATGTCAAATGCATGTCCGTAGATTCATAATATGATAAGGCAGTGTGAAACGTCAATCTGTAAGCATGTCCTACAAAAAAAACTTAATTATTTTAAATAGGAACATATTGTACCAAATGTGTTATAACACTTCGTATGATATCTCACGAGGCAAAAACACTATAAAAGGTTTGGACAACTTGGTGATGAAAACCCATCAAACTAACGAGATAAGTGAATTAATTAAAGAAAACACAATGTTCATTTAAATAATCAGGTTCATTACATATTAACAACTAGAAATATAAAAGCAAATCAAAATTTATAAAATATATGGTATGAATTTCTTTTTACATAATTTAACATTTTCTTCTCCTTATCGAATTTGGTATCTCGATCAAGTCGTGTATCCTAACTATGTTAACCCGCTTCCGTTAAATGTCCCAAATGTGCATTATGTTAGGTAAAATTGTGCCTCATAAATGCAAATGCTAGCGAGTGATTTCTAAGGTCCCAAACGAGTAGAAATCCAAGTGCACAATTAACCCAACAACGAATGCGGATAACAATAATCTAGATATTGCACAATAATTCTATAACGTAGAATAATAAACCGACGAAATATAGATAATAACAAAAACATTATTATCTATAATTATAGCAAGTTCAAAACAAATAACACTGAGATTTAACGTGGTTCCACTGTTGGTGTGATAGTGTACATCCACCAAAGAGAAAGAGCAAGAATATTATTACCAACCAAGGAAGATTACAAAGTGCTTGTATAAGGATCTTGAGATCCATGATCGCCTAACAAAAACCTCACGAACACCACTGAATATCAAGAACACTCTTGACCTCACATAAACTAAGTATATTGAAAGAATATACTAGGGATAGTATTTGGTGTTTAGCTAGAGAAGCTTAAGAAAGGGATGATGAATAATGAAGATGATGACTCCTATTTGTACTAGTGGGAGAAGTAGGGAATAAGTTACATAACTTAGTGACTAAGTCTTGGAGATGAGAAGATGGATGTTAAGTAAGCAAAACTTAAGGGCTAATTAGTCTTTGCCTCTTTTTAATCTTGTGTAGCATATGTACTATATATTTTATATTACAACACTTCACCATGATGCACAAGATCCTCGATAGCTAAACAAATCCGAATCCAATGAACGCGAGTTCTCCCAACAGTTGATCATCACAAGTAGATAGCAAAATAAATTGACACGAGGTAGCAAAATTGCATCCTAACCGTGACGAGATTCGGCATGGCCATCACCCGTCAAAGTTACAAGCAAACAAATAAACTCAAATGCACAATCCACTAAACAAGGTAGAACATAAGCAAAGCTCTAAGAACTTAACAAAATAATTCCTTCAAAGATGTCATTTTGTCACATGTGGTAATATCTTATCTCTCTCTAGCAAAGTGGCCAACGACACTAACACAAACGGAGTTGGATAAAGTTTGAGCAATGCTCAAACTTAGTTGGCAGTAGCAACTTAGTGAACATATCAGCGACATTGTCATCTGTCAGGACTTTCTTCAAATAGACAATCTTCGCTTCATGTAATCTCATAAGGTATGCATCACGCACATTTATGTGATTTGTCCGGGAGCTGAAAGACAAATTAGTTGTCAAATGGATGACACTCTAATTATCACATAAAATGCGCACGGAAGGTTGCTCGAAGTCTAAGCCATTCATCAATTCTTTCAAATGGACCGCTTCCTTTGCAAACTCAACCGCCGCAACAAGTTCATCCTCTGTGGTTGACAATGCAACAATGGACTGTAAACATGATCTCCAACTCACGGCTGTTCTACCTAAGGTAAATACATAACCGGATGTAGATCTCCAACCTACTCGATCACCTGCATAGTCAGAATCACAAAACCCAACAATTTCACAGTCATTGTGCAAACCAAATATAAGACCATGTATCTCGGTTCCCTTCAAATATCCGAACACCGTTTTAACGGCTAACTAATGTGATCGACCCGAATTTGTGAGAAGCCGACTCACCACTCCGACATAATGTGCAAGATCGGGACGAATACACGCCATGGCATACATGAGACTCCCGACTGCACTAGCATACAAAACCTTTGACATTTTAGACTTTTCCTTGTCATCTTTCGGACAATCTTCACTTGTAATCTTGATGTGCTTCAGTAGCGGAGTGTTAGACGTTTTGGCACCATCAAGATTGAACTGCTTCAATATCTTTTGGATATACACCCGTTGTGTTAATCTAAGTGTTCGGGACTTTCTGTCCCGCACGATTTCCATGCCCAAAATCTTCTGCGTCGCGCCAAGATCTTTCATTTCAAATTATGAATTCAACTAATGTTTCAGACGTTTGATCTCTGACCGGTCCCTGCAGGCTATAAGCATGTCATCTACGTAAAGAAGTAAATAAGTGAAAACGCCACCGCTTTGTCTATGATAGACACAAGCGTCCTTTTCACTTCACTCAAATCCCAGATTGAGCATGAACAAATCAAACTTCTTATACCACTAACGAAACGATTGTTTAAGTCCATAAAGGGACTTCTTGAGTTTACATACATATTCTGGCTTGCTTTCGGAAACGAAACCATCATGTTGTTTCATATAGATAGTTTCCTCCAAGTCTTTGTGTAGGAAGACGGTCTTCACATCTAACTATTTTGGTACCTGAGATGTGAAATCTCAAACTTTTGAGTACCTAGTTTACCTAATGTCATACAAATACTTACTAGGATTAGTTTTTTTTGACATGACATGATTTATTATATTTTTTAACGCCAACTAAGAATATAAATTCCATGTCACCATTTTTTAAAATGTAAAATTTATATTTTTTAATTAAGAATAAAATTTCATATATATATATATATATATATATATTTAAATTCTAAAAACTTATCACAATTTTCTTAAAAACTAAGAAAATTAAATTAACATAATTTTTTTAAATCAATAAAATTTGTAATTATTTTTCTTTATTAAAAAAATGACCATAAAATTTGTAAAACTATTTAGTTGATTGTAATTCTTGTAATATTTTTGTTTTATGGTATTTTTTTAATAAAGAATTACAAGAATTACAATCATCTAAATAGTATTAAAAATTTTATGGTCATTTTTTTAATAATGAAAAAGAATTACAAATTTTATTGTTTTAAAAATAATTACGTTAATTTGATTTTCTTAGTTTTTAAGAAAATTGTGATAAGTTTAAGAATTAAAAAAATATATATGAAACTTTCTTCTTAATAAAAAAAAATATAAATTTTACATTTTAAAAAATGATGACATGAAATTTATATTTTTAGTTGGCGTTAAAAAAAAAAATAATGCCATGTCAAAAAAACTTAATCCTAGTAAGCATTTGTATGTAAACTATGTACTTAAAAGTTTGAGATTTCACATCTCAGGTACTAAAATAAAAGTTCTAAAGATACGTTACCTAAAACAAAAATCGGACTAAAGTAAATTACCTTTCCATGCAATTTGCCCATTCTAAATACCGAAACAATGAAAGTTGGTTTTCGTTCTATTAATGAGTGGCAACGCTTCTTTTAATTTATGTGATATTCACCCCTATGAGTTTGGAAATGTAAAGACACAAAGAGTTCGAGTTCGACTTCCAAGAAACTTCCTCAAAACACATATATTTTGATGTTATGGTGGCATTTCTTATATTCTTATGTACCTAGAAAAATACAGAATAGATGTCAAGAAAGAAAGGCTGAAATATTGGAAGTTGCCCATCATTTGAAGGAACAAATATATTTTCATTTCAAAATACATTTTTGCAGGGAGTTATGTATGCATCACGGCAAGAAATCGGACTTTTGAAATCCCTAGCTAGCCTTTCTGCCGACAAGTTTTCCCGACAACAAATTAAGGATCATCGGCTAAAAGTTGCTGATAAATATATGAAAAAATAATCATTCACCAAACAAGTAAAAATATCAAGGTTCTAAATAGCGTGAGACGTGGTGTGGCGGCGAGGCCAAACATAAAGCCTTAGGAGCCATGACGAAGTCATGACGTTTTCAAGGCGTGACTTATGTCGTCATTTTTTTAATTCATATATATCATTATATATAAAAACATTTGTTTTTTTGTGTTACTCAATACGTCAACAATAATAAACAAGTTAAGTTATGGTATATATTAAAAAACTTGCAAATAAGATATTAAAAATGTAAAGAGAAATCAAATATTGTATTACGAAATTGTGCATTAGGCCATGACGTGCTACAGACGTAACGTGGCGTGAGATACAAGGCTTGGTGCCATGACGCACTATGGCGGCTGTGTGACGAGTGTTTTAGAACATTGAAAAATATTAATATGTAAAGATGTGCCTCTAAGAGCTAGCATCTCCAACATCATCCCCAAAATTTCTCCAGAATGAAGAAGTAAAAGTCAAAATCTACATAAAAATTACATCTATCTCTAACAGATTCTCCATTTTGGAGATTACATCATTACTTGTAATATTAAAATATTGTATAAATCTAATAAAGTATTATTATTTCTCTCTCCTATTCATTTCATTTGAAGAAATCTTATTGGTAGAATATAATAAAAAACAATTTCTCTCTAATTGTAATCATTTTTGGAGAGTTCTCCATATTTGTTGAAAATTACACTATTTCTCCAACTTTCTCCATTTTGGAGAAAGAGTTAGAGAAAATGCCTAAAATCTTCATTTTCTTCATTTTGGAGAAGCTGTTGGAGATGCTCTAATAATTGTATTGTTGTTTACAGCATTAATTTTTCCTAAAAGATTTAATAATTTTTTATTCATATATAGTATTTAAATAAGAACATATCTTTTATATATTAGTGTATATATTTATGTTATAATTATATATATATATATATATATATATATTGTGTTAATGAGAAAGGGGATCTTATTGGAAAATTCGCCTAATTTCATGGTATCAGAGCTAATCTACTTCTAATCAATTCCCCTTTCTTTCTCTCCTAAACCCTAGCCGTTTCTCTCCCTCACGGCACAAACCCTAGTCGTTATTTTCCCTTTCACGGCCTAAACCCTAGCCGTCTACATCAATGGCGGGTGAAACTTCAAACCATTCTCCCTCCTCTGAGAAACCGTTTGGTATCACCAACATTAAGGCTTTCGTCCTGCTCACTCTCGATCTTGATGAGTTAAACTATGACTCTTGGCGAGAACTCTTTGAAACCCATTGTACAAGTTTTGGTGTCCTTGGGCACGTTAACGACTCCTCTCAACCAAAATCGACTACTAATACAGAATGGAACAAATTTGACTCTCTCGTCAAGCTTTGGATTTACGGGACGATATAAGCCATTACTGCAGATGATCTTGAAGAGAGGTATAACCGCTTATGAAGTCTGGAAGAGTCTCGAAAATCTATTTCGAGACAATAAGGATGCTCGTGCAATTCAACTTGACAATGAATTACGCAACATCGTGATTGGAGACCTCTCGATCACCGACTATTGCCAATACATCAAAACTATGTCTGATCTTCTTGCCAACATTGATGCTCCGGTCAACGAAAAGAATCTCATTACCTATATGATTAATGGTCTCTCTGACAAGTATGAACACATTGCAGGTGTAACACACTGAAATATGGAAATAACAACTAAATTAAAGTTTTCTAAATACACCAATAAATGATTCATCTACAATCACAATTTAAGATTTAACCTCAAAACCCACATTCTTTCTATACATACAAACTGAAATAAGGACGGGTGATACTAAAACCCAATAGCGTCACTATCTCCAAGTTGCGGAAGACTTCACCAACTACTTACGATTGCACAAAGCTAAGGCTCAACTCTTTAAAGCTGCTAAAGCCAAACCCAACTGGAACCTTATGCATATGCCGACAAATAAAAGGTTAGGCTTAACGCCTAGTGAGCTCAAGAGTTTTCAACATATACAAATGAATCATTTAAAGAAAGAAGAATGCCATTAAAATCATAATCTTTCAAAATGATATGCTCCGCTTATGAAAACGACTCGTTTACCAATAAATATACATTTTAAACGATAGAGACACAGAGTTAAACATTTAACCAAACCAAACTGTTTTACAGACTAAGATCCCAATATAAAACGTTCTTTCGTAAACTTAGATTTAACCCCAGAACTTACTCAAAATGAGAATAAAGAGAGGACTCCCAATTTTATAAAAACGTGGGTGAAATGCTATACCACGAAATACCCAACATGGGTGGGACATGATACACAACTCATGAAACCATAGATGAAATCTATATAAATAAATATTGTCGTGAACACGGACATTTGACCCAAAACTCACGCGACCATAAAATGGACGAAATCAAATACCGAAACGTGGAAGTGACGCATTCCATTCAAACCTTAATATACGTGGGAAAGACCCAATATTAAGGCCATCATTTATCGTCGACTACACAACCGAAGTTGGTAAAAATACGACATTACTTTTAAAAATACCACAGATCTACGACGAAGAGACCCGTATACATTGAGAATAGATGAACATGCAAGTAGGCCACCCATACAACTTCCTCGCATGTCCTCTAAACGTTTCCATCTTGGGTGGCGAGAACACGTGAATGGGGCCACCCGTGATGTTATTGGATTTCACCACATATCCCAATCCTAGTTTCCATGCCATGCCAGACATCGCAATCCTCGGACCGTTTGTTGCCTCTTGCCATACTCCGTCGAGTTCCACCCCAAGGTCTTACGGACATGGATGTCTATCCAATCTAGACGAGTTTCAACTCAGCGGCTCGAGCCACCTATTGCCTACTCGCTAGCAAACCTGAGCGGTCACTAAATGTAACCCAAAACCTCAGACCTTACCAACCAGACAGACTTACGTGCCTATGGATCCATTACAACACTGTCTAACATTACATGACTCCAATTGAAAGACCAAAACTCCCAAAACATGTAACTCCCAATGGCATGAAATACTCGCCATCATACTCCAAAAATTCCACAACTGTTTTTAAACCGGACAAATGTCCTCAGGACTCTATTTAGTCAAAACCGATCCAACGACCTAACAGTTCACGTAAATACTCAAATGAAAGTCGTTATAAACATTGAAACACGCTTGACCAACTATTATGCAAACACAACCAAAAGTACAATTAACTCAAATCCCATCGTTGGTTGAAACAAACCATTTACCAAATGAACTCATACCCTTATGTTTTCAAAAATGCCTCGTAACACAATAATATGCGTTTTCTAAAAAGGTTTATAAGCTCAAATACACAAAATGACACTTACGTCAATTGAACTCCAAATATGTATGTAAAATCGTCAAAGAAACATTTCAACATGATCTATGTACCAAAATACCCAAAGATCCCAAAATGGGTGTCTCAACAGGTTCATAAAACCATACATTTCAAAATAACCAAAACTTATCAACAGTTAACAATTTGAGGTAAAACACAAACATTTTAAAATAAACATTTTAGCATGTACACCGTTTTCGCAAATCAACTTGAACTCACCTTGCTAGGTTAAGTTAAACCTAGGTTTCAATCCCCAACCATTGGCCTTCAAAAACATAGATCTCACCCAAAGCTTTCCGAAGACATCCATTCCAACTCTTCAACTCAAGCTTCCAAAACCTAGATCCACACATTTTCGACCATAAATATACTTATTCCACCATAAATAATTGTTCCCCAAACATTTTACACAAGATCTCATCATATAACCAAAACTCTAATTTCCATAAATGAAGAAAACAAGAGGTTACCTTAACTATAACTCCAATACACCATCCAAAATACTAATAGATCACCAAGATGATCCATGCACTCCCAATCTTCAAGAACAAAGATATAGGTTGGGTGAAAACCCTAGAAATTGATGAAGGTGATGAAGAGGATGAAAATGGAGATGGTGAATAAATGCTCAACTTGAACCTTTTGATGAAATACCCAACAACTAACAACAAATGAGATGGTTAATGAGTTCAAGAACCCTAGGTTCGTTTTTATGAAAAAGGGGGAAGTTGAGAGAGAATGAAAAAAAGAAAAGGATGAGAAAGATATGAGAAATGAAGTCAAAATCGGATTTAATTCAACAGACCCCGCTCGCGACCTTGCCATGCGAGAGTGACATGAGTCACTATCGCGAGGAATGTACCATGAGTTTTGGTGTTTCCCACGATTGTGCCACGTGATAGTGACACATGTCACTATCGCGAGTCACTCTCACGCCAGACGTACCGAACCCAGAAAAAGGTCAAAACTCGAGATTCTCGCATGGTTCGATTTAAGGTTCGAAAGTACAACTTATTTCACCCAAAAAGATAAATGGAAGGTGAAGAGATGACTAAAGATGCACAGGAACTTACTAAGCGAAAATCCGGGTGTTACAACAGGTATTATTCGTCACCGAACTCCACTACCATCTTTCTTGCAGGCTCGTTCTATGCTTCTCTTAGAGGAACAATGGTTGTCCCGACCCCGCAATCATCACTCAACTCACCATGATCACTCATACTCACCTACCGTTTTTCATGACGATAATCCTCCAAATTCCAGAACCAATCCACGATGCAACTTTGATCGTCGCAACGAATGTCGTCAAGGTCGTTGAAACGATAACCACGGGGACCGCCGATCACAACAACCGAGTGCCAACCGTAACATCCTGGCGGGGTATCCATTGAATAAATGGGGTGTATACGGATGGCCATCGTCCAACCCTTGGGTCGCCTTCCGTCCCCCGCCGCATCTCGGTAACCCCGCCTCTCAATCACGCCGCACTGGGCCAGCTGCTGCCAATGGGCTTCTCGGGTCAGTACCACAACAGGCCTTCAATGTGTCTACAACACCAATTCCACCTCCTTGGCAATGGTTTATGACCAGGTCTAATGATTAGCCTACTGCCCTTCCTCAATTGTTCAACACCCTTTCGCTCAACGACCCGGGTGATGCTGGTTGGTATATGGACACAGGAGCCACCTCACATCTTGCCTCCGACACAGGTATACTCAAAACCATTTTTAATAAGTGCAATGTTAATTCTGTTATTGTCGGTGACAATTCTTCTATTTCTGTAATCAATATGGGGCACACCACCTTACCTACCTCTACACCTTATCGTCCATTACATCTTCATAATATTCTTGTCACCCCTAACATTATTAAAAACTTGATATTTGTCCGCCAATTCACAAAAGACAATAAATGCTCTATTGAATTTGATGAATTTGGTTTCTCTGTGAAGGATCTCCAGACTTGCCAGCTTCTCCTTTGATGTGACAGCACTGGCGACTTATATCCCGTAATTTCTACTTCTCCTCCTTTTGCTCTCCTGTCCTCGACTCACTCCACGTGGCATCAACGATTGGGTCATCCCGACGATAATGTGCTACGATCATTAATATCTAATGGTTTTATTTCTTGTAATAATGTGAAATCTAACACGCTTTGTAACGCATGTCAACTTGGCAAACGTGTAACACCCCGATTTTCGAAAGGTATCATTTCGAGTTAATACCGAAACCGATATATTAGGGAAAAATAAGATAAAATATTTTAGACTTGAATCCTGGTTTTTATAGTCTAGATGGATGAAGGATTCAATTACGAGTCCAATGGTTCTTTCCGGAGCAAAATCGGAGCTATAACGAAGAAATTATGGCCAAAACAGTATCGAGAAGAAAACCAGGGGAAACGGGTGACTTATGCCGCGACTTAAGGTCGCGACACAAGTCGCGAAACCCCCTGGACGAGCTTAAAACCGATTTTCAGCCACCAAACTTCATTCCTTCATATCTCCTTCATCCCAACTCCGATTTGGGTGATTCAAATTGCTACGGTTTCGTTTTTGAGAGCTCTTCAAGGATCTAGCAAGAGATTGGAAGTTTATTGGAGTATACAATAGTATTTTTTGGTGGTAAGATCCTCATCCCTCCCTCTTCATATTCTTCACCAAAGTTTTCTAGGGTTTCATCCACCCTTTGTGCTTCTTTTCACAGGTTGGAGGTTTGTAACCATTTTGGTGAACTAGAAGTGTTTTGGTTGGTGGATTCAAGCTTGGGTTAAGGTAATCTTCTATTCTTTTCAGTTATGGAAGTTAGGGTTTCGGTATTAGTTGAGGTATTCATGTATATGGTTTGGGAAACGATTCTTTGTGGGTGATTATGTTTATTTATGGTTGAATATGTATGGATTTAGGTTTTTGGAAGTCTTGACTTGAGAATCCAAGTGTTCTTTAAAGGAGCTCTAGTTGAGGGAAAAATCTAGATTTAGCCTAAATCTAGCAAGGTGAGTTCAAGTTGATTTGTGAAAACGGTGTACATGCCAAAATGTCTATTTTAAAGTGTTTGCATGTTTTGTATGAAAATTGTTAACTGATAATCATCTTATAAGTTTTGGTTAGTTGGAAGTATTCGGTTTTATGAACTTATAAAACACCCACATTTAGGATTTGGGCATTTTGATAAATAAATCATATATTTTGGATATTTAAATGATTCATTTCATGGAGTATAATTTTGAGTATAAATGCGTTCTATTGGGTGTCATGGGATGGTTTGAAAGAATAAAAGGTATAAACCCATTTTGGAAAATGTTTTGTCCCAATCTAAATCATGTTAAGTTATTTGGGTGTGTTGAAGCATGGGTTGCATTATTTCGGGTCGTTTACGTTTGATTTCATTTTATGAATTTTAACGTTGGGTTTTTGGATTTGTTGAGCCTATGTCTCGGCTTGGATTTGTTGGGTCTTGGGGACACTTGTCCGGTTTTGATAGCTTATTATAGAGCGTTTGGTTATGATTTGCATTTATTGCATCTTATTTGGGAATTACATGTTTTGAATGCGTTAGTTCATTCGTTTTGAGTCATGTAATGTTTCAGCCCCGCCTGCTATAGATCCATGAGCGCTTTTGTATTTTATCCGATGTTGGGACGACTAGTTTTCCACATCGTGGCACGTTCGGCATCAAGTTGGGTTATAAGTCCTTCGTGCTCGTATCAATGGGTGTATGCTGAAAGATGCTGAGCTCGATACATTTATTGCTTTGTCCGATGGGGGAACGTTTGGTTTTCCCCATTGAGGCGCGGTTGTCTTCTTTGGTATGGTGTAAGTCCTCTGTGCTAGTATCTATGGGTGTATTCTGAAAGATGTTGAACCCGATACTTATACCACTTTAACGTAATGTGTGGCTTACTCTGTGCACGTCACATTATGCGGAATCGGGTTTCCCCCATCACCGAAAGGTGTTATTTTGGGCTGAGTCGTTTATTATTTGTTTTCGATGACATTGTTCATACCGGAATTTATTCCATTTTTTGTGGGTCGAGTATTAATCCCAATCCGTGTTTTGGGATGTTTTGGGATATGAAGTATCATTTACATTATCATAAATTAGGAGTCAATTTACATCCACGTTTTGAGTCGAGATATCCCTCTCTTATGCTATAATCTTAGAAACTTGAGTTTACTCATATTTTGGTCGTTTGTTTTATAAAGCTTACTCAAATTTCATTATTCGAGCATTACCATTATTCTCGTTTTAATTAAGTGTTGGATTGCATTATTTCATGAAAGGATGTTTTGGCTTTGAGGCGACCATCTAAAAATGCATATTATTGGTGAATGAGACTTTCCATTATTTTAAAGTAAACTATTTGAAAGGATCATGATTATAAGTTTCAATATTTCCATTTTACGTTTTCCTTTATAATCATGATATAAACTCTTGAACTCACTAGGCGTTAGCCTAACCTTTTTATTTGTCGGCATGTGCATCAGGTTCGATTCCGGGATTAGTTGTGTGCTCGAAGAGGTGATTAGCTCGATGAAGTCTTCCGCATTTATATTTGGAGATAGCGATTGTTATTGGGTTTTAGTAACACTCGACTTTAGTTAGTCTTTATGTAAGACTTTATTTACTTGTTGATGGGTTAATCTAGAAATGTATTCCAATTATGGATTGTAGTAAGAGATTTTATTATCCCCTTTTGGTAATGTTGAAAGTTTTTGTTTAGTCGCTCTTTCCAGAATTCAGGGTGTTACAAAACGTGTTCGACTTCCTTTCGTTCGTTCAGAGTCTGTTGTCGGGTCTAGTTTTGACATTATTCATTCTGATTTATGGACATCACCTATTTCCAATATTGGTGGTCTTAAATACTATGTTATATTTTTGGATCACCATTCACATTTTTTTATGGGTTTACCCTTTACGTCAAAAATCTGATACATTTGGTAAATTCTTGCATTTTTGTGCTTATATAAAAGCTCAACTTAATAGTGAAATCAAAGCTTTCCAACGTGATCATGGGAGTGAATTTGACAACTCCGCCTTACATGACCTCTTCGCTACTAATGGCATGCAAATTCGTTTCAAATGCCCTATAACCTCCCAACAAAATGGCAAGTCCGAACGCATGATCCGTACCATCAATGACATCATTCACACCCTCCTCTTCCAAGCCCATCTTCCTCCCACATATTGGGTGGAAGAATTACATATGGCCACTCATCTTCACAACCTTTTGTCTTCCACATCCATCCAAAATGACATCCCTTTCACTAAGCTATTTAACAAACCACCCTCATACTCTCACCTTCGGGTCTTCGGGTGTTTGTGTTACCCATACACCTTCCCCTCTCACAAACTTGCTCCACGAACCACGCCATGCGTCTTTCTTGGATACCCTTCCAATCATCGTGGTTTTCGATGCATTGACCTCTCAACAAAGAAAATAATCATTTCTCACCACGTTACTTTCGATGAGTCTATTTTTCCATTCGGTTCCATGACTTCGCAATCTCCACCATCCTACAACTTACTTGATCACTCCTTTGATCCCTCCCTCATATCTCGTCGTCTCTTGGAGGCACCGTCTCAACCCACTTCCCAAACGCACCAAACACCCGACCCCATCTCCCCACCACCTCCTGAACCCACTTCGTTCGGTCAAACCGAAATGGCTCCTCCCCCGCCTTCCACTTGACACCATCTTATGGTCACCCGGTCACAACGTGACATCTCCAAACCTGTTGAAAGACTAAATCTTCACACCACTACCACCTTTCTTGTGCCCCGTTCTTATTTATAGGCTTTAAAGGACCCTCAATGGCACCATGCTATGCAGGATGAATACAATGCCCTTATTAAAAATGGGACATGGGTGCTTGTCTCGAGGCCCCATGGGGTGAATATTGTACGGTCACGGTCCATGTGGTTGTTCAAAAAGAAGCTACAAACAGATGGTACTCTCGACCGCTATAAGGCCCGTATTGTGGCAAATGGTAAAAGCCAACGCCCGGGCATCGATTGTGATGAAACGTTTAGTCCGGTTGTAAAACCTGCCACCATTCGCATTGTTCTCAGTTTTACGGTGTCTCGCCATTGGCCTATTCACCAACTAGATGTAAAAAATGCTTTTCTTCATGGCACTTTACAGGAAACGATTTTTATGCACCAACCACCGGGTTTTGTTGATGCAACTCATCCTGATTATGTATGTCATCTTCAAAAATCGTTGTATGGTCTGAAACAAGCCCTCTGTGCTTGGTTTCAACGATTTGCCCAATATGCTACGCGAATTGGGTTTTATCCTTTTAAATCAGACTCTTCTCTGTTTATTTATAAGCATGGTGACTCCCTCGCATATCTGCTGACAGGCCCTTTTGTTTACCTTAGGGTGAGACAGATAATACCAAAAAGCAAGTATACAAATTGGTACTATGTCGCCTTACAAGTAATAAAATGGTAAAGATACCAGATATCGTCCCACAGAGATTGGATTAAAAAGTGTGTTAAAAGTATGATGAAAGATGAGATTTCAGATGACGACTTTGAAGCAATATTTTGGAAGGTTGGTTAACACAGATTTAACTAAACAAGAATAAACGAGAAGCAAGGGTGTAAAACTTTTGATGGTATGTGGATCCAAATTCCAGTGGGTCAATGCTACAGCACCTGTTATAGCATGATGCTATTTGAGTGCTGCAACATGCTTCTGACTTTAACTAGTTTCATTATCGATTTTAAGACACGTTCCTCTCGGACTCTTACCATCCCATTATTCCAGTAGCTTATCTCTAAGTCTATTCCATTTTAACCCTTTGAAAAAGTGACAACTTATCAAGAATGAATCATTTTATATGACACAAGTAACAACTCTCGTTGCAAGTAACTCTTTCGATATTACCTCTCATGTCATTAAATTGACGTGCTATTCAATGGCCTATCTCTAGGTCCATGACACTATTACACTATCAAAATAATCATTTTGTCAAAGAGTTTTGTTATCTTGATAAAACTTGAGTTGGAATAATAAAATTTCGTTAAAGGCACAAAAACCCACTTTCTTTTAGATCCACATAACCACCATTTGTCTCACACCCAAGCTAAGATGATTAGCTACTCATTACAATAAAGAAATAAAGACTACTACTAAGAATTACAACGATAAACATAATGGAAATTGCTCTTGAAATGTAAATGACTTGAAAGTATATAAATATATATATATATATATATATATATATATATATATATATATATATATGTGACTAAAAATGTAAAGACGAGAATGTAAATTACAAGGAAATGGAAATGACAAGAAAGTAAACTTGAATATAATTACAATAAACTTTAACTACTAAAATCTAGAACAAAAGAGTAAAGGAAAGGCTAGAGATGCAAGATGAAGAAAGGAAATACAACCAAATGAAATGTGCAGGTGCTGTTTCAATGTTGCAGCATGCATATTCAAACATGAGGTTTATATAAAGATGATGAAGAATACGATGAAGATCATAAGAACATAAGCATAAATTCTGGAAATTAACGAGGACACTGGACTGGAAGATGACCAGTTCGTGAGCTAGACAAAAAGTAGAAAATTACACTAAGCATAACAAGATTAAAAGCTTAACAAAAAAAATATGAAGAGCAAGATGAGTGATTAAAAACTACTTCTTAAAATTAATTAACTAGAAAGCGACTTAAGAACAACCCTAAGCTTCGATCGATCAGATGCAAAAGACTTGAAAGAGCATACACTAAGATGATAAGAGATGATAGAAGAAGATGTAGATGTCTCCTTAAGAGCAACTAAACCCTCCTTTTATAACCAAAGGGAGTGGCAAAGTTGTAAATTAAGGAGAATCTAATTGTACTTACCTAGTCTAAGCCTACTAGAACTACCAAAGCTTGTCCCCATTTAACCAACATATTACAAACTAGATTAACTAATGTTTAGAGGTTACAATCAACTTAGTTCTATGCCAAAAATCAGATTATGCTCCATCCTCTTTCATTCTTTCATCAAAAACCATCAGCTCCATGCTGTTCTGATGCTGCAGCATGCCCTGTTTCCAAATAGATTTCCAAAAGATAACCAAATTTAGCCTACAATCTTAATAAAACAAGTAAACCACACAATTTAAGCTCCAAGACACAATAAATGGAAAATAAGATAGAAAATGACTCAAAGTGGGATTTGAAAATGAAAAATCTATCTAAAAAGGCTAAAAGAAAAGGGCTTAAGTACTCAAAATTGAGTACTTATCATCTGCTTATTTATGTTGATGATATTGTTCTCACAACTTCCTCCCAAGCTCTATTACAACAGGTTATCGAGTCTCTCAACAAAGAATTTTCCATGACTGACTTGGGCCCCCTCAACTACTTCCTTGGAATCTCAACTATTAGATCCAAAACCGGTCTCTTTCTGTGTCAAAAAAATATGTTATTAAGATTCTTGAGCGTGCCAATATGCTAAATTGCAAAGCATGCCAGACACCGGTAGCCATGTTGTCCAAGCTCGGGCCTTCCGGCACACCGGTCTCTAATCCCACTTTGTATCGCAGTCTTGCTGGAGCACTGCAATATCTGACATTTTCTCGGGCCGACATTACATATGTTGTCCAATAGATATGCTTATACATGCACGATCCTAGAGAACCCCACTTCAATGCTCTAAAGCGGGTCCTTCGCTATATTCGCGACACTATTGATCATAGTCTTCAACTTTATGCCTCATCTACACATGGGCTTACGACTTACTTGGACGTCGATTGGGGCGGTTGCCCCACCACACGCCGGTCCACATCTGGGGTACTATGTTTTTCTTGGCGAAAACCTCCTCTCTTGGTCATCCAAGCGACAGGCGACAATCTCGCGATCTAGTGCCGAAGCAGAGTATAGGGGTGTTGCCAACGCTGTGGCCGAGACATGTTGGCTTCGCAACCTTCTCCGTGAACTCCACTCTTCTCCCACCAAGGCAACTATCATATATGGTGATTGTTTGGGTAAAAATTTCAATAGTACATTGTCGTACGATTAACACTGGACAACAGGTAAGGAAGTCCAACAGACTATGGTCGTACGACATAAGGTAAAGGACGTTATATCTTCAGGCGACCTCGACTAAAGTGGTTAAATATCCGTCCATCGAACATCATCGTACGACATGATTTCAGTTACTAATTAGCAGCACATGTTTTAATGCAGGAGTCAATGATATTTATGACTAAAGATTGTAACGGTAGACATCATCAATAAAAAGCATAACGGACATCATCATCAATATCAGAAACGGTCATATGCATTCAAAGATTTGGAAAACGGAAAGATGGAGTATAAATATGGGATTGAAACTGCACATTTGGACATCTGATTCTCATACCTTAGAAGCTCACAAATTATACTCTCAAGCTTGCTCAATCTCTCTTGAAGTTCATAGTCTTCCGCTGTTTGTTGTACAACGCACGACTGGAGTCTGAATACACACGACGCACGACCGACTTTACTTTATTGTATTATTTTACATTACATTTCATTTGTAACACTTATTAACAAGGACGACGTCCCTGATTGACGTCCATAGTGCACGACGACTCACACTCGTCCGCGGTTTTTACCCATTTTGGGGTTTTCCGCGTCACCAATTCTCTTGTCTCATTTACTTTATTTTTATTATAGTCGTACGATTATTGTTGTTACTTTCTTTGGTTGGATCAAGCTCCACATTTACCTTAAATTTTCCTTGTGAGATTTTTGGCATAAACAGTTTGGCGCCCACCGTGGGGCCCCATCCAAAGGAAATCTTCAATAATCTCACGACAGACTAACATTTTCTCTTAGTGTTTTCTTGTCCAGTTGTTCAGGATAATGGCATTCCAAGGAACTCAAGATCATGTCGTAGCTCAAATGAACATGGAGCTAACAGCTGCTCGTGCTCGTATTGACGCCTTAACAACTCAAGCTCGACAAGCAGCTGAAACCATCGAGAATTTAAGAAACCAAAATGGGAACAATATGATGGGGACTACAAATACTTATGTTGGTGCTTGGAACGTGCCCCATCCATTACCAAATTATCCTCGTCCACCATCAATTAACCCTTCAACTTTTATGATTCCAACTATGCCTATGGCCTCTATTCCATTCAATGGATATGCCTCTGATGCCTCGCAGCAGAATAGCCTCAATGGGACTGGTTATGTTCCATTGGGCACTTCAAATGGTGTTCCCTTAGATCCCGTTGCACAAAGATTAAAACTTCTGGAAGAGCAAAATGAACGTGTCCTATCAATGTTGGCCAAATTACCAGGGGCAGCAGTTCCAGTCGATGTCGAGCCTCGTACAGGGTTTCAGGCGTCGCCGTTCGTTGACGAGATCACGTTGGTAGACGTCCCAAAGAAGTATAGCATTCCAACCTTCAGTCCAAAGTACTCAGGCGTCACTGATCCAACGGAACACGTCGCTCAATACAAGCAACTTATGTGGACTGTCTCAATACCGCACCAATTCCAAGAAGTTTGCATGTGCAAAAGTTTTGGGGCGACTTTGACCGGGGCAACTTTACAATGGTTAATAAATCTTAAACCTAAAACTATTGGGTCTTTTGCAGAACTGGTGAATCAATTCACTCAACAATTCGCTAGCAGCCGAAAAATGGAGAAGCAAACAAGCGACCTCTACTACGTCGTGCAAAAGAGTGGAGAGTCCATCCGGAGCTACTTTAATCGGTTCAATGCGGAGATGATTAGTATCCGTAACTGTGATGTAAAAACAGCAATCGAAGCATACAAACGAGGTCTGGACGATAGTTCCGGGTTATATCTCGATCTTACAAAATATCCTCCGGAAACCTTTGAAGACGTACGAGCACGGACACTTGCCCATATGAGGGTCGAGGATGACCTTGCATTCAGAAATAAACATTCGGGCGACCGAAAAAGCCTAAGTGTTAAAAAGCCAGACTTCAAACCAAAGTCAACCAATCGATCAGAGCCTACTCGGCAGATTTCAAACGTCAGATTTGAAAAGAAAGGACTGACGACTTCTAAATCTGTCCAGTATCCTAAGGTATCATCTTATGGTTTCCCTGGATCAGCTAAAGACGTCGTCATATCCTTGAAACAACTTCAGCAAAACATACGATGGCCAAAGAAAAGTGACAAAGACAGTGACAAGAAGGATAAAACTAAATGGTGCGACTTCCATGATGACTTCGGTCATATAACGGAAGATTGTATCGCCTTAAAGAAAGAGTTGTCCTGGCTCAATTCGAAAGGTTATTTGCAGGAATTAAAGGAAAAGAAAGACGCACGTCCCACATCCCCAGAGCATGCCAAGGTGATTAATTGTATCACTGGAGGTTCTGATATCTGTGGGACCACCTATTCAGCTGCTAAAAGACATGCCAGTCGCGGTCCCGACGACCGACCAATTCCAAAGGAGGCTCGACTCAAAGAGGACGCAGAGTTGGAGGCTATGCCCTTAACGTTCGACCAGGCAGATCTCGATGACGTACATCAGAAGCATCATGACGGACTAATTATTCAATTGAGCATTGGGAATTGTCTGACCAAAAGGATACTCGTCGATGGAGGTAATTCAGCTAACATTATCTTTTTTGATGCAGTGAAAGCAATGGGCATCGACAAATCCGAGATTACACGACGTTCGACCACACTCGTTGGGTTTAATGGTGGAGCGACAAACACCATGGGGGAAATCACACTCCCAGTATATGCTAAAGGAATCAACAGACAGACGAAATTCAATGTCGTCGATTGTTCATCAGCTTATAATGTTATTCTTGGGCGACCTTGGATTCATGACATGAAGGCTGTGCCTTCGACATATCATCAAACCCTGAAATTTCCCACGCAATGGGGAGTACAGGAAATCAAAGGCGAAAGAAAGTTTGCTAGGGAATGTTACAAAGTTTCCTTGAAGCCTCCGAAGCAGACAATATAGCAATTACAGAACCAAGACGTTCCTGGGACTAACGACGATTATCGCTTGGAAGCTGTCGTCTTAAACCAGGATAAGCCTGACCAGATGGTTTACATAGGTTCTACGCTCGACCCTTCTTTTAAAAAGCAACTAATTTCTTTTTTGCAGGACCACTATGATTGTTATGCTTGGACGCACGAAGACATGGTGGGTATTGATCCGAGTATTATTTCTCATAAACTCAACATTGATCCATCATTTAAACCTGTTCAACAGAAAAGAAGAAAATTTGCTCGTGAGAGGAATAAGGTTATCAACGACGAAGTTGATAATTTACTTAAAACAGGAAAAATACGAGAAGTCAAGTATCCAGATTGGCTCGCTAATGTTGTAGTCGTCCAAAAGAAAAATGGCAAATGACGAGTCTGCATCGATTTCACAGACCTTAATAAAGCATGTCCGAAGGATCCATTTCCATTACCACATATCGACTCTATGGTCGACGCTACAGCAGGACATGAGCTACTCACGTTTATGGATGCATATTCTGGGTATAACCAGATATTGATGCATTCAGACGACCAGGAGAAAACAGCCTTCATGACGGATAAAGGTATTTGTTGTTACAAAGTAATGGCTTTTGGTCTTAAAAATGCAGGTTCGACATATCAACGATTGGTGAATATGATGTTCAAAGAACATTTGGGTGATACTATGGAAGTATACATCGATGACATGTTTGTCAAATCAAAACATGCGGACGATCATATCGGACATTTGAAGCAGTCGTTCGACATCTTGCGTAAATACAAGATGAAGTTGAATCCGACTAAATGTTCCTTTGGAGTTCGAGCTGGAAAATTTCTCGGTTATATGGTCACATGACGAGGAATCGAAGCTAATCCAGAACAAATTAAAGCAATTGTTGAGCTAAAATCGCCCAGAAATTTTAAAGAAGTCCAACGTCTTACAGGACGTGTAGCAGCGCTGAACAGGTTCATTTCTCGGTCGTCCGACATGTGTCATTTATTCTACAATGTCCTACGAAAGAATAAAGGGTTCGAATGGACGGATAAACATGAAGAAGCGTTGCAGCAACTCAAAAAATACATGATGTCGCCTCCTTTTCTCTCTAAACCTGAGCAAGATGAAGTCCTTCAACTTTACCTAGCCGTCAGCAATAATTCAGTAAGTGCAGTTCTTATACGAGAAACCGACGGACGACAACTGCCGATTTACTATGTAAGTAAGACTCTATTAGATGCTGAAACCAGGTATTCGTCTATAGAAAAACTTTTACTTTCGTTAGTTATAGCTGCTAAAAAGTCATCCTATAATTGTGGTAACTAATTTTCCTTTAAAATATGTGTTAAGAAAGCCCGAATTAACAGGACGATTAGCTAAGTGGAGTATTTACCTCAGCAATTTTGATCTGGATTTCAAGCCTAAAACAGCGATCAAGTCGCAGGTTTTAGCCGATTTCATCTCAGATTTTAGTCCAGAACTAGAAAGCACGATGACGTCCGATAAAATTGTGGCGACTTTGCACGACACTACATGGACGCTCGACGTTGACGGTTCGGCAAATATACGTGGCACAGACTTGGGTGTCGTCCTACAGTCCCCACAAGGGGGCAAAATGGTATATTCCATACGATGCGATTTCAAAGCAACAAATAATGAAGTAGAGTATGAAGCATTGATTGCAGAAATTCGTCTCTCCCACCTTCTCCTTGTTCTTCTCTTCCTTTGAAGAAGAAGAAGGAACTTCGGAGATGGGCTTCTTAACGCCCGACACCCCCGACAGGGGAATGTCCTTCGTCACTTGAGTCGAGGCTCCGAGCTCGACACCAACAACGGTTCTCTTCGTCGGTGACGCCCCTGGAAGGGACGTCAAAGTAGCATCGCCCGTCTTCTTAGGCGAAGATCGAGGTTGCTTGCTTCGAACCCGTCTTGGATCTACCCCTGTGGAAGCGGCAGATCTTTTCCTCGATTTTTCCCTTCCTTGACGATCGAGCTCTAATTGATCGGCTCGCCTGGCAGCAGCTGACTTGGCAGTTGCATCTCCTAAATAAAAAGAGAGACAGAAAATAGCAAGTTAGAAAATACTTACGATACGTAAGAAGTAAGTATTGTTGAACAACTTACCCGTCATCTCCTCTTCTCTTTCTCCTTCTCTTTCCTCTTCTATATCCTCTCCTTCCTTCGAAGGATCCTCAGTAGGTGCAACTTCACTGACTAGGACGACTTCGTCCTCCTCGTCGTTCGACCGAAGGGAGAAGGAACGATCAGCAATACTTCTCTCTAAGATTCTTTGAACCTTATTGAGAGAATCCCTCTTTGCCTTCACTACACTGAAATCGATCACTGCAAAACAAAGAAAAACATTAAGCTAAAACGCACGAATAAAAACGCACGACAAAAACGCACGACAATAAACCTACCCGATTCATTCCAGCCTGATGACAACCATTGGCTGTCTTCATCACTTACGGATGCCACTTGAAGGAAGACATACCGATGTTTCCACCCACGGTCGTTCACCGCAGTGTTAAGTATCAGTACATTATCCCCCTTTGAACGAGGGAATAAGCTATAACGGTGATAACCATCTGGTCGCACGCTATAAGCTGTCAAGAGGTCGTTCACATTGAACGGTACCTCCCACTCGGCTGTGAGACGATCAATCACTTGGACAATACGCCAGAATTGAGGCATTAATTGTCCAGTTGTCAAATTGAAGGCATCTAAAAACGCCCTGACTAAAGGGCTAAAAGGCCAAGAGAAACCTATCTTAAAGGGGTACTCGTACAAGACACAGTATCCCTTCGGAACCTCGTCCGGCCTTAAATCTTCCGGCGACACTAGATTTATCTCATCTGGAAGTTTAGCCAAACTCTTGAAAAAATCTATATGTTCTTCTTCTCTAAACAAACTCACTGGTTCACTCGACATCTGAAAGTCAGGGATGTTAAGAGTCGCGCACCAATAACTCAAAATATCCCAAGCTTTCCTAGGTTTTCTAGCTATAGATTTTCTATGCATAAATCAAACACAAAGGAAGGACTGGAAATCGTACCTTAAATAACAGTCTAAACCTCGAATTTAGAGTGGAAAAGATTCTGATCGCTCGGAAATCTCGCCGGAAATATATGTTTTCTAAAGAATTGTAAGCGTAAAGAAGGAAAGAATTAGCAACAATCCTTATTTATATTGTAAATTTGGAAACTGAATCGACCGAAAAAATAGATCGCCAGTCGTCGTTTGACACGTGTCACCTGTATCAAAGGAAATACTCGAGTATGTCCTTCCAAAATGCAACACCTGTCCTTAATTAGCCGTTTGGATGATTACTTGTGAAGGTGATGATGTCATTATTTAGTTAGAAATGAACCGATTTGATCCTAATCGAAAGACTCGCGTTTTCTTTTACAACACGTGTTTTATTCTTAATTTAAAATTCGAAAAGTTGCCGCTCGAACTTTAAATTTGGGGGCAAACTGTTTGGGTAAAAATTTCAATAGTACATTGTCGTACGATTAACACTGGACAACAGGTAAGGAAGTCCAACAGACTATGGTCGTACGACATAAGGTAAAGGACGTTATATCTTCAGGCGACCTCGACTAAAGTGGTTAAATATCCGTCCATCGAACATCATCGTACGACATGATTTCAGTTACTAATTAACAGCATATATTATACCATGTTTTAATGCAGGAGTCAAGGATATTTATGACTAAAGATTGTAACGGTAGACATCATCAATAAAAAGCATAACGGACATCATCATCAATATCAGAAACGGTCATATGCATTCAAAGATTTGGAAAACGGAAAGATGGAGTATAAATATGGGATTGAAACTGCACATTTGGACATCTGATTCTCATACCTTAGAAGCTCACAAATTATACTCTCAAGCTTGCTCAATCTCTCTTGAAGTTCATAGTCTTCCGCTGTTTGTCGTACAACGCACGACTGGAGTCTGAATACACACGACGCACGACCGACTTTACTTTATTGTATTATTTTACATTACATTTCATTTGTAACACTTATTAACAAGGACGACGTCCCTGATTGACGTCCATAGTGCACGACGACTCACACTCGTCCGCGATTTTTACCCATTTTGGGGTTTTCCGCGTTACCAATTCTCTTGTCTCATTTACTTTATTTTTATTATAGTCGTACGATTATTGTTGTTACTTTCTTTGGTTGGATCAAGCTCCACATTTACCTTAAATTTTCCTTGTGAGATTTTTGGCATAAACAGTGATAATGTCAGTGTTGTCTACCTGTCAACCAACCCGTTCAACATCAACGAACCAAACACGTCGAGATTGACATCCATTTCGTTCGTGATCAAGTTGCCTTGGGCCGAGTACGGGTCCTCCATGTCCCGTCCTCTCTGCAATATGCCGACATCTTCACCAAAGGACTCTCATTCTCTCTCTTCATTGATTTTCACTCCAGTTTGAACGTTCAACCTCAATCTGCCGTTCCAACTGCGGGGGTGTATTAGTGTATATATTTATGTTGTAATTATAAATTAGCTAGGCCCATTATATTTATGTTAGCTAGGCCCATTAGGGTTTAGCCCTTTGTAATTCTATATATATTGTGTTAATGAGATAGGGGATCTTCGTGGGAAATTCGCCTAATTTCATTATACTGATAATATTCAATTCTAAGTTGAATTTATTTTAAAACAAAAACAAGCATGAATCAATTATTGAATTAGAAGACTTTCAAGTTTTATAAAACAAAAAGATTTGTAAAATATTGATATGCAACTAAAAAATTTATGATAATATATACTGGCATAAAACTGTAGATATTTTACTCTATGGATGCCTTATATTTCATCCGAGTTTAATTTGCTAGAAAACGGTATTACAAGATGTATTTTTGGTCCGAGTTTAATTTGCTAGAAAGCGATACAAAATATATGTATTTTGTAATACCGTTTGCTACACAAAGGTATTATTACAATTTTATAACCTTTTAGCAAAATAAGAACCATAAAGATATTTTATAGATTTATCAAAGTTCAAGTTCCACTTTCAAACTTTTTAATTAACCTCAAGAACCAAAATTAAAGTTTACTCGTAAATTATAAAGAACATACACTTATTTTGGTCAAACTAATACATAAAAATGGTTATAAAAGCAAAGGTTTGAATTTATACGTCAAAACATTAATTTGTAGAATGAAAGTTGGTCTTTGTTTTATGTTTGACTAACAAATATCATAAAATTTGATCCATAAGTTTGATAAAATTTATACCCACGTTAGAATATCTCCAACATATCTATACTATATTATAAAACAGAGATAAAAACACTTAATTACAAATTAATAGATACAAGTTACCATCATTTTATGTAAGATTTTAAAATTTTCTTAGTTTACAAGTATCAAAGCACAAGATACATATTACTACTGCAGGCTTTAACATCCACCAATTTGGTATATGCAGAATTTTCCTTTTATGCAAACATTTCAATGTATCACTATTAATTAATATATTATATTACTATAAATTTGTTTTAATTATATTATTAAATATGTAATTGGTTATTTTTTCTAGATGTCATTAAAATATATAAGATAATCATTGAATTCTAACAAAATACTTAATTTTTTTATATAAAAAATATTATATTATTAAGCCTAAATTAAACAAATTTATAAAAAAACATTATCACTTTCTCAAAACCATCCAAAATCATACTATAAAAATCGACAAAAAAATTAAATGAAACATTAAAATCGTGATTTATCTTGCTGCATTGCGCAAGAACGCTTCTAGTTCTTTAAATTGGAGAATCAAATTTCAAAATCTCTAAAATATATATATATATATATATATATATATATATATATATATTCATCCATCTTATAAACTATTAATTCTCTCTCTAAAAAATTTAATTTTACATTGGATGGAGTATATTAAAAATTAATTTCATCTCGTTGAAATCGTTTTTGAGTAGATTTTTGAATTTAGAAAATTTTATACTACCTTTCCTACTTTCTTATTTTAGAAAAAGATCCTGAATCATCTCTTACCTTAATTATTGCATAAAATCTTCTCAAATTTTAAAAACATGTGCTATTATATTATAACAGGAAAAGTCATCGTGTCATTCAAATATTGCATTATTTGGTCTTTGTTTTCAGGATTTCAGTAAAAGAATAGTCAAGTCACCATGCTACTTCTGTTCCTGCCTTTTTTGACATCACTTCTGTAGTTTTCTGTCTTTCAATTCTTATAAAAAAGAAAACCACCCAAATATCAATTAACACCATATCTGTCTTTTGCTTCTTTCGATACACAAACATCGATCATGGAAGCACTACATACCCCTTTTGTCTCACACCCATATGCCAATTTCCATTCTCCAACTCATTATAAAACCTTCAAATCTCGACAAACTTCTGTCGTTTCAGTTTTAACAACCGAAGAAATAAGAATCACCCAAAGAAAACAAAACCAATTATGGAGAAATTCCACATTCGGTGAATGTAGAACAGCGCTTCAGGCCGCTATATCGTCTCCTTTCGATTCAAGAAAACCATCATCAGATGATCAATCGTCGTTACTCGAAAAAGTATTTAACTTGCTAGATAAAGCGATCATTAAGTTCATCGATCCTCCACTCGACCTATCTGTCGATCCCAGCTACGTCTTGACTGATAATTTCGCACCGGTTGACGAGTTGAGTCCAACCGAGTGTGAGGTTGTGCATGGCTCCATCCCTCCATGTCTTGATGGTGCGTACATCCGTAACGGACCCAACCCACAGTTCGTCCCAAATGGTCCGCATCACTACCTTGACGGTGATGGAATGTTGCACTCGATTAGGATCTCTAATGGTCGAGCCATTTTCTGTAGCCGGTACGTGAAGACGAACAAGTACCTATTCGAGCACCAAGTTAGCTCCTATGTCGTCCCGAATGTAATAGGAGCCATGCAAGGTCTCGGCCCCTTTATGGCTCGTGCAGCATTGTTTGTTGCACGAGTCGTTTCTGGGGAATATGATATTGGGAAAGGGATTGGTGTTTGCAACACCAATCTAGCTTTCTTTGGCGGACGTTTGTATGCGTCATGCGAATCTGATCTTCCGTATGAGATCAGAGTCGCAGAAGATGGCGACGTAATAACCCTAGGTTCCCATGATTTCGAGGGTAAGCTTTCCATGAACATGACGGCTCACCCAAAGATCGATCCCGAAACTAAAGAGGCTTTCGCGTTTCGTTACTGGTCGACACGACCGTTCCTGACTTATTTCCGATTCGATGCGAATGGAAATAAGCAGCCGGACGTCCCCATCTTCTCCATGAAACAACCCTCTCTAACTCATGATTTGGCTATCACCCAAAAGTATGCAATCATCTGCGATATTCAACTCGGGGCGGATCCTATGAACATGATCCGCGGAGGAAACCTAGTAAGTGTAGACCCAACAAAAGTTCCACGAATCGGTGTTCTTCCCCGGTACGCCAATGATGAGTCGGAGATGAAGTGGTTTGAGGTGCCCGGGTTTAATATATTTCACGCCGTGAATGCGTGGGATGAGACCGATGAAAATGGTGGGGACGTGGTGGTGTTGGTGGCACCGAATATATTGACGGTGGAACACTTTTTGGATCGGGTGGATTTGATCAAAGCATCCATGGAGAAAGTGACGATTAACTTTCGAACCGGAGTCGTATCGAGGCACACCATGTCCTCCGATAACTTGGAGTTTCCAGTGATCAATCCGGCCTATGTCGGAAAAAAGAACCGGTACGTGTACGCAGCGATTTCAGAAGAAACGCCGATAAAGTCGAAGATGATGAGGACAACAGGGGTGGCAAAGCTCGATATTGCGGCATCAGAGGACAACAATGGCGGACACGACCACACGGTGGGTCGTCGGATGTATGGAGATAATTGCTTTGGAGGCGAAGCGTTTTTCGTTGCAAGAGAGCCGGAGAATCCCAACTCGGAAGAGGACGATGGGTATGTGGTGTCGTATGTGCACGACGAAAGCTCCGGCGAGTCGAGGTTCTTGGTGATGGATGGCCAGTCGCCGGAACTTGAAGTGGTGGCGACGGTGAAGCTGCCAAAAAGGGTACCTTATGGTTTACATGGGATATTCATTAGGGAAAAGGATCTCAATGAAATCTAACAATCCCATTTAAGGTGATTGGGATTAATTAGCATTCTTTATTTTTTTTTATTATATTATATTTAACTTTTATCAAAAAATGTGTATTCATATTCATTTTTGAAATTTGATCTTAATTAATTACTTGAAATTAAAAATATGTTGTCACCATTTATACTCTCGCACTTTTGTTTGCTCGTCTTTTTGCTTCTTCACGCTCTCGTTGATGGCAAATCTTTCTTAAACCAACAGCCTCAATCAGATCAATATCATGATTACGAAACCAACAACATAAGCACTAAACAAAGGCAATCAAAAGCACAAGAAGCATATTTAAACTAGTATGCATTTTTAATCGGGAAATGACTCAACTAACAGTATTATGCATGATGAAGAGATCGCTAATCGCTTAAGCAAATGCAAACAGAAAGTAAAAAAAAAATGCAAATCGAACATGAAAATGAGGAAAACACATCAAAAACTAAAGTAATAATACCAACAAACTAGCATGCAAGATATTCAAATAAACTCAAAAATCTAGCCAAGAACCAATAGTTAGACGACGATACAAAATAATTATGGAAAACTTGTTGAAAAAATTAGTAAAAAATTGTGTTTTTTATTAACTTTGGACACATTTAAATACATACATATGTAGTGTATATATCTAACTCTTAGTGGGTTTGTGTTCTCCTATATGAGGCCTTCGAAACGATATAGATATATCGTGTGTCCAAAACGAAATATGTGTGAATGAAATATCGATGCTTAAAGTTGAGTACTTGAAATGAAATTGGTAAAAGCAAGTTCCATTGCAAACTTAAGTTCCGCTATGAACTATGGGACAAAGGAGAGCACGCCACATGTCCCAAACATTCAGAGGATTCATGATCATGAAAATGGTGTAGATTTTTTTAAAATTATAAGCTAAGTCATATGGTTATCTATAAGTAATTTTATTTATCATAGTTTGATAGGGTATTAGCGACAGTTCTTTTTGGTGGTTATTAATTTACCAACAACTGTGTTGGTTCACAATTGTTAGGTAAAAATTGTGCCTCACAAATGCAAAAGCTAGCGAGTGATTTCTAAGGTCCCAAACGGGTAGAAATCCAAGTGCACAATTAACCCAACAACGAATGCGGATAACAATAATCTAGATGTTGCACAATAATTCTCTAACGTAGAAAAACAAACTCACGAAATATAGATAATAATAAATACGTTATTATCTATAATTATAGCAAGTTCAAAACAAATAACACCGTGATTTAACGTGGTTCCACTATCGGTTTTTGATAGTGTACATCCACCAAAGAGAGAGAGCAAGAATATTATTACCAACCAAGGAGATTACAAAGTGCTTGTACAAGGATCTTGAGATCCACGATCACCTAACGAAACTTTCCCGAATACCACCGAATATCAAGAACACTCTCAACCTCAAGAATATATTAGGGAGAGTGTTTGGTGGTTATCTAGAGAAAACTCAAGAAAGGGATGAAGAAAATGGTTGGAGGGGAAGGGGTATTTATAGGATGGAAGTGGAGGATGACAACCAAGCATATGGAGGATGACATATGGTGGATGACATATGGAGGATGACATATGCCAAGTCTTCCAATGTAAAATATGTGGTCCAAATTTGAGTTATGCCAAGTTGGTCCAAGTTTGGCTCTAGTCACATGTAGCATCCAATATAATTAAATATTATAACACTCCACCATGATGCATGTGATCCTTGATAGCGAAACGAATCCCAATCCAACCAATACGAGTTCTTCCAACGGTTGATCATAGCAAGTAGATAGCAAAGTAAATTGGCACGAGGTAGCAAAATGCATTCCAACCTTGACGAGCTTCGGCATGGCCATCACCCATCAAAGTTACAAGCAAACAAATAACCTCAAATGCACAATCTACTAAACAAGGTAGAGCATAAGCAAAGCTCTAAGCACTTAACAAAGTAATTCCTTCAAAGATGTCATTTTGTCACCTATGGTAATATCTTCTCTCTCTCGAGCAAAGTGCCCAACGGCACTAACACAAACGGAGCTGGATCAAGTTTGAGCAATGCTCAAACTTAGCTGGCGGTAGCGACTTAGTGAACATATCAGCGACATTGTCGTCTGTCAGGACTTTCTTCAAATAGACAATCTTCGCTTCATGTAATCTTACAAGATATGCATCACACACATTTATGTGCTTTGTCCGGGAGTTGAAAGCCAAATTAGTTGCCAAATGTATGACACTCTGATTATCACAGAAAATGCGCACAGAAGGTTGCTCGAAGCCTAAGCCATTCATCAATTCTTTCAAATGGACCGCTTCCTTTGCAGACTCAACCGCCGCAACAAGTTCAGCTTCTGTGGTTGACAATGCAACAATGGACTGTAAACGTGATCTCCAACTGACGGCTGTTCCACCTAAGGTAAACACATAACCGGATGTGGATCTCCAACCAACTCGATCACCTGCATAGTCAGAATCACAAAATCCAACAATTTCACAATCATTGTGCAAACCAAATATAAGACCATGTGTCTCAGTTCCCTTCAAATATCGGAATGCCATTTTAACGGCTGTCCAATGTGATCGACCCGGATTCGCGAGAAACCGACTCACCACTCCGACACAATGTGCGAGATCAGGACGAGTGCACACCATGGCGTACATGAGACTTCCGACCGCACTGGCATATGGAACTTTTGACATTTCGACCTTTCCCTTGTCATCCTTTGGACAATCTTCACTAGTAATCTTGATGTGCTTCGGTAGCGGAGTGCTAGACGTCTTGGCACCATCAAGATTGAACCGCTTCAATATCTTTTGGATATACGCCCGCTGTGTCAATCTAAGTGTTCGGGACTTTCTGTCCCGCACGATTTCCATGCCCAAAATCTTCTGCGCCGCGCCAAGATCTTTCATTTCAAATTTTGAACTCAACTTATCTTTTAGACGTTTGATCTCTGACCGGTCCCTGCAGCCTATAAGCATGTCATCTACATAAAGAAGTAAGTAAGTGAAAACGCCACCGCTTTGTCTATGATAGACACAAGCGTCTTTTTCACTACGCTCAAATCCCAGATTGAGCATAAACAAATCAAACTCCTTATACCACTAACGAGGCGATTGTTTAAGTCCATAAAGGGACTTCTTGAGTTTACATACATATTCTGGCTTGCTTTCGGAAACGAAACCATCAGGTTGCTTCATATAGATAGTTTCCTCCAAGTCTCCGTGTAGGAAGGCGGTCTTCACATCTAACTGTTCTAGCTCCAAATCGTGAATAGCCACGATCGCCAAAAGAACACGAATAGATTTATGGCGTACAACGGGAGCAAAAATATCATCATACTCGATACCTTTTCGTTGTGCAAAGCCTTTAGCAACGAGACGAGCCTTGTACCGATTGTCATCTTTGACTTTGAAAACCCACTTGCAACCAATAGCACGACTGCCATTCGGCAATGGATATAAGTCCCAAGTGTTGTTCTTCGAGAGAGCTTCCATCTCTTCTTGCATGGATCCAAGCCATTTAGAACTGTGGGTCGAGGCTAACGCCTCCTTTATATCTAACGGCTCATCTTGCCCTACATGCAAAGCAAACTCCAGTTGATCTGTAAAACTCATGTTAGCAAAATCCCAATCTCCATACCTGTTAGGCGGACGAATAGTTCTTTGACTATGCCTGGTAGGCACAATAATTGGGATTGTATCGCCATCGTCTCCACCATCATTCAGAATCTCTTCTTCAGAATCACTAGTAGAAGTCACTGGCGGAATGACTTCTTCAGCATTAACGGGTGATTCTGAGCGTATATAAAATCAGGGCCTCCAAAAAAAATCAGTAGATACTTTTCATTAGTAAAAAAAATGATACAAGATGCGCTTATAATTCATGGAGGGAACAAATCTTATTCATCTTTAGTATAGATAAGAGAGTACTTAAGATTTATGTACTCCTTAGTAGGAAATTAGCAACCAAGAGTATAATGTACTAAAAACAAGGATAGTTTTGAAATCCTACTATATAGATATGAGTTTGGCCATCTACAATGGTTGGTAAGTTTTTTAAAAGGTAAATTCAAATTAGTTAATATGTAAATCAACTTAAAATCATAGTTAAAGACAACTTATGTAGAGGAAGTAATCTAGAGAATCAATGAGAGATCAATGATAGAGAAGATTATCAAGGTTTTCTGACATATAGACAAATGAGAACCATTAAGAATATGGAAGAAAAGTTGATTCATTAAGATCCAATAAGAATAAATAATGAATGAAACATATAATTTGCAAACTTAATGAATTGTTGTTTGAGCACTTAAATATAATATTGTGGTGTGTAGTAGAATCCCAATGAAAGAGAAAGTCAAACAATTGATTAAAATATTTGAATTTTCTTTTCCTTTTTTTCTTGCTCCACTAAATAAGATGTTAAGATTAAAAGTTTACAGAACACGACATATATAAGATAAATTGTTGAATACATTTAGTAGGAAAAATTTTATCAATCATAAAACCATGTAACACGTCATAACTCATAAGAACAATAGATAGGTCGTCAAACAATAATACAAAATCATCCGGAGAAGCAAAAATATATAGCAATAGCCAACAAAAGCAATTACGTAAACTATATAAGCAAATAGCAATAGTCATTATAAGCAAAAATAGATAAAAATATCCAACAAAAACATACAGCAACAAAAAGCACGAAAACAATCAAGCAGATAGACATAGCAATAGCCAATAACGTTGGACTTTGAAAAACCAAAGAGGCAAAAGCAATAGGATAATAACGAATGGCCAACTAATTTTATTTATTTATTTTTTCAATTTAACTAGTTAATATGTTTTGGGCCCTTATTATCTACAAAATTCTTTTTGCCTCTTATTATACACTACAATTTTTTTGGGTCTCTTTAATATACTATTTTTTTTAGACTGCTATATAATATATACTAACGAAAAAATTTGGGCCCCTAATATTTTTGGGCCCTGGGCGTATGCCCGTGCCGCCCTCCTCTAAGGACGACCCTGTTTAGATCTTGAACAAACAATTAATTGTATGATGTTGTTGTTGGGTTGAGCCAAATTAAGAAACTTTTGGTTGACTTTGATTCTGTACCTGGAAGCATATTCTCTAGTGTAGCAGAGGATTAATTAAATGGTTTTGAGTATTGATTAATTGTGAGGTTAGCTTTTTGTTTGATCATTATAATTCTAACAAGTTTGTATATACGTTTCCATCTGGTGAATTTTAAAAAAAAAAATTACAACATGTGTAAACAAGTTAAGTGTATTATGTTAATGTGGACTATTTTCGCTAATAATAACCAAAGTTAGAACCTCCAAAAAAAGATCGGAAATTTGCACATATGGGTATAGATCCAAACAAGTAGCTAATGCATTAGTACAAGTAGGTGATGCAGGGGTTAGTGAGTCGGTTAATAGTATCTACCAAGTATAATTAAATAACAAGAGTAGAGCACTTGTTTTCATAGAATTTTCCTATTTCGGGGTTGCTGTAATTGGAAGAGATCTCATCAAAATACGAGGAAATCACTATATTTTGTTCATACGGTTAAATACCATTGACTACATGCTAATTCCATGTACATCTGATATATATAGACTACCAGAGTTGCGTTCCGGTGAAAAGTTAGGTTAATGGTGAGAAGCGTGAAAAGTGATTATCGACCGTTGGATGAGAAATGGACGCACATTACGATGAGATGCACCAGATCAATTCCCTTCTAAGCTGCAATTCATGGGAGGGCTGAGATTAAAAGAGATCTCCTTTAGATTCAACGTCAACTATGCTACAACCCCGGATCGTTGGTGAAGAACATTATGAAACTGCACAAGAGGTTAAGCAAACTTTACAACGTTACAAAGAACTTCAAGATATTATAGCTATTCTTGGCTTGGACGAATTATCCGAAGAGGATCGTTTAACCGTAGCAAGAGCGCGAAAAATTGAGCGTTTCTTATCACAACCTTTTTTCGTAGCAGAAGTATTTACGGGTTCTACCGAAATGGGTTCCTTACAAGAAAGAATTACTTCTACCAAAGAAGGGTCCATAACTTCTATTCAAGAACGGTTCAGATCCACTTCTCGCGCTTCTCACCATTACCTCAACTTCTCACACGGTCCTACTACCATTCCAATTTTATTGTCCTAAAATAGGAGATTGTTACACATATCTTTTTGACAACTCACTTTCTTGTATTACACTTCGTATTTTTGTCCATGTATCCTTGTGATTAGGAGGATCATCTTTGTGATCAGGAGGTAGAGCAAGTTCTTGTACTATGTAAATTGTATCAAGGTGGATGAGAAAACAAGAAATTTTGTAAAAAATTTGTCTCTACAGTTCAAGGTTCTTGAGAGAGAAGAAACAAGATGACATACACAGGTTTGCAGTTGTTCATGGAGAAATTACATCAGCTGATTTACTGCAAAGACAATCCAGTGATCAACAACCACCCATCAATTTTATCAGAAAGGCCTCAAATTCAACTGCTTTATGAAGAGCTTAGCTCCACGATCCAGACCCTCTCCGTTGACAAAGAAACTGACTTACACGAGTTCGGAGAAGTAAGAAATCTGAAGAGAAGATTCAAAGATGTAGCAGAAGAGGCTCATGCTATCATTGATCTCTTTGTATTCGATATCAATTTCGGGTATAATAGACTTCCCTATACATCTCATGTCTTTGAAACATCCCTGAATCTTGAGGCTGTTATGAGATCAATCAAGGAGATCAACGTGGATTTTATTATGATCCTCGATAACACGAAGGTGGACAATTCATGTCCAATCAGCAACCACTTGAAAACGCAGTCTGCTTCTGTTGGAACCAGAAATCTGGTAGGAAAGAAGAAAGTATTGGAAGATATTATTGTGGGTCTTGATGGCGACATTGATAAAATACGGAACAAACTCACTGAAGATCGAAAGCAACTAGATGTCGTCTCTATTGTTGGCATGGGCGGATTAGGTAAGACTACCCTGGCTACCAAAGTATTCAATGATCCTTTTGTCGTGTATCATTTTCATGTCCGTGCATGGGTCACTGTTTCTCAAACATATGAAAAACAGGATTTGTTACACCAAATTCTGGCATCCCTTGGCAATGAACCAGTAAGAGCTAGTGACTTAGGACTTACTGAAAAGTTGCACAAGAGCCTTAAGTTTAGGAGATATTTGATTGTCATTGATGACATATGGAGCAATGAGGCATGGGATGACCTGATACGATATTTACCCAATAATAACACCGGAAGTCGAATATTGCTCACTAGCCGCCTCAAAGAAGTCGCTTTGCATGCAAAATCAAACGGATTCATTCATCACTTATCACATTTGACTGAAGAGGAAAGCTGGGAGTTGTTGCGTATGAAGGTGTTCCATGACAATATTTGTCCCGAATGGTTAGTTGAATGTGGAATGCAAATTGCAAGAAATTGTCACGGGTTACCACTCGCGCTCGTTGTCATAGCAGGAGTTCTTGCAAAAGAAGCAGTAGGCGAAGATTTCTGGGAAATAATTGCTAAAAGTGTCGGTTCATGCATTGTTAGTGACCAGAATGGTTGCTTGGAAACGCTGGCTTTGAGTTATTACCATTTACCTGGTCACTTAAGAGATTGCTTTCTTTATCTAGGAGGCTTCCGAGAAGACCATAAATTTCAAGTACCAAAGTTGATCCAGTTATGGATGGCTGAGGGATTTATTCAACGAGTGGGAGATCGAAGCTTGGAGGAAATTGCACAAGATTACTTGATGGACCTAGTCCACAGAAATCTAGTAGTTGTTGCGGATAGAAAGTTCAACGGAGACATCAAATCTTGTTTTCTCCACGATGTTTTGAGGGAGCTCTGCTTGGAAAAAGCGAAAGAAGAAAGTTTCTTCCTGAAAATAGACAGACCGTTGTATTCTGGTCATTTTGAGGTTATTATACCTGGTAAGCCACACCGCGTAATCACAAACAACAATTTTTACATCCAGAGCTATTTTGATCTCCCTGCTCCAAGCATTCGATCACTTCGATGGTTTGGCGACATGATTAACCCCACTAATGGGTTTTTCAAATATTTCTACGCGCTTCTAATGGTGTTGGATATTGAATGTTTTAAAGTGGATAATGATTTACCAGGAATAGCATCGCTAGTTCACTTAAGGTACCTTGCGATTTGGTGTGATGGAAGAAATTTCCCATCCTCGATATGTGATCTTTGGAGCCTTCAAACCCTCATTGTTAGGTCATCAGATAGTGCATTGACGTTGCCAAAGACCATATCGAACTTGGTCAATTTGAGGCACTTGTGGTGTTATAACCAGCTCATTTACTTTCCTCCGATCAAAAAATCAATGAATTTGCAAACCATTTCGAGAGTGGTGTTGGTAGATGAGATTATGAGTTGGGTGAGATGTTTTCCCTGTATCAAGAAGCTTAAATGTTTATCTTGCAAAAATGGCTTGGAATCACTCACTTTCCTAGAAACACTGAAGTGGCTTAAGCCATGCAAATTTGGAATAAGGCTTCCTGCTTCACTGAAAAAGCTTACATTGGTTGGGTGTAATCTTCTCTGGAGTGATATGTCACTACTTCAATTGTTACCTAAACTCGAGGTTCTGAAACTATTGAAATATGCCTTTGTGGGACACCGATGGGAAACTGGTGAGAAGCCGTTTCCACAACTAAAATTCTTCAAACTGCAGTTGTCGAATATCCGACAGTGGAAAGCCTCTAGTATCAATTTTCCTTGTCTCAGACGATTAGTGTTGGCAGAATGCGAAGATCTTGAAGAGATCCCACTTGAACTTGGAGACATCTCAACACTTGAGGTCATTGAAATTGACGACTCCAGTAGCTCCGTTGTTGAATCCCTTGACAGAATCCGAGAAGAACAACATAATGAGGGAAACTATGAGTTGGAGTTGAAGATAAATGTTCGCAAAAACCAACGGCCTGGCTTCAAACGTGACTTCACATGGAAAACCTGTATATGGCCTTAAATGGTCTCCAAGGAAATGGCATAAGATATTCAATGTCATTGTATCTACACATAACTTGCAAGGATGATGATGTGGTGATGTTATACTTGCTCTTGTACGTGGATGACATGCCCTTTGCAGCTAAGGACGATATGGGGGAGGTGCAAAAGGTTAAGGGCGGCTAAATTCAAAATTTGATATTAAGAATGATTTGGAAGTTGCAATGAAATTTCATGGGAAGGATATTGTTTGGGCCGTTAATTTAATACGGAATTCTTTGGGTCTTCTTAGATACTAAATTTTTTTGCCTTTTTATTTACCAAGTTTTTTTTTACTACTACTATATACTAAAAAAATTTGGGCCCCTATTTCTTGTGAACCCTAGGCGTACGTCCGGCCCGCGCCCTCCCCCATGGACGACCTTGGACTTAAGATCGTTGCCTTTGATGCACCTCAATAGAGACTCCCTCAGTGCGGCTTAAGCCGCCCCTCCCCGTGGCTTTTTCTTCTTGGTCGATCGAGTTGCTCTAGCAGCTTGTGGCGCACATTTTTTACACGCGTGGTTTGTCGCCCAGACCGCCTTCGCCTTCTACACATGGCGCGTGCGTGCGACATCTCTTATGCGGTTTTAGACGCTCAACATGTGGCCCGACCCATTTTGTACTTGGAAAAAGCATTTTGACCACGAGCTGTTGCTTTCCATTTTAGTAAGCCATTTTGAATCTAATTTTGGTAACCTTAGTCTCTCTCTCTAAAACTTTCCCTTGAAATTTCAAGAACCCTCCATAGATTTTTGTGGCGGCTTATACCCTAAACATCTTTCTTATCCGCACCCTCATGAATAAAACACTGACCAAAATACTATTCCATCATGTTCCCACCTACCAGTCTTATGCCACAAATTCATGGACAACGGAGAGCTAGAGCGTGATAAAGCTCGACTTGTGGTCAATGGCAAATCCCAAGAAGTCGGGGTTGATTGTACATGATGAGACTTTCAGCCCAATTGTTGACTACCATCTGAACCATCTTGCACTTTTTTATAGTGTTCTAGTTGTTGGAATAAAAAAGAAGATAGTCTTTTAACGCTCGCATATCATAATTAGTGCTTAAGCAAGAGGCTAACATTTGGCCCATCTATGTCCCCTTCATCTTCTGTACCTCAAATCTATGTACCCTGAGGTAATTAAAGTTCTATTTCCCTTATTAGAAAAAATGATTTTTGAGATATACCACATGGTAGGGGATGCAATGTTTGATTTATAATTTGACTATTAGTCAAATGTCTAAGATACAGGGCAAATATGTAACCTTAACTTGAAATTTTTACAACGAAGGAAATACTTTTTGCGACGTAACGAAAAATCGTAGCAATGTCTTTGCATGAATGAGTATCCTCTAATTCAAGGCGTTATCATGTCGAGCAATAATAGAGCCACACGAGCTTGAGCTTGATTAATTTTTTACGGTACCCTCCAATAAGCTATTGGGGGGGGGGGGGGTTAGTCTTAGGGGCTGTTTGTTTAGCTCTTAATGTAACAATTAAGAGCCTACCTCTTAATCGGTAAGAGGTAGAGGTTGTTTGGCAAAAAAAATTGTCCTCTTAACGGTTACAATTACCTCTTACATTTTGTGGCTGGGGATTCCCTCAACCATTCAGACCCTAGTTATTTCCCTTACTACCCTTCTTTCACAAAAAAAAGGAGGCTTGCTCCTTCCACCCTTTCACGAACATCGCCCCACCTTCCACCTCTCGCCGGCGTCCCTTCCAGACCTTTCTCCGGCGTTCCTTCCACTTCTCGGCTGCAGGTATCCATCGACCCCTCTCGATTTTTTTCTTCTTTTCTTCTTGATGAAATGTACAAAAAAGGAGTGATTTCAGATTAGAAATCCATCGACATCTTGTTACTGTGTGAAACTATTATGTGCTGTTATTGTATAATTTGAGGTCGCAATGGTTTTTCGATGATAGGGTTTTTAGTCAATTTCAGATTTTGGTTATGAAGTTGTGATGATTTCTAATTGTGCCGAGAATGGCGCACTTTCTGAATGAAATTGAGTTTGATCTAAATCAATATGTGTTTGTGTATTTAGGAAATCGAATTGGGATTTCATTCTCTTGAAACGGGTTTAAAATTTTGTCAAGTTTAGGGCATAGAATTATGAACTTGAAGAACTTTGGAAACCAGGCAATGGATAACGATGGATTTTTTTTAATTTTTGCTGGTTCTTTGTAAATAGTAATGGATATTCCATACTTGATGCTATTCATTAGAGGGTTAAAATGGTAATTTGTTGTCATTCAGACTGTCATTCAGAGCAGTTACCAAACAACCATATTTCATTCTGCACTAAATCATACAGAGCCTCTTAAGCATTCTGACCTCTTAACTATTCCGCACTCAACCATTCAGCAACTGTCAAACAACCCCTTAGCTTGAAAATTAATTTGCCTAGAAACGAAACATTGGACGACAGAAAACCGGGGCAGCCATAAAGTTTCATACCACGTAGGATGCCCAAAATAGAAATTGTTTTAATTTCAATAGAATTGTAAAAGTCAATTGTGCTATATCACCATTGTGAACTTCACTCATCCCCCCACACAAATCATTTGATCGTGTTTATGCATTCATAACTAAAAGGATATCATAACCAATCATTAAAACGATTTCTAGGTGAAAATATCCCAAGCAAATCGGCTTCCCAAACAGTAGGAAGAAAATTGTGTTCTTCATCTCTGATCAAGAGTGTTCTAAATGATTGTTCTTGAGAGTTCTATGTAAGACAATAATTTGTTGTCACTTCAATTAGATTGGTTAGGGCAGATGGGATATTCCACCACATCCCCCAGGGCCTTAACCAATACACCACAACCCTTGTGGTTAAGTTTCTAGTTTGTTCTTTGTACATAATTCGTCGTTCATGTTGGGTGCAACAATCATATAACCAGAAGACAATCCTTTATTAATTCATTCTAAAAGTACAACATAAAAGAAGTACATATAAATATATATAGTGATATATAGTGATATGAAGGGATGCAACCCTTTGACTAAAAGACACAACTTATTGAAACGGTACAACCCTTTAACCAACCGTTAAGAAACTGCCATAAGATACTTTCTTCACACCTGCCATACGTTACCTTTTTTCACACCTCTTTGACTTTGATGTACTAGCTTACTTCAACATTCCCCCTAAGCTAGTAATGATGATACCCCAAGACCCCTTTTAAAAACCATAAAACTTCCAGGTTGTAAAGCCTTTGTAAAGCCATCTGCAACTTGTTCCTTTGTCCCACAAAAGTCAATCCTTACTTCACCATTTCCCACAAGTTCACGTATAAAATGAAACTTAAGTCTAATATGCTTACTCTTCCCATGAAATACTAGGTTTTTGGACAAGGCAATTGCAGACTTTTTATCACAGAAAACAGTAGTTGGATTTCCCTGTGAATGTTCAAGTTCACCAAGTATAGCCCTTAGCCATAAAGCCTGACATCCAGCAATTGAAAGTGACATGTATTCTGCTTCTGCAGAGGATAATTCCACAACACTTTGTTTCTTAGTTTGCCAAGAGATAACTCCAGAACCCATATTAAAGACATATACTGTTGTACTTCTTCCATCATCTAAGCTTCTTCCAAAATCACTGTCACTATATCCGACGAGAGTGAAGTTCTTTGTTTTTGAGTAAACAATCCCATGATCAATAGTCCCCCTAACATACTTCAGTATCCTCTTTCCTGCCTCCCAATGGCTTTCTTTGGGATTTTCCATGAATCTGCTTATCATGTTGACAGAGCGGGTCAAATCTGGCCTTGTGGCTGTTAGATACATAAGACTTCCTACCATGCTTCTAAAGAGACTTGCATCAACCTTGTTATCGTTGCTAGTTTTAGATAATTTGAGTCCAAACTCCATGGGGGTACTAATAGGTGAAGAAAAATTCATATTGAATTTATCCGGTATGTTTTGTGCATACCTTTGCTGGGAGATCACAATCTTCTCATTTTCTTGTCTTACCTCAATTCCAAGAAAGTAATGGAGTAGGCCCATATTTGTCATGTCGAATTCCTTTTTCATAGCTTCCTTAAAATCTTCTATCATTTTCTGTGAGTTTCCGGTGAAGACCAAATCATCTACATAAATGCAGACTATGAGAATTAAACCTTTGTCCTTTTGAGTAAATAGTGTATGCTCTTGTGGACACTTTTCAAAGCCTTTTGATAGAAAATAAGTTTCTATTCTGCTGTACCGGGCTTGTTTTAAGCCATATAAGGCTTTCTTCAAGTGACACACCTTGTATTCTTCTCCCTTTCTCACATAGCCTTCAGGTTGTTCAATGTAGACGTTTTCTTCCAATTCTCCATTTAAGAAAGTAGATTTTACATCCATCTGATGTACTTTCCAACTATTTTGTGCTGCAAGTGCAAGTACCAGTTTTACAGTCTCCAATCTTATAACTGGAGCAAACACTTCTTGATAGTCTATCCCATGTTTTTGTTTGTACCCCTTAGCTACTAGCCTTGCCTTATACCTATCAACTTCTCCCTTCTCATTGATATTTGTTTTGTACACCCATTTCACTCCAATAGGTATATGACCCTTTGGTAAATTGACAAGTTCCCAAGTGTGGTTTTTCATGATTGCCTCTATTTCTTTATCCATGGCTTCTCTCCACCTTTCTTCCTTACATGCCTCTTCATAAGAAATTGGATCTGCATCCGAGAATAAGGCGAAATCTGATATATCATCAAGATCTATTCTTCTTGAGTTTTCATAGATGTCTCTTAAGGTTCTGAAACCTCTTCTTGGTGGGGTTTCTGAATTTGAAGCAGACCCGTGAGATTCAGCAGATGCTTGAGACACTTGATTATTAGTAGGACTTGAACGAGAACCTGTTGATGGTGATGCATCTTCATTTTCTTGATTTGCAGTCTCCTTGTTGTGATTATCACAATCTTCTAAAATTTGTGGATCCTTCTCTTCCTTACTTTCAGTTTCATCCCATTTCTTTCCTTCTTCAAACACAACATCCCTACTCACTATTACCTTTTTTGTGATGGGATTGTACAACTTATAAGCTTTGGATCTGTCACTATAGCCAATAAAAATGGTTTTTTCTGACTTATCATCCAGTTTAGTTCTCTTTTGTGCAGGAATGTGTGAGTAAGCAATGCAACCAAAAGTTCTAATATGTCCAACAGTGGGTTTGTACCCACTCCATGCTTCTTGTGGAGTCATATTTGAGAGACTTTTTATGGAAGTCCTATTTATCAAATAGACATCACATGCCACTGCCTCACCCCAAAAAGAATTGTCCAAATTCTTTCCTTTCATCATGCTTCTTGTTTTTTCTAATATGGTTCTATTAGCCCTTTCTGCCACCCCATTTTGCTGAGGGGTGTATCTTGCAGTAACTTGATGATGAATGCCATGAGCTTTAAGGAATTCCAAAAAATAGATTGAATTGTACTCTCCCCCACCATCTGATCTGATGGCCTTAATGGGGTGTCCACATTGTTTTTCAACATAAAGTTTAAAAATCTTAAAATTGTTGAAAACTTCAGATTTTTCTTTTAAAAAATATATCCATATTTTTCTGCTGTAATCATCTATAAAAGTTAAAACATACCTATTTCCACCGATAGAGGGAGTTTTCATTGGTCCACACACATCTGTGTGGATAAGCTCTAATGGTTTTGTGGCTCTCCAAGTCGTTTCTTGTGGGAAGGACTCCCTTGATTGTTTGCCTAGCATGCAGCCTTCACAGGTTTCATTTAACTTGTACACACCAGGTAATCCCCTTACTAAACTGTTTTTGTACATATAATTCAAATACCCCAGATTTGCATGTCCAAATCTGTAATGCCAGAGGAGAGAGTTTTGTCTTGTACTTATGTTAAATGAAAATAAGGTATCTTCTTTGAAGCTAAAAGGGAACATCTTGTTTGTTGTCATGCTAATTCTGCCAAGAATATTTCCATATGAGTCTTTGATCTCGCATGCCTCTCCTTTGAAATATATATCGTATCCCTTCTGTAATAATTGTCCAACACTGAGAAGGTTATGTTTTAATCCTGGAACATAGTAGACGTTTGGTATCTTTTTCTGTCCAATTTTTGAATCAACCATAATTTCTCCTATTCCCTGTACGTTTAACCTCTTATCATCCCCGGTTCTAACTTCCTTCTTTTGGGTTTCATTTATCTACACGAATATACTTTTGTTTCCAGTCATGTGGTTGCTACAACCACTATCTACATACCATGTATCACAGAAGGAAGTCTCTTGAGTGCTCAACATCATAAATAGGGTGTCACTTCCATTCTCATCTTTTATGTTAATGAATGTAGAGTCTCTTTCTTCTGCTATCCTTTTCTTGCAGTATTTGGCGATATGGCCAAATCGTCGGCAATGATAACATTGTACAGGTAGTGACCCTTTTCCTCTGCCTCTTCCTTTGAGTTCTCCTTGTTGATCTCTAACATATGTTTTATTTCTTTCTGTCATAGGATTTGAGGATTGAAGTTGAAATGCTTGTTCAAATGGGTTTGAATCAAACTGTCTCATTCTAAGTTCATGGGACTGTAAAGTGCCAAGTAGGCTTTCCAATGATAGAGTTGAGAGATCTTTGGATTCCTCGATTGCAACGACAATATATTCAAATTTTCTGGTTAAACTTCTAAGCATTTTCTCAACAACTTTCTTGTCATCCAAATATTCTCCATTAAGCCTTAATTGATTAAGCAGTAAAATTACCCGATTGTAGAATTCTTGTTGGAAATAATCTTGCTATGATGAACAAATCACAGGTAATAGTATGAATACACTTGCTAATTTTATTGATACTTGCAATTTTGTTCATACACTTTACAATACATTGACCCTATTTATAAACACTGAAAAGGTGTCATCGAACCATCGCAATGGTTCAGTAAAGGTTGTGTTGTTTCATGAAGCATCATACCTCTTCATGAATGGTCACACCTTTTCACTAAGCATCATACCTCTTCATGAATTGTCCCACCCTTTCACTAAGCATCATACCTCTTTATGAATGGTCACACCCTTTCACTAAAATAACTACCTATAAATATATATATATATATATATATATATATATATATATATATACTGACTTGATTATATTTAACCCACAAGTTTAGGTTAACTATCAACACTCCCCCTTAAACTAAACTTTGGTTTAAGGTAGGTCTTTAACTTGCTTTTATCTTGCTCTTCACAGCAGCGTTGGTCCTTCGTCATCATTAATGAGATAAGACTCTTCTTGCTTGTCTTTATTGTGATTCCACTTCGAACATTCCCTCGCAAAGTGGCCGAAGTCACCACATTCATAACATCTGAAAGTGCTCTTGTTTTTAGTTCCTTGATTCGTACTTCTTCCACGTGCATTTGGACTATTCTTCCATTTCATGCTTTCCTTGGCTTCGTTGTTGAAATTTTTACCTCGCCCTTTACCACGACTTTGGTTGTTTGAACTTGCCATCAGAAGTTTGTCTTCATCATTTGCCTCTGGCATGTCTTGACTTTTGATTCGTTCTTCAAATGCTGTTAATCTTCCAACGGCTTCTTCAAACGACATTTTGTCCAAATCTTGATATTGTTCAATAGTTGCCACGATCGGTAAAAACTTCTTTGGAACCGAATTGAGTAGTTTCCTCACAATTATCTTGCTTTCGAGTGTAGTTCCAAGATTTGTAAATATTGCCCTCATGTTGCTCAATTTGCTTGCAAAACTACTTACAGTTTCATTTTCTTTCATCTTTAAAGACTCTAGTTCACTCCTCAAAGTTTGCGAGCGTGCTTTTTGAACTAAGTCTACTCCAATGAAACGAACTTTGATTGAGTCCCAAACTTCCTTTGTAGTCGAGCACTGTGCTACCTGCATTAGGACATCTTCGGGCAAAGTTTGAAAGATCATTGCCTTTGATGTATGTGCTTTCTTCTCATCCACCGCATTTTTAACATCAATTGTTTCCCACAGACCATGGGCCTTCAATATTGTTTCCATCAACAATGCCCACGTAGTGTAGTTTGTTTCAGTCAATTTTGGACATTGTAGTAAAACGTTTCCTTGCTCTCGAACTGATGTATTGCTTGATGCGTTATCATGTTTATCACCTTTTCCTGTCATGCTTGCTTGCTTGCTTGCTTGCTTGCTTGCTTGCTTGCTTGCTTTTAACTTGCTTACTTCTAACAAATCAGAACCGAGATGGTTTCTGGTTTTCTTGCTCTTGTGTTTGATCGAAAGATAAAAAAAACCCATACTTACTACTGGCCAACTTGCTAACCAATTTTTCTTGCTAAACTTGCTCAATATTGATCAACTTGCTAATCAATATTGTGTTTCCAGACCCACTTGCTAATCTGGCTCTTGCTGCACGTATCTAACCTACTTGCTAATCAATTCGTGCCTCCTCACCCACTTGCTAATCAGGTTCTTACTTGCTTTGATTAAAATAATTGATCCTTTCTTGCTGATATTAAACCCAATGATTCTAATTTCTTGCTGGTTTGAATCAAGGGTTCTACTTGCTATTTGAACCTAAGAAAAGGCTCGAAACTTGCTATTTGAATCTTAAGGTTCGGAACTTGCTATGAACCTAAGTATTCGTTTTGGTATCTGCTTTCCAATCGATCGCCCCTTGCACTTGTTCTTCCCTGGATCGATTAACGTGCTCTGATACCAATTGTTGGAAATAATCTTGCTATGATGAACAAATCACAGGTAATAGTATGAATACACTTGCTAATTTTATTGATACTTGCAATTTTGTTCATACACTTTACAATACATTGACCCTATTTATAAACACTGAAAAGGTGCCATCGAACCATCGCAATGGTTCGGTAAAGGTTGTGTTGTTTCATGAAGCATCATACCTCTTCATGAATGGTCACACCTTTTCACTAAGCATCATACCTCTTCATGAATTGTCCCACCCTTTCACTAAGCATCATACCTCTTTATGAATGGTCACACCCTTTCACTAAAATAACTACCTATAAATATATATATATACTGACTTGATTATATTTAACCCACAAGTTTAGGTTAATTTTCAACAATTCTTCTATGGTCTCTGAATCTTTCATTCTCAATCTATCAAATTCGCATCTCAACGTTTGTAGTCTTATCACTTTCACTTTGTCTTCCCCTCTATAGGTTCTGTAAAGCATATCCCATGCTTCTTTCGATGAATTTGAAGATGAAATTCTTTTGAATATGATTTCATCCACAACCTGGTATAACGTAAAAAGTGCTTTCCTGTCTTTCTTCTTCAGGTCTTTTAATTCTTCCTCTTGGTCAAGGGATAATTCATCCAAGTCTTCTGGTTCATCAAAGCCTTGATCGACTATGTCCCAAAGATCCTGTTATTCGTATAGAACCTTCATCTGGATGCTCCAGTGATGATAGTTTTTTCCATTTAATTTGGGAAGTTGGAAATGTAATGGATTGCTTGATGTAGAAGCCATTGATGTGTGGCTCTGATACCACAATGTTGGGTGCAACAATCATATAACCAGAAGACAATCCTTTTATTAATTCATTCTAAAAGTACAACATAAAAGAAGTACATATAAATATATATAGTGATATATAGTGATATGAAGGGATGCAACCCTTTGACTAAAAGACACAACTTATTGAAACGGTACAACCCTTTAACCAACCGTTAAGAAACTGCCATAAGATACTTTCTTCACACCTACCATACCTTACCTTTTTTCACACCTCTTTGACTTTGATGTACTAGCTTACTTCAACAGTTCATTGATCCTATTCTATTTTCAGCCATCAAACTCAGTTTCTTCTCATGCAAGGTTGTGCCTTGTGTGTCAATAATAATTATAAGCATGTATTACTTACTTTACTATGGCTTGCATAAATTAGTACGCTAATTAAGTAATTAAGACATGTCAACCTTATCAGAGATGATGCTCCAAACACATCAAGGACAAAAATATGCAAGTCAAACAATCCCATGATGCTTACAATTTTACCAAAGGGCTTCTGGCCTAGCGGTATCAGAGCCTTTGGCCTCCTGGTTAGGAGGTCAGGGGTTCAAACCTCACCAAAGGTGGAGGGTGTGTGAGTTTATTTGTTGCATTTGCCGTATATAAATCTAAAAAAAAAAATCCCATGATGGCACGTGGAATAGTTGATACTCACATGCATCATCGCTATACCAGTTGTTGGCCAATGCTTGAAAGAGTTGAACACTCAAATTAGAGTTTTAATGTGTGAATTATCAGCAAGTGTTTAATCGCCTCCCTTGTACATACCTTCTTGTGAAGTCGTTCACCCCATTCGAGACAAACACTCCATGAGGCATCACTTCATAATTTCAGTTTGTTGTATTGTTAGTTTAATTTGATTTATTTTAACATATTTTTGGCATTTATTTTGAAATACCGAAAGGGGATCACACCATGTGAGATCCATTTTACCCTTTATTCGGTTCGTTTTCGAAAATTATTTTCTATTATTGTTTCTTAATTGGCTTGATTTTTAGTTTATTTGAATATTTTGCATGCTAGTTTGTTGGTATTATTACCTTAGTTTTTGGTGTGTTTTCTTGTTTGATTTGCATTTTATATTTTGCTTCTAGTTGCTATGTCTTGATTTTTCTTACTTTCTATTTACATCTGCTTAAACGATAAATGATCTCTTCAGCGTACATAATGTTAGTTGAGTCATTTCCCAATTAAAAATGCATACTAGTTTTAGTATGCTTCTTCTACTTTTGATTGCCTTTGTTTAGTGCATATGTTGTCGGTTTTGTAATTATGACCTTATTTGATCTGAGTTCGCACACTAAGGTGTCGTTTGTTTTTTAAGAGGTCTAAAGTCTGAAGTCTTATTTTAGTTATGATTAAAAAGAGATGATATGTAAAAATGTCTTAATGATTCAGACTTAAGAGCCAATAAGAGGTTTTTTTAAAAAAACAAACGACCCCTAACATTAGATTTAAGAAAGATTTGCCATCAACGAGAGTGCATGAACTAGAAGGAATGAAAATCTACTGTCTTAAATTATCATGTCTCATTCATGTCTATCAATCACATGAATACACGTCATCGGAGAGAAAATATGAACTTGAATAAAATTAAATTAAAAATATATAAAATCTAACATGTTTTAATTTCATTGATGGGACAGAAATGAGATATGAAATTTTGGGACAACAAATTTTCATTTATAAGTAACTAAGAGATTATAATTGTGACAACACATTTTTTAATTTGAAGTAACTAAACTCAAATTTCAAAAATAAAAAAATGAATATGAATACACGTTTTTGCATAAAAGTTGAGTATAATAAAATAAAATAAAGAATGTTAATTAATCCAATCACCTTAAAATGGGATTGTCACATTTCATTGAGTTCCTTTTCCCTAACGAATATCCCATGTAAACCATAAGGTACTCTTTGTGGCAGCTTCACCGTCGCCACCACTTCAAGTTCCGGTGACCGGGCATCCATCACCAAGAACCTCGACTCGCCGGAGCTTTCGTCGTGCACATACGACACCACATACCCGTCGTCCTCTTCCGAGTTGGGATTGTCCGGCTCTCTTGCAACGAAAAACGCTTCGCCTCCAAAGCAATTATCTCCATACATCCGACGACTCACCGTGTGATCGTGTCCGCCATTGTTGTCCTCCGATGCCGCAATATCGAGCTTTGCCACCCCTGTTGTCCTCATCATCCTGGACTTTATCGGCGTTTCCTCGGAAATCGCTGCGTACACATACCGGTTCTTTTTTCCGACGTAGGCTGGATTGATCACGGGAAACTCCAAGTTATCGGAGGACATGGTGTGCCTCGATACGACTCCGGTTTGAAAGTTAATCGTCACTTTCTCCTTGGATGCTTGGATCAAATCCACCCGATCCAAAAAGTGTTCCACCGTCAATATATTCGGTGCCACCAACACCACCACGTCGCCACCATTTTCATCGGTCTCGTCATACGCATTCACGGCGTGAAATATGTTAAACCCAGGCACCTCAAACCACTTCATCTCCGACTCATCGTTCGCGTACCGGGGAAGAACCCCGATTCGTGGAACTTTTGTTGGGTCTACACTTACTAGGTTTCCTCCGCGGATCATGTTCATAGGATCCGCTCCGAGTTGAATATCACAGATGATTGCATACTTTTGGGTGATAGCCAAATCATGAGTTAGAGAGGGTTGTTTCATGGAGAAGATGGGGACGTCCGGCTGCTTATTTCCATTCGCATCGAATCGGAAATAAGTCAGGTACGGTCGTGTCGACCAATAACGAAACGCGAAAGCCTCTTTAGTTTCGGGATCGATCTTTGGGTGAGCCGTCATGTTCATGGAAAGCTTACCCTCGAAATCATGGGAACCTAGGGTTATTATGTCGCCATCTTCTGCGACTCTAATCTCATACGGAAGATCAGATTCGCATGACGCATACAAGCGTCCGCCAAAGAAAGCTAGATTGGTGTTGCAAACACCAATCCCTTTCGCAATATCATATTCCCCGGAAATGACTCGTGCAACAAACAATGCTGCACGAGCCATAAAGGGGCCGAGACCTTGCATGGCTCCTATTACATTTGGGACGACGTAGGAGCTAACTTGGTGCTCGAATAGATACTTGTTCGTCTTCACGTACCGGCTGCAGAAAGTGGCTCGACCGCTAGAAATCCTAATCGAGTGCAACATTCCATCACCGTCAAGATAATGATGCGGACCATTCGGGACGAACTGTGGGTTGGGTCCGTTACGGATGTACGCACCATCGAGACATGGAGGGATGGAGCCATGCACAACCACACACTCGGTTGGACTCAACTCGTCAACCGGTGCGAAATTATCGGTCAAGACGTAGCTGGGATCGACAGATAGGTCGAGTGGAGGATCGATGAACTTAATGATCGCTTTATCTAGCAAGTCAAATACTTTTTCGAGTAACGACGATTGATCATCATCTGATGATGGTTTTCTTGAATCGAAAGGAGCCGATATAGCGGCCTGAAGCGCTGTTCTACGTTCACCGAATGTGGGATTTCTCCATAATTGGTTTTGTTTTCTTTGGGTGATTCTTATTTCTTCGGTTGTTAAAACTGAAACGACAGAAGTTTGTCGAGATTTGAAGGTTTTATAATTAGTTGGAGAATGGAAATTGGCATATGGGTGTGAGACAAAAGGGGTATGTAGTGATTCCATGATCGATGTTTGTGTGTTGAAATATGTATAAAGAAAAGCAAAAGACAGATATGGATCGATTATGGTGTTAATTGATATTTGGGTGGTTTTCCCTTTTTATAAGAATTGAAAGACAGAAGAAGTGATGTCAAAAGAGGCAGGAATATAAGTAGCATGGTGACTTTGACTTTTCTAAACTGATATCCTGAAAACAAGGTCAAATAATGCAATAGTTGAATGAGACGATGACTTTCTCCTGTTATAATAATAGCACACATTTTCTAAATTTGAGAAGATTTTATGCAATAATGTATGAGATTATTACCTTTCTTAGGAGAGATTTTCTAACAAATTAAGCTCGGACCAAATATAGAGCATCCAGAGAGTAAAATATACATCTACAGTTTTATCATTTATGCCAGTATATATTGTCATAATTTTTTTTATAGTTACATATCAATATTTTACAAATTTTTTTGTTTTATAAAACTTGAAAGTCTTCTAATTCAATAATTGATTCATGCCTTCTAAATAATTTTAACTTAGAACTGAATATTTATCAGTATAAAAGATATTTTCTTTTTTTAATACTAGACATATACCTGCGCGATGCAGCGGAATGTAAGTAAAGAACGAACAATTAATGCTATTTCTTTATATACATTTCATCAATAATCAACCATGACCTAAGAATCACAACTTATGAAACCTAAACCCATAAAGATATTCAATAATTAGTTTGTATTACAATTATTGACGAAAAAAATTATAATGATATTATTTATAATAAGAATGAAACGTATTTTACGATTATGTATTTTTAACGTGCTAACAGTGGAAAAATAAAATAAAACGTATGGACAGAAAAACAAATTATTTCGTAGATATTCATGATATTTAATAGTACGGTTAAATTAAAAAATATTCAATTTTTTACTATAAACGTACCCGAAACAACATCCGCGGCCTCCTTTGCCTCCTCGGTAGTCATCTGGAAAGCTCGACTCGGTGCCCGTGATGGTTGCTCGACCCTAGCCGTCAAACCCACAGAATTTCCACCACCTCCTCTAACCAGCCTTGGACACTCTCGCTTTATATGCCCCGGTTCTCCGCATTCATAACAAACCGCCCCACGGAGGGAACACTCTCGAGTCGTGTGGTTTTTCTTACCACACTTGCTATACCCAGCTGGACCGGAGGGAGTCCTTACAGCGCACGGCCCCGAGTGCTTTGACCTGCACTTGTGGCACCACCAGTCTTCACGGCGTTGATCACCCGATCTCCCGCGTACAAAGGGTCTAGATTGACGAACGGGCCCAAATGGCCCCTCCCACTTCCGTTTCTCACCAACGTACCTCTTCTCATCCCTTTCCGAATTGATGTTGTCCTCAATGAGTAAGGACTCCTCGATAACCTCTTGTAGAGTCGAACACTTAGCATTCCTTACACCCGTTCGCATTCCGGCCGGTAAACCCTGTTGATATGCTTTCATCTTCGACTTTTCGTCGGGGACTAGATGTCCCACCAAGTTTAGCTTCTCCAAGAAGAGCTTGGAGTAGCCAACAATCGACATATTCCCCTTCTTTAGATCTCGGAACTCCCGCTCCAACTTGTCCAACGTCCGCTCGCTGCAGTATTTGTCCATGATCTTCTCTTTGAACACCGTCCAAGTTAGCTTAGCCAGAACTTCCGGGGTGAGGTTCCACCAAATCAGAGCCTCCCCCCGAAGTAGCTGAGAAGCAAACTTGACCCGTTGAGAAGGATCACATTCACTGGACTCGAAGGCCATCTCTAATTCCTTGAGCCAGTACATACAAGCAACCGGGTTGTCTGAACCCGCAAACTCCTTAGGGTGACACCCCAGAAAAGTCTTGTAGGTACACCCTTTAGTCTTCGCTCTGATTCCCTCAGCGGATGGTTCTTCAACCGTTACCACATTCGGTCCACCCGACCCCACAATGACGTTTTCAGCCATAGTCTCGAGTTGACGGTTACTGACGTCTCGATCCTCTAGAAGCTTCATGAAAAACTCTTGCTGTTGGGTCATGGTCGAAGTCATGGCCAACTGTTGTTGAGCCAAAGCCGCATTCATGGCCAACATCATGCTATCCCGAAGCCGGGTCTCTATGGTAACTTCCTCCATGATGGCGTCACCTGTGTTGAGGTTCCGGCGCGGAATGTGCGCAGGCCCTCCTGCTAAGATTATGAGTATCGGAATGTCATCGGAGGTTGCCCCCACCGGGGGTCATACTACTGCAGATTCCACTTCTGGTTGCCCTTCTGGCATGTCCGGTAATCTACTTCGAGTGTTTACCATTAAAATCTGTCATACACGTACGAGAAATAGATTGAGAAAAGACTAAGCGAGTTGAACTCATTGTACGTACTACTACTTTCATCAATTATCATAATAATAGTAGACCAAGTATGCTCACGTAACAATTCATTCATAATAGCAGTAGCTAAGTGAAATTATGAACGAACCATACACAAGTATTCTTGTCACCATCATCACAACTTTCAATTACAGTAATTATGTAATCCTAACGCTCTCCCCACCTAGGGTTCCTACCCCAAGTGGACAGTGAAGTCATAAAGTCTAAAGCTTAAGTCTAGATATGCTAAACGATACCTAGTTCACTTAAACTAAAGCTCTGATACCAACTTGTAACACCCTAAAAAATAGGGATAACAAAAATCCGGAAAACGGACATGAGGTATACTAAAATTGCCATAGAAAGAGCCTCCCAAAAATGGGGAATATATATTTAAATAACCTGTTTAATCACAATTGTAATTCAACGGACAAAGAACAACAACCAACTAATCTAATTTCTACATCTAGAAAAGAGATTACAAAAAGGGTTGTCATCTATAGACCCAAACGGTCTATATCCAAAAGTATAACGCGTCCATGTGCAATTCCGCAAGATCTCACCCCAATGCAACTAAACCTGCTTAAGACCGCCGCCGCTAGAACCTGAGATACACATCGACACCAAACAAGTGTTAGGCCAAAAAGCCTAGTGAGTTGAACAATAATAAGCATGCATGAACAGTCATATTTCTTATCAGCAGTTAACCATAGTTCAACAAATGTGGAGTCAATAGGGGAGACCCATAGCACCAATCAAATCCCACCCAATAGTCGATATACCTTGATGCCCTTAACAAAGAACACCCCAAAGGCCCGACCCACCCGAAGACTATCGCTAAGAAAATTCCCCGAATGGCGGAGGTCTAGGCACATACCATCACAGTGGCGCCAAAGACTATATCCTCCTAGTGTACTGACTTGGTTCGTCCACATAACATTTATAAGGGGTCCTTTAGGTATATTTCAACCCACATAATTCAATACCACCTACGGGTATAATATTACCACCTTATTCTCATGATGTCTAGCAAAAGACCCAATGTAAATCATGCTCATCATACATATAAACATATCACCAAAATGGTGTTCCAACTAGAATCATCATCATGCCCATATATGCATACATTTAACATATCAAGGTACCCACATTATATATCTATGAGACAAATCCCAAATAATGATACATATAACAATAATCATGGCAAATCACCCATATATATACATCTTCCAACTATTTTCATGAAGGAATCCCCAAACATTTGAACATATAGAGATAAAGTAACAAATAGGAAATTATGATGTGTATCTAGTTTTAACAAAGGTTTAGTAAACTCACAATCTAGGTTTTGAACCCAAAACCTAGAAAATATGGAAACCCTAGAAGTTGGAGAAGATGAGACTTGAAGATGAGAAATGAGAATCTTGAAAAACACTTCAAAGGGGACACTTGGATGAAGCTTGATGACCACTTAATGCTCCCAACAACCCAAAACCCCAGAAATGAATGAGGTAGGTGATGAAACCCTAAAAAATTTCCTCCAAGAATAACTCTCCCGTTTTTGTAAAGTGTTATGTGAGAAATGAGGCTGCCAAAGTGTTTTTAAATCAACCAGACCACGCGGGTGATAATGCTCGGCGATAGTGCCATGGGCACTATCGCTTGTCACAATCGCGGAGGTCTCCACCCCCACGGTACAAGCCTGGCGATAGTGCCTTTGGTGATAGTGCCAAGGCACAATCACGTGGCACAATCGCTGGCTTCCAACATCCCACGGTACGTCTTCGGCGATAGTGCCTCCGGCGATAGTGCCAATGGCACAATCACTGGCATCCCAAAACAGTTCAAAACTTACCCCAATTCGATGACGAGTGCGAGGTTTGAACGATTAACAAAGATAATTCAATTATATGACCCTTCGAAAAAACAATGATCATAAAGGTGTGCACAAAGACAAGTATTCACACATAAGCACAATTAATGTATTAAGAGAGGCAGAATACTTACCTTAAGAATTTATGGGTGTTACATGAAGCCTTAGGACCAGCCCTATGTGCGGTTTAGGACCAGCCCTATGGGTGTTACAAATGGCGGTTTAGGAAATTTTCAAACCGAGCGGTTTGGTAGCAAGTGTCTAAACCGGACCACAAAAAGGCGGTCTGGTCTGACCGGTTTACGCGGTTTGGGCCTCTTATAGGCTTTAAACTAAAAAAACATAAACTCTATATCCAAAATAAATTTTCTGTCAATATAACATTATTAAAAATATAATATATCGAATTATAAAAGAACGTTTATATATTAAATTAAAAAAATATTGAGCAAGTTGAAAAAAGTTAAATAAGCACCAACAATGGTTGAATTTTGGATAAATATTGAGAAATCGAAGGACGATTTGGATTTAGATTTGAATTTTTAATGAATCTTAGAACTTTGCCAATTTAGATTACACAATCAATTGAGAAAATGAAAACTAAAGACATAATTCTTTGACGAATTTTTTTAAATTGAGCCATAAAAGTTAAGCCTAAAACTTGAAACTAAATATATATGATTAATTAAAACATGCGTATTTTTGGTAGTCGGTTCGGTCCAGACCGCTAAAAAAAATGGTCAAACCACAGACCAGACCGGATCGAGCGGTTTGGCTATTTTTCATACCAAACCGGACCACTAGACCGCTCAAACCGCCAAAAACGGTCAGACTTGACTTGGTTCGACCGGTTTGAGCGGTCCAACGGTTTTTTTGAACACCCCTACATCCATCAACAGTAGCTGGCTTGTTGTTGACATTCATGGCCTCTGATGGGTGCGCATCATGTATCTCACCAGTTTCACGATTAGTAATTGACCAATGTCCTCTTCTTGGAACTTCTCTTGAACGACATTAGCACCACTACTACTGCCCTCTTTCTCTGTTTTTCTTTTCCTGAGTTGTGGACAATTCTTTTTATGTGACCCTTTTCTTTACAACCAAAACACATGATTTCGGACATGGATCTGCTTTTGGAACGTGACCTGCTTCTCCCCTTGTTTTTACTCCGATCTACTTGCCTTCCTCTCTCCCCTTGTTTTTACTCCGATCTACTTGCCTTCCTCTATCTACAAATAAACCAGATCTTCTATCGTCTTCAACTACCGAGACCTTTCACTTTAGTTCTTTGGATAATTGCAAGGCATCCTTCACGTCGTTGCCAGAGATCGTTGTTCTCCCATACAACATCGTATCGATGAAATTCTCATAGGAATTGGGTAAAGAACAGAGCAAGATAAGAGTTTGGTCCTCATCTTCGATTTTAACATCGACACCTTGTAAATCCTTTACCAGGATAATACAATTAAAATTATCAAGATGATCTTTTACCTGTGAACTTTCTGACATTCGGAGATTATATAAGCGTTGCTTCTGGTATAGTTGGTTTGTTAGGGAGTTCTTTTGATATCTATCACAAAGTTTCTCCCATATCTTTATTGCGGCATTTTCATGAACTACCTCCCTCAGAACTTCGTCAGGCAAAGCTTATAACAATATGGCACTATGTGCCTTAGCAATAATTAGTTTCTTCATAGGAAAGCTTGCATCTCCCTCAATTGCTGCCTCACACCCTTGTTGAACGAGTATAACCATCATCTTTACCTTCCACAAGGTAAAATCATTCGACCCATCGAACTTCTCGATATCAAACTTGTTGGACGCCGTCTTCAACAAAACGAGTCAATAGAATCACTATTCAAATCTCTAGCTCTGATACCATGTGTTGAAACTTAGGAACTATATAAGTGATTCACAAACAATAGAGAAACCAACAAATGACAATATAGAAACCAACAAATTAAGGGAACACTCTGATTTTATTATCATCGGAAGATACATCCTATTGAAACGATTATGCATTGTATTTATAGGGCTAGAATTGGATTAGTCCTAGGAAACCATAAATTAAGAAAATTTAGGAAACCTTATTACAATTGATCCTTATCACTAGATGTTTCCTTATTTGTGTAATCGAGACCTCCTAGGACTCCACTTTCCTTTTTTTTATCTCCACAATGCCAAGTCATAATTCCAATACAAATGTTCACATATGTATCTTCATATGCTAATAATTGAAAAGAATGTAAGTATGCAAGCCATGGACGGACCCAAAAAAGGGCCGCCGGTGGCACATGTCACTGTATTATCTATCCATCGAAATTAAGGTTAAAAATTTTACATTTATGAGAGGTGCAACCTTACCGTTTTATAAGGTGTCATCGTATGATATATGAAAGTTCAAGAAGGTGCAACCGTACCTTATAAAACAAACAAAAAAAAAAACTCTTGACATCAACCAAAAAGATCGAAAAAACATTTTGAAATCAACCCAAAAAACCGAAAAAGTCCCTCGAAATTGATAAAAAGAATTAAAAAAACTTAAAAATTCCTCGAAATCAAGCAAAATGTTTTAAAAATCGCTCAAAACGGTGACATTAGGCTAAAAACACATCGGGTGATATTGAAGGTTGGTAATATTACATCAATAAAAATTGTACTTTTTATAATTATTTAGGTTAAAAACACATCAGGGGATATTGTCATCGGATAGAAAAAAAAATTATGGATTTGTCCCTGATGCAAACATGGGTTCTAGACTCTGGGTCGGCCTTCGGGTCGGCTCAGATCCAGGTATCCGGGCAACCAGTCTATGGGTTGCAGGTTCGGTCTTTGGGTCGGGCTTAGTCGGATCCTGGACGGGTCCAGTCCAAAAGGGTTGGGCCGGGTCGCCGAGGATTAGTCGGTGCTGCCCTCGGATGCCCGGATACCGCGGAAACGTGTGTGTGAGTTAAACTGTCGTTCAAAAAAAAAACATGGGTTCCATAAATGTGCATTTTCAAATGAACTTTTTTTTAAGTTGTCAAATGATACATATGTAGACTATTTTTTCTCTTCTAATTTGAACATTAACCATAGAAATTAATATGAATATAATAATAAAATATATACTGAATATAATCATACAACATGTAATTATCATTGATATAGAAATACATCAATTATTTATCACAAAAAAAGTGGGTGGTAAAATGACAGCCATTCAAAAATCAGAAACGTTGTCTTCTTTTCAAGATAAGAAAAAATAATTACACAATCGATCCTCTACTTTCAACTATTTACAATAAAAAACCCCACGACTTAAATGAATCCCACCAAACTCCACTGATCAACTCATCTTTCTTTGCCTCAACACAACAACAGCTTCATTATCATACAAGATGGCATACACATCTGGTCTACAGATGTTCATGGACAACTTGAAGCAATTGATCCACTGCAACGATATTCCATTCATCAACAACAATCTATCCATTTTATCTGAAATTAGGCCTCAATTCCAACTGCTTTATCAAGAGCTTGCCACCATCATCCAAACCATTTCCGACATCCATCAACATCATCATCATAAGCCCAATGAGCTCGAGAAAGTAGGAAATCTCAAGAAAAGATTCAAAGATTTAGCAGAAGAAGCACAAGATATCATTGACCTATTTCTATCTGGTCTTCACTTCAGAAACAAAGAACTAATTTCCCCTAGATCTGATGTCCTTAAAACCTCCCTGGATCTTGAGAATGTTATGACATCGATCGAGTCCATCAAGGCGGAATTCATGACTTTCAACATCGATAACATGAAGATGGATTCGTCTCCAAGAATCGATCCCCTCAAAACCCAGTCTTCTGCTGCTGCTGCTGCTGGAAAGAAGAAGCCATTAATGGAAGACATTGTTGTGGGGCTTGATCGTGATGCCGAACTTATACGTGACAAACTTGCTGAAGATACAAAGCAACTGGCTGTCGTCTCTATTGTTGGTATGGGCGGACTCGGTAAGACTACCCTCGCTACCAAAGTATTCAATGATCGTTTTGTTGTGTATCATTTCCATGTCCGCGCATGGGTCACTGTTTCTCAAACATATATAAAACGGGATTTCTTAATTCACATTCTGGCATCCATCGGTGTAAAACAAGGCCTTGAAGAAGCCAATGACTCTCAACTTCGCGAAAAGTTGCACAAGAAGCTAATGGGTAAGAGATATTTGATTGTGATTGATGATATCTGGAGCATTGAGGCTTGGGATGACTTGAAATTATTTTTTCCCCATGAGAATACCGGAAGTAGAATTCTGCTCACGAGTCGACTCAATGAGGTTGCTTCACATGTGAAACCACACGGGTTCGTCCACTCCTTGCCTTATTTGACAAAAGAAGAAAGCTGGGAGTTATTGAAGGAGAAGGTTTTCCATGGCGAAAAGTGTCCTGAATGGTTGATTAAACCCGGAATGCAAATTGCAGAAAAATGTCAGGGACTACCTCTTTCGGTGGTCGTCATGGCAGGAGTTGTAGCGTCAATGAATAAAAATTCGTGGGAAAAAATTGCTTGTGGTGTTGGTGTTGGTATCGGTTCGTACATTGTAAGTGACGAAAAAGGATGCATGGAAACACTGGGCTTAAGTTACCACCATTTACCTCATCACTTGAGAGAGTGCTTTCTTTATATAGGAGGCTTCCCGGAAGACTTTGTGATCAATATAAAAAAACTGATATGGTTATGGGTGGCTGAGGGATTTATTGAAGAAGCTAGAAATCAAAGCTTGGAGGATACTGCAAAGGCTTACCTTATGGATCTAATCGACAGAAATCTTGTAACTGTTGCAGAAAGAACGTTTACGGGTGATGTGAAAGCTTGTAAACTCCATGATCTTGTGAGGGAACTATGCATGCAAAAAGCGAAAGAAGAAGAATTCTTCCTTAAAATAGACGGCTCGCCATTGCCTTCGTCTCCATATACGCAATGCCGTGTATTCACAGATCGAGATATCAACATTGAGGACTATGGTCGTCCTCCTACCCCAAGCATGCGATCGTTTTTGTGTTTTTTCCATACTAAGCTCTACCCATACTTTAGAAAAGCAGAGTATTCCCTTGTGCTTCTTAGGGTGTTAGATCTACAAATGTCCAACCTTATTGTTTATTTTCCAGAACAGTTGGAATCATTGGTTCACTTAAGGTACCTTGCAATTTGGATTTCATTTCGTTTCCCGTCCTCGATATGCAATTTATGGAACCTTCAAACACTCATTGTTAAAATGAGTTTTGTCCGTGTGGCTTCTTTACCCGGTGACATATCAAATTTGGTAAACCTGAGGCATTTGTGGAGTAACAAGCAACTTATTATTCCTGCTATTGAAAAACCAATGGATTTGCAATCCATTTCGAGTGTGAGGTTGGGAGACGGGGTTGATAATATCGGGAGATCTTTTCCCAACATCAAGAAGCTCGAATATACTCTTGTATCGGGTGAGGAATGTCACTTTGAATACCTCCCTCACCTCGAAAACTTGAAGTTAAGTTTCACGAGCCCTGAACATCAACAAAGCTTACTGAATCGCGTTTGGTTCCCTACATCAATGAAGAAACTTACACTTGTAAGGTGTTGTCTACCTTGGAGCGATATGTCGATCATTCAAGCGTTACCTAAACTCGAGGTTCTGAAACTAATAGACAATGCGTTTCAAGGAAGTCAGTGGGATGCATGTGATCAGCAGTTCCGACAGCTAAAGTTCTTGAGACTCGAGAGTTTAAATATCCAACGGTGGGAAGCCGATAGTGCAAGCTTCCCATGTCTCAAACGATTAGCGTTGTGGGACTGCGACAATCTTGAAGGGGTCCCCCTTGAAATAGGGAACATTTCGACGCTAGAGCTTATTGAAACTGACAGCTCGATCGCTTCTGTTATGGAATCTGTTAAAAGAATTCAAAAAGAACAACGGGATGAGGGAAACACTTTGTTGAAGATCACTGTTGGTGGAATGGAGTTGTCCACTTGTTTATCTGAGGATGAAGAAGATTCAGAGTCAGAATAGGAATTAATTGTATCATCTTCATAAACCAACTGCAAATCTTGAGCAGGAAACTTATATCCCTATCTCATATATATGTTATGAAAATATTTGCAAATTTTAGAAGTTAAAACTGGTAGAAGAAGCATTATTTGCATTAATCATAGAAGACCACATTCATTGATATACAACTGAATCTTTTATAATAATAATAATTAAAAAAAATTAATTACATTAATAATAAATAAAAGTGAATCTTTTATATGAAAGGCCTCACTACTTTATCAAGAGCTTGCCTCCATCATCCAAACCCTTTTCGATATCCATCAACATCATCATCGACATGAGCTCAAAAAACTTAGAAATCTTAAGACAAGCTTCAAACATGCATGTAGCAGAAGAAGCACAAGATATCATTGATCTATTTCTGTCTAGTCTTTACTTCAGAAACAGAGGACTTTCCCCTAGATCTGATGTCTTTAAAACCTCTTTGGATCTTGAGAAGGTACTGAAATCTATAGAGTCTATCAAGGTGGAACTCATGACAATCAACATCGGTAACATGAAGATGGTTTCGTCTTCAAGAATTGACCACATCAAAACCCAATCTGTTGTTGCTGCAGCTGGGACTTCATGCACCACAAATCCGTTAGGAATGAAGAAGCCATTGATGGAAGAAATTGTTGTGGGACTTGATCATGATGCTAGATCATACGGGACAAGCTTACTGAAGATACAAAGCAACTAGGTGTTGTCTCTATTGTTGGTATGGGGGGACTCTGTAAGACTACCCTCGCTACCAAAGTATTCAATGATCCTTTCATTGTGTATCATTTTCATGTCCGTGCATGGGTCACTGTTTCTCAAACATATGAAAAATGTGATTTCTTGATTCAAGTGTTGATATCCATCGGTGTTCAACAAAACCTCGAAAAACACAACAACTAAACTTCGTGAGAAGTTGCACAAGAAGCTAATGGGTCAGAGATATTTGATTGTGATCGATGATATCTGGAGCATTAAGGCTTGGGATGACATGAAATTGGAAGTAAAATTCTGCTCACAAGTCGCGTCAATGAAGTTGCTTTGCATGCAAAATCGCACGGGTTCGTCCACTCCTTGCCTTATTTTGACCGACAAACAAAGCCGGGAGTTATTGCGCAAGAAGGTGTTTCATGGCGACGAGTGTCCCGAATGGGTAATTGAACCTGGAATGCAAATAGCAAAAAAATGTCAGGGACTACCTCTGTCAGTGGTTGTCATGGCAGGAGTTCTAGCAAAAGAAGCTGGTAATGTATATGTGTAGAGGGCCCAGACCCATGTCCGTATAAGGCCCAGGCCCATATAGTCTCTGTATAAATACATTGTATCTTATAGTCTATAGTCTAGGTTAACTTTTCTCATTATTACTTTTCATATTGTATGTTTATTCTCTCAATCAATATATCGAAGTCTCAAACCTTCAGCACATTCATCTTCTAACATGGTATCAAAGCTGTAGGTTTATTCATCGATTTCACTGTTCATCATTTTTTACTGTTCATCGTCACTGTTCATCCGAACCGCAGTCGACTGTCGCCGCCGCCGCTGACAACCAGAACCCTAGCCGCCGTCAACCGAAATCCTAGTCGTCGTCCTCTCTGTCGATCATCGTCATCACAACCGAAACCCTAGTCGCCGCCCTCTCTTCCTGCTCTTATCGCCGTCTGCCGCCTCCAATCACACGGGAACGTCGGTCGATACATCTCCTTGATAACATCGGTCGATACATCTCCTGTCGATACATCGGTCGATACATCGGTCGATACATCGGTCGAATCATCGGGCGAATCAAGCATCGGGCGATACATCCGTCGATAACACCATACCGGTCGCACACTACCACCGGTCCATACCGGTCGATACTACCGGTCGATTCTACCAGTCGATTCAGTCACTACCACCGGTCCATACCGGTCGATACTACCGGTCGATTCCTACCGGTCGATTCAGTCACATCCTACCGGTCGATTCATACCGGTCGCACATCCTACCGGTCCATACCGGTCGACACTACCGGTCGATTCTACCGGTCAATTCTGTCACATCCTACCGGTCGATACTACCGGTCGCACACTCTACCACTCTCAGTGAACAGTTTCTAGTCATATCTATGGCTGCCAATCTCAGTCACTCAAATCCCATCTCGGTTGTTTTCAATGGTAGCAACTACATTCTCTGGCATCATCATATGACAATTCTTCTAAAATCCCATGGCCTTTACATCTATGTTACTGGTGCATCCAAAGTTCCAGTTCAGGAAGCAACTGAGAATGCTGTTGACTTTGCAAAACGCATGAATGAGTGGGACATCAATAATGCTCGTATTCTGGGCTTCATTAATGTCTCCACTACTCCTGAGATCAACCAACAGTTTCTTGGCTATATTACCGCCAAAAGTCTCTGGGATTTTCTCGCCAAGCGGTACACGTCATCGGGCCTATCTCATCAGTATCAACTGTGGACCACCTTTTAGAGCAAACGTCAGCTTCCTGATCAATCCATAAACTCTTATATCTCTGAAATGCAGTCTCTTACGGTGCGTTTGGTTTACAGACTGGGTGGGACAGGACGGGACAAAAATTCACTGTCCCATGTTTGGCGTGACATGGGACAGGACAAAAGTTCACTGTCCCATGTTTGGCGCGACATGGGACAGGGACAAAGACTAGACATGGTGGGACAAGATGGGACAAAAAGGGGTATTTTCTTGTTCCACCAAAATAGGTGGAACAACATGGGACAGAAATGAGACAGAAACTAAAAATCACTGATTTACCGCTATTTGATATATAATCCTAATATGGTATTAGTCTTAAGGGTCACCACTACCCATCGTCGCCACTACCACCATCACCGGCCACCAGGAGCGACCGCCAAGTACCGTCGGCCACTTTTACCTATTTCTCCACCATAACAACCTCCTCCACCACCTTCATAACCATCGGTCATCGCCACCACCACTACCATCGTCGACCACCTCCACTAACACCGATCACCACCACCTATTGTCTCCACCACCATTGACGGCCACCGGTAGCTACCACCAACCATCGTCGACCACTTCCACCTCTTCCTTCATTACTACAACAACTTCCTCCACCACCTCCAAAACCACCGCCCATCGCCACCTCCACCAATCACCACCACCCATTGTCACCGCCGTCACCTGAGCTAACCACTAACCACCGTCGTTGGCTGCCACCACTGTCGCTCGCCGTCAACCATCGTTGGTAACCTCTGTCTCTTCCTCCACTACAATAACCTCTATTACCACTGTGCACCGCCACCACCACCACCTCTATTACTATCTTTCACCTTCTTCACAACTATCGTCTTTCACCGGCCACCCATCGTCTTTTATCTTTACTCGTCGCTGCAACTATTCATCCGCCAATTCATTAAGATCTTCCAAATTGAATCAACTATTATATTTTTTTATATGAATCGTATTTTTTCGAACTACCATCAACTATTTCAGATTCTTCATTCAAATCTCCTACTATTGTTTTTGTATGTATTTATATGTATGAAAATTGTGTAAAAAATTAATAATGTTTTTTAATTAAATTATTTAAAGATATACTTTATTTGTGTTATTTATAACTATTATATGACATATAAAATTATCAAACAACTTTTAGGGAAACTTGTCCAGTCCAGTCCTGTCCTATCCAGTCCTAGTCGTACCAAACACAAGACAACCATTTGTCTTGTCCAGTCCTGTCCAGTCCTGTCCTAGCCTCTTGTCCTGTCCAGTTCTGTCCATTCCCGTCCCATCCAATATTGTCTGCGTACCAAACGCTACCTTAGAGATCATATAAGTCTTGGAGCACCACAGATTTTTGATGAAACAGCTCAACAATTCACCGCCTACTTCAACCAGCTACATTTGATCACCATTCTGATAGGTCTTACTGATAAATTTGAGAATGTTCGTGTTTCTCTTCTTCATAGGCAACCACTACCTACTCTTGAAGAAGCCATATCAGAATTGTTAAGTGAAGAAACCCGTCCTCACATGCGCTCACCGATGCCCGCTACTGATAGCGTTCTCTACACGTCTCATCCCAAGTCCAAAGGCAAATGGACCAACAGCAGTCATTCCAAACCTGTGGGAAAGACGAACACATCTGAGTGTGCCTTTTGCCATTCTACTGCTCATCTTCTCCTTGATTGTCATATCCGCAAGTGTCGTAGGTGTGGTATCACTCATCCGCGTCATTATGAGTCTGACTGCCCGAAGAACTCAAAGCACACTGGCCCTCAGAACCGGACTCACGCTGTTGCTGGGTCTACTATTGCTGATACCGAGGTTTCTCCAGTCTCCTCACCTGACCTAATGGAACTGATACGTCGCAATCAGGAACTCATGGAGCAGATCATGTCTAGTGCTATGGGTATGAATTCTCCACACTCAGCTGCATCAGGTAACGTATGACTTTTTGACTCTGGGTGTTGCAATCATATGACACCCTGCACTGATGGTTTTGTTTCTAAGAAACCACCTCAGCATTTTACATGAGTACGAACTGCTGACAACACTGGCCTACCGGTATCTTTTAGTGGAAATGTCTCCACTCCTCATATACAATTACCGAATGTTCTAAATGTTCCGAAACTATCTCTGAGCTTAGTCTCGATTGCGCAGCTTCTCGAATGTAATTTGATCATTTTATTTCATTCTTCTAGTTGTGTTGTACAGGATCCAAAGACCAAGCAGATCCTTGGACTCGACCGTAAAGTTGGATGGATGATTGAAGTGGTCTACCTTCGTCTTCCATTACCCTCTTCAAGTCTTGTTGCCTCAGTTTCCAGCACTTCTTCTTTTGATTTGTGGCATGCCCGGCTAGGTCACTTATCTCTAGCCAGAATAAAATCATTAGCTAATTTAGGGGTGTTAGGAAACTGTGTATCAACTGACAATATTTCTTGTTTATCATGCAAACTTGGCAAACACCATGCTTTATCTTTTGAAACGAATGAATTTAATTTTACTTCTTCTTTTGATCTTATTCATTCTGATGTATGGGGACCAGCACCACATCCATCCATGGGGGGTGCTCGATATTTTGTTATTTTTATTGATGATCATACACGTTTCACATGGATATATCTCATGAAACATCGTTCGGAACTACCTAAAATTTATATTATGTTTGCTCGGATGATTCACATCCAATTCTCAAAACCTATAAAGATTCTTAGAGCTGACAATGCTATGGAATACAAAGAGTCCTCTCTTTTATCCTTTCTTCAATCTCAGGGGACTCTCTCTCAGTACTCTTGTCCTGGCACATCTCCTCAAAATGGTCGTGCCGAACGCAAACACCGTCATATTCTTGATACGGTTCGCACTCTTCTCATATCTGCGAAATGTCCAGAACGTTTTTGGGGTGAAATCGTCATCCTACCCCCATTCTTAATAATAAGTCTCCTTTTGAGGCTCTTCATGAGGTCACCCCTGCCTATGAACTTCTAAAAGTTTGGGTTAGTGCTTGTTTAGTTCAGTTACAATCTCATGAACATACCAAACTTGAACCTCGCTCCAGACTTTGTTGCTTCCTTGGATATGGTATTGAGCATAAGGGTTATCGCTGCTGGGATCCTATCTCCCAGCGTCTTCGTATATCTCGTCATGTTACCTTCTGGGAACATGTTCCTTTCTCTTCTATATCCAAGTTTCGTGAGTCCCCTACCTTCACCGCTCCGTTCTTTACCGATGCTTCCGTCTCATTGGACTCACTCCAATCTGACTTCATAACCTCTCCACCTATTGTTCCAACATCTTCTGACTCTGCCTCTCCTTCAGAGTCTCCTGCCCCTCCACCATCTTCATCTCAGAGTTTTCCTGATCAACATCAATCATTTGCTCCATCCGCACCGCCAACATCTGAGCTGCCTGCTGAGTCTTTGGCTCCTGGAACGTCTCAATCTCTGAATGTTAGACGATCTGAAAGGGTAAGACAAGTTTCTTCTCATCTCCGTGATTATCATGTTTATGCTACTCTGTTGTCCAATCATGAACCTACTTCCTACAAGGAAGCCTCCTCTAATCTTGATTGGCAGAAAGCTATGGATGAGGAACTTCAGGCTCTTGACAAAGCTCAGACATGGGACTCTGTTCCTCTTCCACCGGGTAAGTCACCCATTGGTTCCAAATGGGTGTTCAAAATCAAGACAAAATCCAATTGTTCTATTGATAGGTACAAAGCTCTCCTGGTCCCAAAGGGATTCAATCAAGAGTACGACATTGATTATGAGGAGACATTTGCACCTGTTGCTCGAGTCACTTCTGTTCGCAGTCTCCTAGCCATCGCAGCTATAAAACAATGGCCTCTCTTTCAGATGGATGTTAAGAATGCCTTCTTGAACGGTGACATATCTGAGGAAGTCTACATGACACCTCCTCCAGGCGTTCGACTTCCACAAGGTCATGTTTGTCATCTTCGGAAGGCTCTTTATGGACTCAAGCAAGCTCCACGAGCTTGGTTTGAGAAATTCAGTTCCACAGTCACCTCTCTGGGCTTCTCACCCAGCAACTATGATTCAGGATTGTTTACTCGGACCACTGAGGCTGGCACAATCTTACTTCTCCTGTATGTGAATGATATGATTATTACTGGAAGTGACTCTACAGGCATATCTAGTCTTAAGACATCTCTCAGCTCCTGTTTTGAGATGAAGGATCTTGGATCTTTACACTATTTTCTTGGTCTTGAGGTGCTCTCAGATCCATCGGGAATATATCTTTGTCAATCCAAATACACCTCAGATCTTTTGTCAAAAGCTGGAATTACTTACAACAAAATTGCATCCACTCCTCTTGAGCACAACCTTCATTTGGCTCTGAATGCTGGACCTCCTCTGCGTGATCCTACTTTATATCGCCAGTTAGTGGGGTCACTTGTCTACCTGACAGTGACTCGACCTGACATTTCCTATGTTGTTCATACTGTCAGTCAGTTCATGTCTGCACCCTGTTCTGATCACTATGCTGTTGTCCTGCGCATTCTTCGATATTTAAAAGGGACCATGTTTCATGGTCTTCATTTTCCATCCACATCATCATTGACTTTGCGAGGTTTTTCTGATGCTGATTGGGACAGTGACATGACTCATCGTCGCTCCACTACCGGCTACTATTTCTTTCTTGGAGACTCTCTTATATCTTGGCGGAGCAAGAAACAATCTCTCACAGCTCAATCCAATACTGAAGCTGAGTATCGAGCACTAGCTGACACGACTCAAGAACTTGTGTGGTTACGCTAGATACTCTCTGACATGGGGGCTCCTCAACAGTCTCCAACTCCATTGTGGTGTGACAACAACAGTGCGATTCATATTGCTCACAATGATGTCTTTCATGAGCGAACGAAGCATATTGAAATTGACTGTCACTTTGTCCGTCAACATGTGACTCGTAAGACTATCCATCTTCTTCCTATTTCAACTCTTGATCAACCGGCCGACATTTTCACTAAAGCTCATCTACCAGGACGGTTTCGTGATCTAGTTTCCAAACTCTATCTGGCTCATTCTTCTCCCGATTGAGTTTGAGGGGGGATGTTAATGTATATGTGTAGAGGGCCCAGACCCATGTCCGTATAAGGCCCAGGCCCATATAGTATCTGTATAAATACATTGTATCTTATAGTCTACGTTAACTTTTCTCATTATTACTTTTTCATATTGTATGTTTTTTCTCTCAATCAATATATCGAAGTCTCAAACCTTCAGCACATTCATCTTCTAACAGAAGCAACGAGCCAAGATTCATGGGAAAAAATTGCTTCTGGTGTCGGTTTGTTTATTGTTAGTGATGAGAAAGGATGCCTGGAAACACTATCTTTAAGTTACCACCATTTATCTCGTCACTTGAGAGAATGCTTTCTTTAAATAGTAGGCTTCCCAGAAGACTTTAGGATCCATGTAAAAAGGTTGATATGGTTATGGGTTGTGGAGGGATTTATTGAAGAAGTTGGAAATCGAAGCCTGGAGGATGCTGCAAATGCTTACCTTATGGATCTAGTCGATAGAAATCTTGTAATAGTTGCAGAAAGGGAATTTAATGGTGATGTGAAATCTTGTAAACTCCATGATCTTGTGAGGGAACTATGCCTGCAAAGAGCGAAAGAAGAAAGATTCCTCGAGAGAATAGACCGGCTGCTACTATCTTCTCAACCTCTTGAGGTTATTACACCATATAAGCAATGTTGCGTGTTCAACAATGAAGATATCAACATTGTGAAGTTTGCTCATCCTCCCACCCCAACCATTCGATTTATTTTGTGCTTTCATAAAAACGCACATGTGATTGATGAGATTCCAGACTTTTTCTGTTCCTTTGCACTTCTTAGGGTGTTAGATCTACAAAAGTATAAAGTGGGTTATAGTCCCCAAGGGATGGCTTTACCGGTCCACTTAAGGTACCTCGCAATTTGGTGTTCACGTTTCCCGCCCTCAATATGCAAACTATGGAGCCTTCAAACCCTTGTTCTTAAAACAAGTTGCGATCGTACGGAATTACCCGCTAACATTTCGGATTTGGTAAATCTGAGGCATTTGTGGAGTAACAAGGAGCTTTTTATTCCTACTATTAAAAAACCAATGAATTTGCAATCCATTTCTAATGTGGTGTTGGGAGTTGGGGTACATAATTTGCATAAATGTTTTCCCAGCATCAAGAAGCTTGAATATACTCTTGTCCCGGGTGACAAGGAAATTCACTTTGAAACTCTTCCGTACCTTACAACCTTCAAGTTAAGGGTAGACTACGTTAGAAAGAAGATGAACCTTTGGTTCCCCAATAGTGAATTGAACTTTCGACAGAATCACATTTGGTTCCCGACAACATTGAAGAAACTCACACTTGTATGGTGTGATCTACCTTGGAGCGATATGTCAATCATTCAATCGTTACCAAACCTCGAGGTTCTCAAACTGAAATACAATGCCTTTGTAGGAGCACAGTGGGATGCAAGAGAGCAGCAGTTTTGACAACTAAAATTTTTGAGACTCGAGGAGTTAAATATCAAACTATGGGATGCGTATAGTTCAAGTTTTCCTTGTCTCAAACGATTACAAGTATTGAACTGCCTCTCTCTTGAAGAGATCCCCGTTGACATAGGGGATATCGCAACGCTTGAGCTTTTTGAAACTCACAGCATGTTGAACGACAGCGTTGTGGAGTCTATAAAAAGAATTCAAAAAGAACAATGTGATGAGGGAAACAATGATCTAAAGATCATCGTTGATGGATTGGAGTTATCCATTTATTTATCCGCGCAACTGAGTTCATACAGCTCAGCGTCGGATATTGATATAGGGAGACCGAGGAAACGATATTTGCCAGCTAGGTTCTAACTCAATGCTCTAACTATGATTTTACCTTAAGTAAACTATCTAATTAACATTTGCTTCTTGTAATTTTCATTATGAAATTATATATCTTTTGTTACAATGAAACCAAGCTTTTATCGAGTTTTAGGTTATACAGGAATGAGTTAGTATCATATATACAAATATATATATATATATATATATATATATATATATATATATTTGTATGTATGTATGTATGTATGATATTGAAAGGCTTGCGATGAAGATCGAAGACGAAATCGTAAATCGTAAACAGAAGCAAATGCAAGTGTCATGCGACTTGAGCCGCTTGACACCCGCATAAGAGACACTGTTTGTTTTCCTTCTTCTTTTTTTGGCGGCTAGCATGTGACCATAATTACTCCACCGACCCACGATTAGCCAACCACCCATATTCATAATTATCTATTCCTATTGTTTTTTGCTTATTCCTATTGCTTTTTACTCCACCGAGCCACGATAGCCCTCCACCCATATTCATATTTATCTATTCCTATTGCTTTGCTTTAGTTTAATTAGTTATAAATGTTGGTAATTTCTCCAATATATGTATTTTAAAAAATACATATAAAATTACAATAAATGTAATAACAAACTACAATCAACGAAATTATTAGTAATAATAATATGAATACATCGGAAAAATGACGAAACAAAAGACATAAATTGTAAACGACTAAACCGATGATTTAACGGAAGCTGAGGCTCGTGTTGAACACTATTCCCTTAAACAGATTCGTCGTCTGTTCCCACGGTACAATAGCGTAAGCAGTTGAACTGCCGGAGATGATCACTTGCCTGAAAAGATCCCGGAAAATACTTGTATGCAGAAGCCTTTTGAGAGATGTCGGTGTTCTTTCGGTATTCGATGTGTGTCGTTCGTGTCTTTGAATAACAACTCTAGTCTCACTTTTATATTGACAAAACCGAAATCCACACTTAATATTTTAATTATTGATAATTAAAATATTTATTTCAGTAGTCAATATACATGATATCGGGGGTTACAAATCGATTTGAAACAGATATCCGTGCGGTTGGCTGCGTGGATTCACCAGCGCCTCAACCCGTGCGAGACACTGTCTCGTAACCATCGTCGAAACCATTCCAGGGCTCGGCGCGGCTGGCTGAGCGGATCCATCCGCGCCATGACCCGCGCACGACACTGGACCAAAACCAAAAAATTCGCAAAAACTACTCTGCGCGAGCACAAGATTTTGGAGCGGCATTCGTGTCCGCAGGTCGCGCCCATGCACAAGTTCGCCGATTTTAGCCTACGAAAGTCACAATCGTCAACCCCCCCTGCGCGCGGGTAGGTGATGGAGTAAAACCAAACTAAGAGCTTGTAAGCTCCTTCCACGTCCAAGGTTATAAACCTCAAAAGATTTGGTCCTCCTTCCTATGTGGGACAAGTTCCCACACCCACTTGGTTTTGCCAATTTTCATCCCAAACACTCAACTTTGAGCATCGATATCTCATTCACAAATATTCCGTTTTGGACACATAATATATCGTTTCAAATCTCTCATATAGGAGAACACAAACCCACGAAGAGTTAGATATATACAATACATATACATGTATTTATCTGTGTCCAAAGTTAGTAAAAAATCACATTTTTACTAAATTTTTTCCAACAATCCCCCACATGAATGGAGATCGATCTTTGCATACGAAATTTTTCTTACGAAATTTCCAATGGTCTAATCTTGCATAGGATAGGTAGGTGTTATCCTTTGAACCTTCTCTTGTGAAACACACTTAGCCTTCTAGCTGTCAGTAGACTCGATGTCCTTGAACTGAACTGCCATTTATGTAGGCGACAATACATTTCACACAAAACTCTTCCTAACAAGGTCATATCCTCATAGTCGTGTTCGTTATGGTCATGAACACTAGTCTGGTTCAGCGAGAGCTGATAGGAATTGATCCCCCATAATTCCCTTCGAAGCGACCCCACTTCTCTCTCACATAGGTGATTTCCAATAATCATTAAAAGCCATAGGCTTAGCCTAATTATCACTGATTCCGGAATTGGAATAAGAAGTTTATCAACTCCCCCCACAGTGACCTCCCTTATTCATACAACTAGGTTGTCCTTTGGAACCTAGATCTTGGGATCTCCAGTCTTCTGGGTAATGTTTCCTTTGCATGAATTACTCATTCAAGGGTTTTAGTCCCATTCCTCTCGACGACTTGTACAAAAAATCTCTACTTAGGCCTTTTGTAAGCGGATCCGCAATGTTATCCTTTGACTTCACATAGTCAATTGTGATAACTCCAGTAGAGAGTAATTGTCGAAACGTATTATGTCTACGTCTAATATGTCTAGATTTCCCATTATACATTGTACTTTGAGCTCTACCAATCGCCGATTGGCTATCACAATGTATACATATGGCCGTTACCGGCTTAGGCCATTTGGGAATATCTTCTATGAATTGACGTAGCCATTCTGCCTCTTCACCACATTTATCCAAGGCAATAAATTCAGATTCCATCGTGGATCTGGCTATAACAGTTTGCTTGGACGATTTCCAAGATATAGCCGCACCTCCAAGTGTAAACACATATCCACTTGTCGATCTGGAATCCTTAATATCAGATATCCAATTTACATCATTGTAACCTTTGATTACCATTGGATATTTTCCATAATGCAGTCCATATTCACGTGTGTATCTTAGATATCTTTACAATCTAGTAATACTTTTCCAGTGTTCTAAACTGGGATTACTAGTATACCTACTTAGCCTGCTCACTGCATATGCTAAGTCAGGTCTAGTACAACTCATAAGATACATCAGACTGCCAATTATTCTTGAGTATTCTACTTGTTCAACACCTTCCCCTCTATTCTTAGATAGATGTTGACTAGTATCAATTGGAGTTCTAGCTATACTAGTATCTTCTTCATTGAATTTCTCAAGAATCTTGTCCACATAGTGTGTTTGATTTAACACCATACCATTTTGGGTTCTTGTGATTTTTATCCCAAGAATCACATTCGCTAAACCCAAATCTTTCATGTCAAATTTAGATTTCAACTCCTTTGTGGACTTTATCATTTTGTCATCGCTGCCAATGATAAGCATATCATTAACATATAAACACAAGATGACATATCCATGAGTGGTGTCTTTCATGTAAACACATTTATCACACTCATTTATCTTAAAACCGCTTTCTAACATGGCTTGATCAAACTTTTGATGCCATTGCTTTGGAGCTTGCTTTAGGCCATACAAAGATTTAATAAGTTTACAAACCTTGTTCTCTTGTCCCGGGGCAACAAATCCCTCAGGCTGCTCCATATAGATTTCTTCTTCTAAATCTCCGTTTAGAAAAAGCAGTTTTTACATCCATTTGGTGAAATTGCAGATTTCTAATGGCTGCAATTGCTAACACCAATCTAATGGATGTTATTCTTGTCACCGGAGAATAAGTATCAAAATAATCTAGACCTTCCTTTTGTCTATATCCTTTGATAACTAATCTCGCCTTGTATTTGTCAATACTGCCATCAGCTTTCATCTTTCTTTTAAAGATCCAACGGTAACCTAGTGGCTTACAACCCGGTGGTAGGTCCAGTAGTTCCCATGTATGATTTTGTAAGATAGATTCTATCTCACTATTGATGGCTTCTTTCCATTGAGGTTCCTCCGAATACGTGACCGCCTCACGATAGGTTTTAGGTTCACTTTCCACCACGTAGGTGAGAAAATCGGGACTAAACGATTTTTCAACCCGAGCTCGTTTACTTCTTCTAGGTTCCACATCTTCTTCATCAGATAGAATTTGTTCATCCTCTTGAACAATTTCTTTACCTTTAGAAGATGACGCTTGATCTTCCTTGTTCAAACAAGGAAACACGTCTTCAAAGAATGAAGCATTTCTTGACTCCATAATTGTATTCTTGTGTATCTCGGGATTTTTAGATTCATACACAAGAAACCGATAAACACTACTATTTTGTGCATATCCAATGAATACACAATCCACTGTTTTAGGTCCTAACTTTTGTACCTTAGGAGGAGATACAACCACTTTAGCTAGACACCCCCACACTCGTAAGTACTTGTAAGATGGTTTTCTACCCATCCAAAGTTCATACGGGGTCTCATCTTTTTTCTTGCGGGGTATCTTATTTAAAAGATAATTAGCCGACAAAATAGCTTCCCCCCACATGTTCTGACTTAGGCCAGAACTGATCAACATGGCATTCACCATTTCTTTCAAGGTGCGATTCTTTCTTTCAGCAATACCGTTTTGCTGAGGTGAATAGGGTGCTGTGAATTCATGTCGAATTCCATTGTTAGAACAAAATTCAGCAAACGGTGAAACATATTCACCTCCCCTATCGCTTCTCACAACCTTGATTTTCTTGTTAAGTTGATTTTCAACTTCATTTTTATACAAGACAAACTTGTCTATTGCTTCATCTTTACTCTTAAGTAAATACACATAGCAATATTTCGTACTATCATCGATAAACGTGATGAAGTATTTGTTCCTACCTCTAGTAGGAATCGATTTTAAATCACACACATCGGTGTGAATTAAATCAAGGGATTCGGTTTTTCTTTCAATCGATTTGAAAGACGTTCTAGTAAGTTTGGATTCTACACATGTGGGACACTTGTGATTTGAGTCAAAACCAAATTTTGGTATGCAGTTTAATTTAATTAAACGTCGAATGGAATTATAATTTACATGTCCTAAACGTCCATGCCAAACATTTGGAGATTCAAGCAAATAAACAGAACTTGAAATAGTTTTATTCATTTCATTGAAAACTATAGTATTTAACTTGAACATACCATTCAAAGCATTTCCATTACCCACATGCATACCACTTTTGGACAAAACAAAATCGTCCGACTCAAACACTAGTTTGAAACCAAACTTGTTTAACAACCAACCCGAAACGAGGTTCTTTCAAAGTTCCGGGACGTACAAAACATCCTTAAGCTTAAGCTCTTTCCCGGAAGTCATCTTCAAAATGACGTCTCCAATACCCTTGACATCGGCGGTGGCGACATTTCCCATATAGAGCTTTTGCCCAACATCAACATCCTTAAAAATGTTGAAGTTTCTCTTGTCATGACACGCATGACGGGTCGCTCCGGTATCAATCCACCATTCTCTAGAGTTTGCACCAAACGTATTCAATTCCAAGACCATGGTCGTGGGATCCGTGATCATTCCCACCACATACTCGTTCACCATCGTGAAAAACAAATTTCACGTGAACGCAATCTCGATCTGTTTACACAAAACAGAAATGGAATTAAATCAAATCCAAATTTGATTGATAATCCTTTTATACAAACAATAAAGGTCTTAAATCAAAATAAACTCGTTGTAGAATTTGTTTACACGAAATCGAAACAAATTCGATTTAGAACCTTTTTCACAAAATCGAAACAAACTCGATTTTAAATTTCGTTTTCACAAAACTAGTCAAACTCAACTTAGAATCTCTTTCCACAAATTGAAATAAGCCCAATTTAAATCGATACAAAATCCGATTTAGATTCTATTTACACATAATCGATACAAAATCGATTTAGAATCTTTCGAGACAAGCTCGATTTTACAAACTGTTTACAAACAGTAATTCAAATCGTCAAATACGATTTATAATATGTTTACACAAAACCTAGAAAGAATTCAATCGAACCAACGTCGATAGAAATTCTTTTTGACATAAACGAATTAATCGAAACAAACTCGATTATCAATCCGTTCATACCCTTAAATCGAGACACAACTCGATTCTTATCAAATCGAATTAAATTCGATATAACCAATTGAATTGAGCTAAACTCGATTCAATTTCTGTTTACACAAAACAGAATAGATACCAAAGGAATTAATCTGTTTAAAAAACAGAAAATCAAAATATCGAGACAAACCCGATACGTCAAATCTGTTTAAGATTGTTGGTAATTTCTCCAATATATGTATTTTAAAAAATACATATAAAATTACAATAAATGTAATAACAAACTACAATCAACGAAATTATTAGTAATAATAATATGAATACATCGGAAAAATGACGAAACAAAAGACAGAAATTGTAAATGACTAAACCGATGATTTAACGGAAGCTGAGGCTCGTGTTGAACATTATTCCCTTAAACAAATTCGTCGCTTGTTCCCAGGGTACAACAGCGTAAGCAGTTGAACTTCCGGAAATGATCACTTGCCTGAAAAGATCCTGGAAAATACTTGTATGCAGAAGCCTTTTGAGAGATGTCGGTGTTCTTTCGGTATTCGATGTGTGTCGTTCGTGTCTTTGAATAACAGCTCTAGTCTCCCTTTTATATTGACAAAACCGAAATCCACGCTTAATATTTTAATTATTGATAATTAAAATATTTATTTCAGTAGTCAATATACATGATATTGGGGGTTACAAATCGATTTGAAACAGATATCCGCGCGGATTCACCAGTGCCTCAACCCGCACGAGACACTGTCTCATAACCATTCCAGGGCTCGGTGCGGCTGGCTGTGCGGATCCATCTGCGCCATGACCCGTGCAAGACACTGTTTGGGTCAAATTCCAGTGCTTGGCGCGGTTGGCTGAGTCGCGCCAAAAGCTGCGCACAACACTGGACCAAAACCCAAAAATTCACAAAAACTACTCTGCGCGAGCACAAGATTTCGGAGCGGCATTCATGTCTGCAGGTCGCTCCCATGCACAAGTTCGCCGATTTTAGCCTACGAAAGTCACAATCAGCACCCCCCTGTGCGCGGGTAGGTGATGGAGTAAAACCAAACTAAGAGCTCCAAACTCTTTTTGGAGAAGCTAAACTTGGTGGGACATTTAGTTCCTGATGAAAAGTCGAAGATGAAAGCATATCAACAGGGTTTACCGGCCGGGATGCGAACGGATATAAGGAATGCTAAGTGCTCGACCTTGCAAGAGGTCATTGAAGAGTTATTACTCACCGAGGATGACATTAATGCTGATAAGGAGGAAAGAAGGCAAGTTGGTAAGAAACGGAAGTGGGAAGGGCCATCTGGGCCCGTTCGTCAGTCGAGACCCTTTGTAAGTGGGAAAGCGGGTGATCAACGTCGTGAGGAACGGTGGTGTTCCAAGTGCAGGTCAAAGCACTCGGAGCCATGTACTACAAGAACTTACTCCGGTCCAACCAGGTGCACCAAGTGTAGAAAGAAGAACCATACGACTCGAGAATGTTCCATCCAGGGATCGGTATGTTATGAGTGCGGAGAACCGGGGCATATGAAAAGATTTTGCCAAAAAGCTAGTTGGAAGAAATGGGGGAAATTCTATGGGTTCGATGGCCAGAGTCGAGCAACCACCAAGGGCACCGAGCCGAGCTTTCCGGATGACTACCGAGGAGGCAAAGGAGACCGCGGATGTCGTTTCGGGTACGTTCCTAGTAAACTCCTTGCCAGCTCGTGTTTTGTTTGATTCGGGTGCTACGTGTTCTTTTGTGTCGGATACCTTCTGTAAGCGATTTGCTATTCCTATTAGTGTCCTTCCCGATGATTAGTAGTAGAAGTAACTAATGGGGATCAAGTGATCATTCGTGCTCGTTTTTGTGATTGCACTCTAGAGATTGATGGGAGTTCTTTTGGAGTGGATTTATTACCTATGGCTATCGAAGGATTTGATGTAGTCATAGGTATGGATTGGTTAGTAAGACATAAGGCGGATATCTTTTGCTCTAAGAAGATGATCCAAGTGCCAGCGCCGGGAAATGGTGTTGTTATCATTTATGGAGAGAGAGAGGAAGGAGGAATAACCCCATTAGTTCATCTCTCAAGGCTCGCAAGTTCCTAGCGAAGGGTTGCCCTTTGTACTTGGCCTACGTTGTAGACGCGAAGAAATAAAAGAAGTCGGTAGAAGATGTGGAGGTGGTGCAAGATTATCCGGACGTCTTTCCGGAAGATTTACCCGGATTACCGCCGGAGCGGCAAGTGGAGTTTCAGATTGGCCTCACACCGGTAGCGGCTCCGATAGCTCGTGCTCCATATCATTTGGCACCGACAGAAATGAAAGATATGATGACGCAACTTCAAGAGTTGCTGGAGAAGGGCTTCATTCGACCAAGTTCGTCGCCTTGGGGAACACCGGTACTGTTCGTGAAGAAGAAGGATAGATCCATGCGGATGTGCATATATGATCGGGAGTTAAACAAAGTCACGGTGAAGAACAAGTATCCCTTACCTCGCATCGATGACCTTTTTGATCAACTACAAGGAGTGGGATGTTTCTCGAAGATTGATCTTTGATCCGGTTATCATCAAGTGAGAGTGAAGAACGAAGACATTCCGAAGATGGCTTTCCGGACGAGATACGATCATTATGAGTTTTTGGTGATGCCTTTCGGCTTAACCAACGCTCTGGCCGTATTCATGGACCTAATGAACCGTGTGTGTCGCCCATTCTTGGATAAATCCGTGATCGTCTTCATCGACGATATTTTAATTTATTCAAAGGATGAGTCTGAGCATGGAAAGCACTTACAGGAAGTATTAGAAGTTCTAAGGAGGGAGAAATTGTTCGCAAAATTCTCGAAGTGCGAATTCTGGCTTCAAGAGGTGCAATTCTTGGGGCATGTGGTATCAAAGGACGGCGTAAAGGTGGATCCGGCAAAGATCGATGCAATGATGAGATGGGAGCCTCCAACAAGTCCGACGGAGATTCGAAGCTTCTTAGGTTTGGCAGGTTACTACCGGCGTTTCATCCAAGACTTTTCCAAGATAGCTACACCGCTCAATTCTCTTACAAGGAAGAACGTCAAGTTTCTTTGGACCGATGCACAAGAGCAAGCGTTTCAAACGCTCAAGAGAAAGTTGTGCGAAGATCCGATCCTGTCCTTACCCGAGGGGTCGGAAGAATTTGTCGTGTTTAGTGATGCTTCCAAGATGGGGCTTGGGTGTGTCCTAATGCAAAGGGGGAAGGTAACAACCTACGCGTTGCGACAATTAAAGGATCATGAGAAGAATTATCCGACTCATGCCTTGGAATTGGCGGCGGTATTGTTTGCTTTAAAGTTGTGGTGACATTACTTGTATGGGACGAAGTGTAATCTTTTTACCAATCACAAGAGTCTCAAATACATCTTTGATCAAAAGGAACTCAATATGCGGCAAAGAAGATGGCTTGAACTTCTAAAGGATTATGATTGTGATTTACTTTACCATCCCGGTAAGGCCAATGTAGTGGCGGATGCATTGAGCCGGAGAAGCCATGATGGTGGTGTTAAATTGTCCCTTACAAGAATCGACGTGGTATCAAGTTTGGTGGAAAGCATCAAGACGTGGCAAGTGGAAGCACTCAAGGAGCAAAATATCAAATCTGAGATCATGGTGAAGCAAAGTGAACTTTTAACGGAGGATAGCCGCGGGCTTAAACTCTTCCAAGGCCGAGTTTGGGTGCCAAAATTGGGTGTAAATCGGGAGTTACTCCTAGAAGACGCGCACAAGTCAAAGTATTCTATACATCCCGGTAGTACCAAGATGTATAGAGACTTAAAATTAAATTATTGGTGGCAGGTGATGAAGTTGGATGTGGCTAATTACGTGGGGAGATGTGTCACGTGTCTTGAAGTTAAGGCGGAACATCAAAGGCCTTACGGGAGTTTGCAATCGTTGTCCATTCCCGAGTGGAAATGGGATAACATCACCATGGATTTTGTGATAAAGCTACCGAAGACCTTGCGAGGCCATGATACCATTTGGGTGGTCGTTGATCGGTTAACCAAGAGTGTGCACTTCCTTGCAATGAGGGAGACCTTACCAATGGAGAAATTGGCCAAACTTTATATCGACGAGGTGGTGTCGAGGCATGGAGTTCCACAATCCATTGTGTCGGATCGGGACAATCGCTTTACATCAAACTTTTGGGCAAGCTTACAAAAAGAGTTGGGTAAAAGATTGAATTTGAGCACGGCGTACCATCCTCAAACAGATGGTCAAAGTGAGAGGATGATTCAGACGCTCGAAGACATGCTACGGGCGTGTGTTATTGACTTTGGAGGTAGTTGGGACTCACACCTACCGTTGGTGGAGTTTGCGTATAATAATAGCTACCATTCTAGTATTGGGATGGCACCGTTCGAGGCCTTGTACGGACGGAAGTGTCGAACTCTAGTTTGTTGGCTCGAGGCGGGCGAGAAGCAGTTCGCCGGACCCAAAATTGTTCAAGAAACGGCCGACAAGGTGAAGGAAATCCGTGAGAGGTTAAAGGCGGCGCAAGACCGACAAAAGAGCTATGCGGACAAGAAGAGAAGACCAATCGAGTTCCAAGTGGGTGATCGTGTGATGTTAAAGGTTTCACCATGGAAGGGAATTATCCGTTTCGGAAAACGCGGGAAGCTTAGTACTCGTTTCCTTGGACCCTTCGTCGTCTTAGAAAGAATTGGATTGCAAGCTTACCAGTTGGATTTGCCACCGGAAATGGATGAGATACATCCCACGTTCCACGTGTGCTATCTTCGAAAGTGTCTAGCCGAGGAGTAAAGTGTGATTCCTTTGACGGAAATCCGGGTGGACAATGGGAATCGTTGCATGGAAGAACCGGAGGCGATTTTGAAATCAAAGGTGAAGAAATTGCGTCATAAAGACGTGGTTATGGTAAAGGTTCAATGGAAGCACCATCGGGGTGCTAACGTCACGTGGGAATCCGAGGATGATATGAGGAAGCGTTATCCTCACTTGTTCAGTGTAGAATAAGATTTCAGGACGAAATCCTAATTTAGGTGGGGAGGATTGTAACACCCGGAAAATTTAAAAGGTAAGTTCTCGTTCCCATAAATTCGTTAATTGTATTAATTGAGAATATGAGACCTATTATGTGCACATGCTCACCTTTATAATGCCTTAATGATTTATGAACTGTGTATTTATGTTTCCCATCTGAACCTCGCGCTCATAATCGAATTTAGTTGAGTTTTCGGACTTCTGAGGCTTTGGTGCGACTATGACACGCTACTGTGACATGGTCACTGTCGCGGTGTCACAGTCGCTGGGGAGGTACCGTGAGGTGGCAGGGGACCGCGACAATGCCCCGGCGACAATGCCAAGGGCAAAGTCGCGGGGCAATGTTGCCCGCGTGACCTGACCTTCTATTTCTTGATATATCTGATGCCTCATTCCTCACAAAATCATTTGGAAAACGGGAGAACTCATACTTGGGCGATTTTTTAGCCTCTCAAACACACACACACACACTTATTGCTAGGGTTTTGGGTTGTTGTGGGCATTAAGTGATCATTCAAGATCCACCCAAGTGTTCCTTTGAAGTGTTTTCAAGACCCTCACTCCTTGCATTCAAGTCTCATCTTCTTCAAAAGCTAGGGTTTCATCTTTTCTAGGTTTTGGTCAAAAACCTAAATTATGAGTTTACTAAACCTTTGTTAAAACTAGATACACATCATAATCTTCTATTTGCTATTTTATTTCTATGTGTTCAAGTATTTGGGATTTCTTGATGAAAATAGTTGGAAATATAGATATTGGTGATATGTTATGCCTTATGTTATGGGTGCCATTATTTGGGGCTTTTCTCATGGATACACAATGTGATTAACTTGATATGAAATGTACGCGTGTATGGGTATTATGATGGTTCAAGTTGGAATACCACTTGGATGACATATTTATATGCATGATGAATACAATGATCATATAAGTCTTATGTTAGACTCACGCTATCAGGAGGGTGTTATTGTACCCACGGTTGGTATTGAATTATGTGGGTTGAAATATACCTAAGGACCACCTATATTCATTATGTTGGACGAATCAAGGCAAGTTCACTAGGAGGATGTAGTCTTGGGGCACCACCGGGATGGTATGTGCCTAGACCTCCGTCACTCGGAAAGTTTCCTTTACGGTATGATCTTCGGGTGTGTCGGGCCTTTGGGGTGTTCCTTGTTAAGACCATCAAGGTGCATCGACTCTTTGGAGTGGAATTGATTGGTGCTTTGGGTCTCCCCTAATGACTCCTCATATATTGGACACTAGTTAACTGTTGATAAGAATTTATGACTATTCATGCATGCTTATTATTGTTCCACTCACTAGGCTTTTTGGCCTAACACTTGTTTGGTGTCGATGTGTATCTCAGGTTCTAGCGGCGCCGGTCCTAAGCAGGTTTAGTTACTTTTGGGTGAGAGCTTGGGGATTTGCACATGGACGCATTATGCTTTTGAGAATGAATAGCTTGGATTTATAGATAACAACCCTTTTGTAATCTATTTTATAGTTTTAGAATTTAGATTAGTTGGTTGTTATTTATTACACGTTAAATTACATTGGTGATTAATCAGGTTGTTTATACATTTCCCCATTTTTGGGAGGCTCTTGCTATGGAAATTTTAGTACACCTCATGTCCGTTTTTCGGATTTTTGTTATCCCTATTTTTAGGGTGTTACATAACGTTTCCCTCATGGCCAGAAAATGCGCACTCTTTCTTAACCGATCCACTATCACCCAAATGGTATCGTGGCTCTTCAACGTCTTTGGTAATTTTGTCACGAAATCCATTGTAATGTGATCCCACTTCCACGCTGGTATTTCCAACGATTGCAGACTCCCATATGGTCGTTGGTGTTCAGCCTTCACTAAGGAACAAGTAAGGCATTTCTCCACATAGCTCGCTACATCCAACTTCATCACGGGCCACCAGAAGTTCAACTTTAGGTCTCTATACATTTTGGTGCTCCCGGGGTGAATAGAATATCTCGACTTGTGTGCCTCTTCCAAAAGTAGTTTTCGACACCCTCCCAACCTGGGTACCCAAACTCGACCTTGGAAGAGTTTCAATCCTCTACCATCTTCCGTCAGGCTATGGTGTTGCTTTGTTATTGCTTCATCTTTAAGATTCGCCTCAAGTAGTGCCTCAGTTTGAGCAACTTTTATCATTTCCATAAGATTTGAGATGATTTCAATCCTTGCCAACGAAGTTTTCACTGTTCCACTGTACTCTTTCCGACTTAACGCGTCTGCTACCACGTTTGCATTGCCCGGGTGATATTGAAGCTCGCAGTCGTAATCCTTCAGCAATTCTAACCATCTTCTTTGACGCATATTTAACTCTTTTTGGTCGAAAACGTATTTCAAGCTTTTGTGATCGGTGTAGAGCGTACATTTTGTACCGTACAAGTATTGTCGCCACAACTTCAAGGCGAACACTACCGCCGCTAACTCGAGGTCATGAGTTGGGTAATTCTTCTCGTGCTCTTTTAATTGCCTCGACGCGTATGCTATTACCTTAACTCTTTGCATGATAACACAGCCCAATCCCATCTTGGATGCATCACTATAAACGACAAAGTCTTCTGTTCCTTCTGGTAGGGATAAAATTGGAGCTTCACACAATTTCCGTTGCAGGGTACAGAAAGCTTTCTCTTGAACCTTAGTCCAAGCAAACTTCACGTTCTTTCGATTCAAAGCGGTCAACGATGAGGTGATCTTCGAGAAGTCTTGAATGAACCTTCGGTAATAACCGGCGAGTCCCAAAAAGCTTCGGATCTCGGTCGGGCTTTTCGAAGGCTCCCAGTTCATCATCGCTTCGATTTTGGCGGGATCTACCTTTACTCCTTCTTGGTTCACCACATGACCTAGAAATTGCACTTCCCTCAACCAAAATTCACACTTAGAGAATTTAGCATAGAGTTTCTCCTTCCTTAGTACCTCTAACACTTCCCTCAAATGTTGCTCGTGCTCCCCTTCATCCTTAGAGTATATTAGAATGTCGTCGATGAACACTATGACTGACCAGTCCAAATATGGTCGGCACACATGGTTCATCAAGTCCATGAATATGGTCGGCGCGTTCGTCAATCCAAAAGGCATAACTAAGAACTCGTAATGTCCATACCGAGTCCTGAATGCCGTCTTAGGAACGTCTTCCTCTCGGATCTTCACTTGGTGGTACCCCGACCAAAGGTCAATCTTGGAAAATATCCGGCCCCTTGCAGTTGGTCAAAGAGATCATCTATCCGGGGTAGCGGATATTTATTCTTGATGTTCACCTTGTTCAATTCTCGGTAATTGATGCACATACGCATCGACCCGTCCTTCTTCTTCACAAAAAGTACCGGAGCTCCCCATGGAGACGAGCTCGGTCTCACAAATCCCTTGTCAAGTAACTCCTGAAGCTGAGACATCATTTCTTGCATTTCAGTTGGCGCCAAGCGATACGGTGCTCGATCAATTGGCGCCACTCCCGGAATTAGGTCGATCCGGAATTCCACTTATCGATTTGGAGGCAAACCTGGTAGATCGTCAGGAAACACGTCCTGAAACTCATTGACAATCTTCACGTCTTCCATACGCCTCTTTTCCGCTTTGGCATTTACCACGAAAGCTAGATACGATGGGTACTTCTTCGTCAGATATTGTCTCGCCTTGATGGATGAGATGATAGCTACTTCACCTTTTCGCTTCTCGTCATACACCACTATGAAATCACCATCTCGGGTGGGAATCCGTATGAGTTTCTTCGAACATAAAATCTCCGCTTGATGCTTCGCCAACCAATCCATTCCAATCACCACGTCGAAACTCCCGATGGTCATAGGACGCAAGTCCACCATAAAGGTTTCGCCACTAATTTCAAGTCGGCAATCCCGCAGAATGTCAGTCAAGACCACCTGCTCCCCATTAGATACTTCTATGACCAAAGCGTCACTAAGGGCACTAGCCGACAAGTTAAAAGATTTGCAAAACACATCGGACACAAAAGAGAAGTTTGCACCATAATCAAATAATACTCTAGCAGGCATGGAGTTGAGTAGGAATGTACCCGACACCACTTCGGCGGTTTCCTTTTCTTCCTCCCTCGTCATTTCAAATGCCCTCCCTTGAGCCTTGGGGATGGCCTCTCTTTTCACTTGACTTCCAAAATTACCCCCTCTAGTCCCACCTCTCATTTTGGGGCACTCCCTTCGAACGTGACCAATTTCCCTACATTCAAAACAGACCGTCCCTTGGATGGGGCACAAGAAACTGGTGTGACCCGGTTGACCACATTTTAAACAGGCAATCGAGCCCGGTTTTGGGTCAGGATTGGTCTTGCAAAACCCGACGTGTTTACTCTTACACTTGGGACACCATTTGGCTTCCCTTCGACTGTCGAAACTCTTATTGGAAGGTTGAAACATTGGCTTCTTGTACGAACTTGGCGGGTTCTCCCACCTCCTCTTCTCCACGACGTTTGCCTTCTCGGCTTTATCTTTTGCAAAGAGTCTCTCCGTTACCTTGGTTTCTTCAATTGTCTCCCGAAGGTTAGAGGCCTTTGAATTGCGAACCATTTAAATCATGTCCGCTGGTAAGCCCTTCAGATAAGCCTTTACATTCTCCTTCTCAGTCGCGGCCACGTGCCCCACTAAGTCAAGCTTTTCCATAAAGAGTCGGGTATACTCTTTCACCGACAAGTCACCCTTCTTAATCGACCAGAATTCTTCTTCTATTGCATCCAACTCCTCCTCAGTATAGTATTCCTCTAAAATTTTCTTTTTGAACTCGGCCCATGACATTTTGGCCAACACCGATTCTTCAAGGGTTGAGGTGAAGACATTCCACCAAGTCAAGGTCGTACCCCGAAGCAATTGAGACCCATACTTCACCTTCTGGAGCTCCTCAAAATGACTTGATCGAAACGCTTGTTCAATCTCTTTAAGACAACTCATGCACTTCGCGGGATCGTCGGACCCAGCGAACTCCGGTGGCTTGCAGCAAAGAAATGACTTGTAAGAACACCCCCTCTCTGGCTGCCTTGTTTCCAAAGTTGCTACCCCTTCGGTGCGAATTTCTCCCCCGGTACTGGCTATGACAACGTTTTCCTCAATCGTTTCATGTCGCCGTTGATTCCCTTCATGGTCCTCTAGAAGCTTCATGAATAACTCTTGTTGCTTAACCATAGTCTCGTTCATGGCTCTCATCATGTCCATCATTTGAGTCTGAGGGGTTACCTCAGTCATGATCAGATCAGCAGTGGCAATGACGTTCCTCGGAACCTGTTCCACCCTTCCGACGAGCATAGGTGGAATCGGGGGTCCATCCGTTACAGTTGCATTAGGTCTGTCGGTCGTGGATTCATTTACCGCTTGACCCTTTGGCAACGACTGAAGATGACTCCGAGTATTTACCATTTTCGTCTGCCATTAAATCAAAGAAGAGTGAGAGAGGGCTACACAAGATGATACACGCGAAACATACTAATATCGCTTATCAATCATCATAATCGTAGTAATTCAAGCATGTTCACGTAACCATACATTCATAATAGCAGTAGCTAATTGAAATTATGAACATATACTACATAAAAAGTCTCGTTACCACTTTTATAACTCTCAACAAGGTAGTTTCTGTTGACTCTAAGAATGCCCCACCTTAGAATTTCTACCCCATCCTCACACTTAATTACTTAAAAGTCTCAGTTTAAGTCTAGGCATCTAGATCCCATACCTAGTTCGCTTAAACTAGAGCTCTGATACCAACTTGTAATACTCTAAAAATTCAAAGAATAAAATTTCTTAAATTTGGCAAAAAGATGTCTAAAATACAAAGATCCAAACACCCTAAAAACCAAAGTTTCAAAATAAATAACAACCCAATATTCAATACAACTACAACCTTAAGAAATCAGGTTAGTTTGCGTAGAAAGGGTTGCGATAACCAATGGGACGTTAGTAATACAACGACCTAATTAATCTAAAATTAGTTACAATCTAGATTAAAATGGGCGTCGCAAAAATCACTATAAACTCTCTTCACAAAATCCCCCAAAAGACCGGCACTTCAAGATCTCCAACGTGCCTGGTAGCCAAGCCGACATCCTAAGTTCCTCCACGGGTATGATCTGTGAGGAAATAACAACCACATCAAGTGTTAGGACGAAGCCTAGTGAGATCTCATAAGTATGCAAGAAATAAACATAATGATATAAAACGATAATCGTGTTACCGAACTCCTCTGCCTCACGAGTATTTACATGTATGAAATTATCAACAGTTGGATTTAAATCATGATAATAGTAGGTTTCCTCATGAACTCAACATATAAGCATGAAATTTAGGACATGTAGCCCACATAGTTACTAGTAAAGAGATTATTGAAGTCTACTAACATATTCACCCCTATTGGATTCATAAAGTTGAGAATTCCACAAGTTATGTTATAAAACTCAATCAAGTAGCACATAGAAGCAATGTAGGATAAAACATGGAAATAGGCAAATACTAGAGCATTTAAGGGAGGAGAACTCACCAAGTGTGTTTTTGGGGAAACCCAAACCCTAGGTTAGAACCTTAGAGAAGATGACAATGGAGGTGATGACCTCAAAGCCCAACTTGAATACTTAGATGCTAATCCCAATCTCTAGCAATAAATGAGGTGAATGGTGGTAGTAGGAACCCTAATTTCGGATGGGAGAAGTTATGAGGGTTGAGAGAGGAGAAAATAGATAGATGAGAGGAGTAATGAGCTGAAATGGAAGAAAAAGTCGTATACAAGTGACCAGGGACTTCTGCGGGTTATGCCGCGACTTTAAGTCGTGGCACAAGTCGCCCGTGTGCCTGAAACCAAAATCCAACAGTGAGTTACGCGGGTTATGCCGCGACTTGCAACCCGCGCATAACTCGCGTAAGCTCCTGTGCCAAGCCCAAAATCACCAAAATTCAAGTACTCAAACTAGATCCAAACACCATGCTAACGATAACAGTTAATCACGAGGAAACAAAATTAAACGGTACACAAGGCTAGAAGTCTTAACACTATATTTTCATAACGAAAATTTGGGGTGTTACACTCATCACCAAATCTGCTTCCCACCAACAGTTCTTCCCCTCCTTCTCCAACTACTATCTCAACCTCTCCCACCGAACCAAATCTACCGGCTCCTTCCCCACTGCCCATTCGAAATATGGTTACTCGACTTCAAAACAATATTAGAAAACCCAATCCAAAATATAATCTTCATCTCGCACTTTCTTCTCAACCTAGTGAGCCACGTAACATTTCTCAAGCTCTAAAACATCCTAAATGGCATCAAGCCATGAGTCAGGAATTCGTTGCCCTTACACGAAATAATACATGGCATCTTGTCCCCCCTCACCCCTATCAAAACTTAGTTGGATGCAAATAGGTCCATAGGGTCAAATACAATGCAGATAGCTCCGTTGAACGTTTAAAATCTCGAGTGGTTGCCAAAGGTTTTCATCAACGGTCGGGAATTGACTATTCTGATACCTTTAGTCCAGTCATTAAACCCACCACTCTCCGACTCATTCTATCTCTTGTTGTGTCCCATGGTTGGTCGTTGCGACAATTTGACATTAATAATGCCTTTTTACAAGGTACTCTTACGGAAGACGTTTATATGGATCAACCACCCGGTTTCATTGACCCAACTTACCCCAATCATGTGTGCAAACTTGAAAAGGCCATTTATGGACTAAAACAAGCCCCTCATGCATGGTACAATGAACTCAAGGCATTTCTCATAAAATTTGGGTTCACCCATTCCATCTCCGATCCCTCTCTCTTTCTTTACAAAAATGCCTCAATCACCTTCTATATCTTAGAATATGTTGACGAAATCATCGTCACGGGCCCATCTCTCTCGCATCTAAATGATTTCATATCGACTCTATCGGCACGGTTCTCTCTTAAGGATCTTGGCCCTCTATCCTACTTTCTTGGTGTTGAAGTTGTACCTACACCTGCTGGTTTATTTTGTAAATCAAACCAAGTATATCTCTGATCTTCTCACTAGTTCAAATATGATCGGGGCAAAGCCTGTTAGTACTCCTATGATTCTTAGCCCTTCCCTTACTCTCACCGGTGGCACACCTCTTTCTTCCCCAACTGAATATCGGACACTAGTCGGAGCCCTTCAGTACGTATCTCTTACCAGACCGAATGTGACTTTCTCTGTAAACAAGTTGTCTCAGTTTATGCATTGTCCTACAAATGATCATTGGCTTGCTCTTAAACGTCTACTTCGCTACTTAAATGGCACCGCTCATGATGGTCTTATGTTTCATTATGATTCTCCTATGCAACTTCATGCTTTCACTGATGCAGATCACACAGGTGACAAAGATCAATATATCTCTACGACGGGTTACATTGTTTATCTTGGTCGTAACCCTATATCATGGAGTGCTAAGAAACAACGGGCCTTGGCTAGATCATCTACCGAAGCTGAGTTCTAAGCTATTGCGGACACTACGGTCGAGGTCCTATGGCTAAAGTCCTTATTATCTGAACTTGGTTATACTTCAGCACAAATCCCAGCTATTTATTGTGACAACTTAGGCGCCATGAACTACTCGGCCAACCCTGTGTTTCAATCATGCATGAAGCACCTAGCATTGGCCTTTCACTTTGTACTAGAGCAAGTTAATTTAAGAACAATTCGCGTCTCGCATATCTCAGGTAACGATCAACTAGCGAATGTTCTTACCAAACCATTGTTTGCATCCCGGTTTCACCTTCTACTCTCCAAGATCGCACTTGTCCCTCGATCGTCCGTCTTGCGGGGGCGTGTAAAGGATACTAATCAACAGCAAAATCAAATCAATCAACACTAAAATTGATTCTACAATTGAAGGCACAAATTCTGGTTTAGTTTTAGAAATTATCTGTTGTATATTATTTTATTCTCCATCCTTGTTTGTAAAGATTGTAATATGTTCCAACTTTAGTTGTTGGACATTGTGTGTATATATATACACATCATCAATCAATAAAGAAATCATCTTCTCCTTGAGCTTTCATACCTCCAACCCATGTTGTTAATTTGCTGATCAAAAAAGATATGAGTTGGGCATGAAATTCAAATCTGGTACATATACTGGACTGCAAAAAGTATATGTTAAAGCAACTGACCTAATGTCCAGAAAATAAAATGTACGTTTAAACAAGTTGAATGTAGAGTAAGTTACGATTTTCATCCCTGTGGTTTGTTATTTATTGCTATTTTCGTCCCTTATCTTTAAAATTTGCTTTTTCGTCCTTATGGTTTTCAGTTTGTTTCGTTTTTCGTCCCTCGAACTAACTCTGTTAGATTTCAGCCATTAATTAAGGGTATCTTTGTCTTTTAACAATTTTATTTATTTTTATTAAGAAATTATATGATATATATAATATGTATTTTCCTCTCTTTTAACACCCCACGTAACCTCTTCCTCCTACGGTTTTCTCATTGACACCATCATCTCCAGCGATGAGCAACACAGCGGCCTTCTGTTGCCCATTTCTTTCCACCCTACACCGCTGATTGCTAAACCTTCCTCAAGCTTTTCTTTCCTATACTTACAATCCTCCGGTGAACCATCTTAGGCCCTTCCCAAACAACCATCTCCAAGGATTAAGCTTTAACCTACAAATAGTTTTTGCTTGTTACTTGTTCGAGCCAAAATCCTTCAGATTCCTCATCAGCCCAGCAAAATATAGAGTGTACACCAACGCTTTGCGGTCGTTTCCTCATTTCCAAATATGTGAGGTGGGCAATACCCTACAAGTTTTTGAAGAATATTAATACTGACAAGCTGCTGACCTCCAGGCCCGATCCTGACATTTTTAGGCCCTGTGCGAGATGTAAAAATAGTCCCTTGATAACTACGAAATTATTTTCAATATATTGTTTATATCATCAAAAATAACAGTGAATTCAAAAAATACTAATAATTCATATAAAACCGATTTTCCTGGTATTCCTAGCGCAAGATCAATCAATAATTATTTTTAAACTAATATTATCTACCATATCATTTTTTACATAACATCGTCAATCAGTTACACCATCAAAGGCATCTTATGATATACCTTTAATATATAGAATGAAATCATTTGACGTCACTATGTTGACAATTCGGAGTAACAGTTTAAGTAAATCAATATAAATCAGTAGATATTCCACATATTACCTTATGTAATGTTTTCCATCATCATTTTAAACTTTTAGGGGATGAAACAAACTTTTTAAAAACCATCAATCTTAGAATCAAAAGTCCATGTTGGTTATAGTTTGAAATCTTATTCTTGTTTTAGAGAAAAGAGAGTACTTAAGATTCATGCACCCAATATTAGATAATAAAGAGTCAATAATGTATGAAAAAAAAACATCTTTGAAATTCTAAAAATAGATATATGTTGGGTCGTCTAATATAGTTTGATAATTGTTTTAAAAAATGTAGGAGTTTTCTTAGTTAATAACAAGAAATCTACTATATTCTGACACAATAATGAAATTCATGTTGCCTTTCAAAAAAAAATAATGAAATTCATGCAGATGGAATAATGAAATGAGTATGTAGAAGATGAGTAATGGAGTTTATATTAAGAATTATAAACAAAAATAGTTTTTAGAAATTAGTAGTAGATAAAAAAACTTTGAGAAACAATAAGCAATACTATAAAATGAAAGACTAAATAACTTTTTACAGTTTTTCTTCTCCAATGTTATTAATTAATACATATTTGGGTCCTTAATATAATGTTAAATTCTTTTTGGGTCTTATTATATACTAATTTTTTTGTCTTTTTTATTTACAATTTTTTTAACTACTAATATATAGTAAATACTAAAAAAATTGGGCCCCTATTTTGTTTGGGCCGGACGTACTCCCTCCCCTACGGACGACCCTACTGACCTTTGTTGCTCCCGTTTATGCTAAGTTTGCAAGACAATGGTTATCACAGTCAAGAGATCAATAGGAACATAATGCAATTCACCACTTTGTGTATTAAGCTTTCCTTTTGCCCCCCCCCCCCCCCCTTCTCACAAAACCAGAAACAAAAAAAGGCACAAAACTAAACACACCTTTGATACTTCCCTATTTCCCTACTTACTTTTAACTCCTCCATCTTTGACACTGCTTTGTGGGGGTTTTTTTTCCGGTTTTGTGAACGAGTGACAATTTCTAGTTTTTGCATTTTGTGATTTTTATTGTTTATGGTTCTATTAAATGTGAAAAGACAAAAAAAATTAACCACTCTTTTAACTAGAGTTAGTCAAAAGGACCAAAATTGAAACAAAACGCAAACCATAGTGACTAATAATGTAATTAGTTTATAAGAGGGGCCAAAATTGATAGTGAATGAAAATCATAAGGACCAAAAATATAATTTACTCAAAAGTATATGTTAAAGCAACCGTCCTAACAATTATTTAATCTAAAATACTTTGAAACCAATTGAAAATATGCTTCCAATTATTCAATCTAAAATATTTTTTTTTTACGGCAACTTGGGCTATGCTCATACACACACGCACCCGCGGTATCCGGACATCCAATTGGGCAGCATCGACTAATCCGCGGCGACCCGGCCCAGCCCAAATCGACTGGACTCGCCCAGGTACGACTAAGCCCGGTCAAGACCGAACCCGCATACCCATAGACTGGTATGCCCGTAAACCTGGACCCGAACCGACCCGAAGGCCGACCCAAGGTCTGGGTATCGCCGAAGTGCATCCCCAGGATTCGAACCCTGGTAGATAGGCATACCATACACCCCAGGGTCTTACCACCAGGCTAGCACCTCTTTGATCAATCTAAAATATGCTTCCAATTATTGAATCAAAGTCAACCAATACCTTCACTGCCTCAACCCAACAACAAGCTTCATTATCACGCAATTAATTATTTGTTCTTCAAGATCTAAACAAACAAGATGGCATACACAGCTGGTCTCCAGATGTTGATGGACAACTTGAAGAAGCTCATCCATGGCAACCATCATCCACTCATCAATAACAGTCCAAAGATTTTATCTGAAAGGCCTAAATTCCAACTGCTTTATCAAGAGCTTGCCTCCATCATCCAAACCCTATTCGATTTCCATCATCAAAACCCAGATGACCTCGAAAAAGTTAGAAATCTCAAGAAAAGATTGAAAGATGTAGCAGAAGAAGCCCAAGATATCATTGATCTATTTCTATCTGTTGTAACTGTTGACTTCAGAAAAAGCGGACTTCACCGAAGATCTGCTCTCTTTAAAACCTCTCTGGATCTTAAAAAGATTATGAGATCAATCGAGTCTATCAAGGTGGAATTCATGACGATTAACATCAATAACATGAAGATGGATTCCTCTCCAAGAATCGACAGCCACAAAACCCAGTCTGCTGGTGATGCTGCAGGTACAAGTACTTCCAGCACCAGAAGTAGTTTAAGAACAAGGAAACCATTGGAAGAAATTGTTGTGGGACTTGATCATGATGCTGAGATCATACGGGACAAACTTACTGAAGATACAAAGCAGTTGGGTATCGTCTCTATTGTTGGTATGGGGGGACTTGGTAAGACTACACTCGCTATCAAAGTATTCAATGATCGTTTTGTTGTGTATCATTTTCATGTCCGTGCATGGGTCACTGTTTCTCAAACATATACAAAACGAGATTTGTTGATTCAAATTCTGACATCCATTAGTGTTCAACAAGACCTTGAAAAGGACAATGACTCTAAACTTCGTGAGAAGTTGCACAAGAAGCTAATGGGTAGGAGATATTTGATTGTGATTGACGATATCTGGAGCATCAAGGCTTGGGATGAATTGAAGTTGTTTTTTCCCCATGAGAACACTGCAAGTAGAATTCTGCTCACAAGTCGCCTCAATGAAGTTGCTTTGCATGCAAAACCACACGGGTTTGTCCACTCCTTGCCTTGTTTGACAGAAGAAGAAAGTTGGGAGCTATTGAAACATAAGGTGTTCCATGGCGATGAGTGTCCCGAATGGTTGATTAAACCAGGAATGAATATTGCAAAAAAATGTCAGGGACTACCTCTTTCGGTGGTTGTCATGGCAGGAGTTCTAGCAAAGAAACCAATGAGCAAAGATTTGTGGGAAAAAATTGCTTGCAGCATCGGTTCATACATTGTTAATGACCGCAAAGGAAACCTGGAAACACTGGCTTTAAGTTACCATCATTTACCTGATCACTTGAGAGAGTGCTTTCTTTATCTAGGAGGCTTCCCAGAAGACTTCGGGTTCAATGTAGAAAGGTTGATATGGTTATGGGTAGCTGAGGGGTTTATTGAAGAAGCTGGAAATCAAAGCTTGGAGGATACTGCAAAGGCTTACCTTATGGATCTAATCAACAGAAATCTTGTAATTGTTGTAAAGAAGAATATAAATGATGATGTGAAAGCCTGTAAACTCCATGATCTTGTGAGGGAACTGTGCCTGCAAAAGGCAAAAGAAGAAAGATTCTTCCTCAAAATAGATTCTATGCCATTGTATTATCAACTTTGGCTGGGTATTCTACGTAAGCAACGCCGCGTGTTCACAAATGAAGATATTCTATGTAAGCAACTTCGTCTGGGTATGCTCAACTTCACTCGCTTCCCCACCCGGACCATTCGATCGGTTTTGTGCCTTCATACGGGCAGGCACATGAACATATATTCAATTAAATCCATTGCACGTTGCTTTGTGCTTCTTAGGGTGTTGGACCTACAAAATTGCATATTGGATGATTTTCCACATGAGTTTGCATCACTAGTCCACTTAAGGTACCTTGCAATTTGGTATTCATCCGAATTCCCAGAATCAATATGCAAATTATGGAGCCTTCAAACCCTCATTCTTCAAACCAATTTTTCTAGTTCTATGCATTTACCTCGTAACATACAATATTTGATAAATCTGAGGCATTTGTGGAGTGACACCATGCTTTATTTTCCTTGTATTGGAAAACCAATGAATTTACATTCCATTTCGGAAGTGGTGCTCAAAGATGGGATAGAAAATTTACATAAATGTTTTCCCAGCATCAAGAAGCTTGCATTACGTTGTGTCAAGGATGATGAATATCACTTTGAATTACTCCCTTACCTTGAAACCTTGAAGTTAATGGGGTCAGGCTTGCGACATAATCACATTTCGTTCCCTGCAACTTTGAAAAAACTTACACTTGTAAGTTGTTTTCTACCATCGAGCGCTATGTCAATCATTCATTTGTTACCTAACCTAGAGGTTCTCAAACTATATCGCGATGCCTTTATGGGAACACAGTGGGATGCATGTGAGCAGCAGTTTCGACAACTAAAACTCTTGACGCTTGAGAGTTTAGATATCAAACACTGGGAAGCCTCTACTACAAGCTTCCCATGTCTCAAAAAATTATCATTGTGGGATTGCGGCTATCTGGAAGAGATCCCCCTTGAAATAGGGGAAACCGCGACGCTTGAGCTTATTGAAATTGACAGCTGGAGCAAGTCTGTTGTGAAATCTGTCAAAAGAATTCAACAAGAACAACACGACGCAGGAAACGAGGAGCTGAAGATCACTATTGATGGCATGGAGTTATCCTTATATTTGTCTCGGCATGAGGGCTCAGAGTCAGAATGAGAATACGTCGAGTTCAGGTCGAGTCGAAAGTGACCCCATTAATGTTTTATACTTTATGAAATAAAAGGTGTACATTGTGTTCGTTTTCTCATTTACAATGGTAATTCTTTGTGATCTAAAAGGCTAGCTCTAAATAAATTACAAGCTATATTCAACCATATTTTTCCACTACAAGATACATTAACTTTGTGATATATTACAAGTTATACTATCAAAGGTACGTTGATCTGCCATGATGTATATTTAGTGGTTCTTTCCATTCTCAAGCTGGATCTAATGTATGAAATTAATGGAGGGTGGTAAATAACTATTATCTTGTTACTACAGTTGCTTAATACGACTAATGTTCTCATTGGGGAATCGTGTCGAATTTTTACCGGCGAAAAATCTGCCGATTCCATATGCTTAATATATAGCATGTTGATTTTATGAGGGCTGGAAATGAAATTTACATCTGAATGGTTATTGTAATGGAATATCTTGTCTGCTGCTGCTGTCGCTGGAGCCTCCTACACCAGAATTCCTTTAGGAACTGTCGTGGGGATTGATCGTGATGCTGAGATCATACGGGACAAAACCTGTTGAAGATACAAAACAATTGGCTGCCGTCTCTATTGTTGGTATGGGGGGACTTGGTAAGACTACCCTTGCTACCAAAGTATTCAATGATCATTTTGTTGCTTATCATTTCCATGTCCGTGCTTGGGTCACTGTTTGATTCTGTCAGAGTAAAACAAGGCCTTGAAGAAGCCAATGACTCTCGACTTCGTGAAAAGTTGCACAAGAAGCTAATGGGCAAGAGATACTTGATTGTGATTGATGATATCCGGAGCATTAACGCTTGGGATGATTTGAAATTATTTTTTCCCCATGAGAACACCAGAAGTAGAATTATGCTCACAACTCGCCTCAATGAAGTTGCTTTGCATGTGAAACCACATGGGTTCATCCACTCCTTGCCTTATTTGACAGAAGAAGAAAGTTGGGAGTTATTGCACAAAAAGGTGTTCCATGGCGATGAGTGTCCTGAATGGTTGATTGAACCTCGAATGCAAATTGCAAAAAAATGTCACGGACTACCTCTTTCAGTGGTTGTCATGGCTGGAATTCTAGCAAAAGAAGCGATGAGCAAATATATGTGGCAAAAAAATTGCTCGTAATGTCGGTTCATACATTGTTAGTGACCAGAAAGGACACCAAGAAACACTAGCTTTAAGTTACCACCGTTTACCTGTAACAACCCAAAACAACCATTACATAAATTAGAGATCACATCCCGGAAGGGGGTTCCAAAACAGTCCATAACGAAATAATTTTAACACAAAGTTTTAATCGGAAGTGATTCTAATACAGCCGAGATACTAAAAGTCCACAACTAAACCACCTCAAACACGACTGCCTTCGACTCGCTAGCTCTCAACACTTCTCCTTTCCCATTGGTGTAGCCTCGACGGCTCCCTTACCTGGAAATGGTCTTTAAGAAAATTGAAAGTGAGGATTAGACCGAAAGGTCTAGTGAATTCCCACCCTCGGGCAGTTTAAAAACAATTTAAGAAATATAATTTGCAAACGATAAACTTAACAATCACCACCCAGGCATAATTAATAAATTACAACCAGTTCCACACCCGGAATCGGATGCCGTCAACTTGCATAATAAACACACTCGGTCCCGTAGATCCCCATTCAGCCCCCTAGTCGATGTCATCACCGTGTGCTCGAGAAACGAATTCAAGGCACACGGTTCATATCTCAAGTTCACTTGACTGTCCGACAGCCAAGGGTACATAATCTGACAATCGTCCGATAATTATAACAAAATATGGATTAACATTCAAGTGTAAGAATAGTTAACGTGTACCAACATTTATTTCATACATATAAATATGCTTTGAACTCCAATAGGTAAGCAAAGGCATATCATTCAGATTCATTTACACAAAATTTAAAGATAGGGAACTCACCTACTAACTTGACACACGGCACACACGGAAATTAACTCCGAAATATCAATCTCCTACATAATAAATGAGACACCACGATTAAATTCTGACAAAAAGGTTTCGGACAAAAACCCGAGCTATTTCCCCCATTATAAATATACTTTTCAAATTTCCACCCCAAAATCGAAGCCCAACGAAGAATTGGGCCACGTCCCAAGTCCAATCCACTAACACCCCGGGCCACCCGGGTGAGACAGGCCCCGGCTCAAACTGGGTTATAGAAACTCCCTGCTCGATCCGCACTCGGGGAGGGCGACTCCCGGTGTGACCGAGTTGGGTTTTACGGCTTACGAATAAATGTCGATCGGTAGAATTCGAGAATTAATAAGGATTTTCAATAATAATTGGGAAAAAGGAAAATGGGGTCGAAGAGAAAAACGAGCACGAAAGAGGCTCGGGATTTGGCATCAAAAAAAGAGGCAAACAGAAGACACCAAATATAAAGAGGATTGCAGTAGAAATTCGAAGAACAAGTCGAGAATCGCAAACAGAACCGAATGCAGGTTCGATGCGAGTTGGGTCGTATGAAACCCGCCCAAGACATTGTTGGCGCGCATTGAAACCATGGAATCCCAAGCATCACCAACTCTATTTTTTAATTCATCCATCCACGATGCCATCCCTTATTTTATTAATTATTATCTTTATTTTTATTTTATTCTTTTATTTATCTTTCTAGCAAATTAGGATTAAATTTAAATTAATTTCATAATTATCTTTTTTCTAGTTTTAGTTATAAATAGGATAGTTAGGTTTCAGTTTTATCAAGTTTTAATCAATAAAAGTTTAGTTTTTTTAAGAGTTTTCTCTTGAATTCCGAGTTTGACGTTTTGTTATCTCGTTATCTCAAAGGGTTTAGACACTTGTCGATCCTTCCGCAAACACCCACTGCATCAGTTGGTATCAGAGCAGGATTCGCCTGTCTTTTCCTTTTCACTAACCATGGCAAATCAACAGCCCGCTTCCAAAGCAGACTTGGTTGAGTCGGATGTGGCCTTATCCACAACACTCGCTAATCTGACAGCGGTTGTTACTAGGCTTCAACCCAACATCGTCAACAACAATCGTCGGAAAAGAGACAGAAGGACCAGTTATGACATCATGTAATGTCAACCCTAACCGGGTCGATCTCTCGAGTTCCAAATCCGAAAAGGAGAACGAACAAGACCGCCAAGAAAAGATCAATATCGTACTCCAACAAATACTACTTTTGTCGAAGGAAGAAAGCCAACACGAACATCTTTTTCGATCGCATTGTTTGGTGCACAAAAAGGTAGGTAACCTACTTATCGATAACATAAGTGGTGTGAATCTTGTGTTCCAGAAATTGGTCGATTATTGTAATCTACCCACTCAACCCCATGAATGTCGTTACTCTCTTGGGTGGATCAAGAACGGTTTTCGAGTTAGAGTCATGCAAACTTGTCGGGTACCCATATCAATCGGAAAGTATTATCAAGAGGAAGTTATATGTGATGTTCTCGATGTGGATGCATGCCATATCCTATTGGGCAGACCTTGGTAATTCGATAATAGTGTCACTTACATGCGCCAAGAAAACATCGTACTATTCCATTAGGGTGACCTAAAGATCGCCATGACCGCGGTTAGTAGCTTCGATGAGAGCACCGACAAGAAAAGCAACAACAATAACCGTACTATGGGTTCGGTTAGTTCCATGGTCAAACAACCACCCATTCCGGAGAAGTCATCGGAACAAGACGAAGTCTTGCCGAATAAGGTTGAAGATGAAGTCCTTGCCGTTGAAACAGAATCACAGCACAAGACCTGTACCGATCCTAAAAATTCGGCAACAGATTTTGAGTTAATCGCCAAAGAAACCGAAAGCAAGATGATGGGAGGCATTCTTGAGTCAACGAAACCGTTGACACAAGAAGTCAAGAACGGTTATTCAGAAACTTCCATTATTACCGCACCTAAGGCTCTGGTTCAAACCGAAACAATTCCCAGTAAAGTTACTTTAATCTCTTACCCTTTCAAGTTTGATAAAATCTCTCTCTTATGGAACAATCACGACAACCTTCGTTGGGATTAGAAGACCGGTCAAATTTGTTGAATTTTGGAGGCCAAGTTATGAATCAATACGTTTTGAAGAAATAAATGTTCTACGGGTCAAAGAATGATGTTTTTCAAGTGAAATCGAGGACGAGTTCTTTTCAAGTGAGGGTGACTAATACAGGGAGAATTCGAGAATTAATAAGGATTTTCAATAATAATTGGGAAAAAGGAAAATAGGATCGAAGAGAAAAACGAGCACGAAAGAGGCTCGGGATTTGGCATAAAAAAGAGGCAAACAGAAAACAACAAATATAAAGAGGATTGCAGTAGAAATCGCAGAACGAGTCGAGAATCGCACAGAACCGAATGCGGGTTCGATGCGAGTTGGGTCGCATGAAACCCGCCCAAGACACTGATGGCGTGCATTGAAACCATGGAATCCCAAGCATCACCAACTCATCCCTTATTTTATTAATTATTATCTTTATTTTTATTTTGTTCTTTTATTTATCTTTCTAGCAAATTAGGATTAGATTTAAATTAATTTCATAATTATCTTTTTTTCTAGTTTTAGTTATAAATAGGATAGTTAGGTTTCAGTTTTATCAAGTTTTAATCAATAAAAGTTTAGTATTTTTAAGAGTTTTCTCTTGAATCCGGAGTTTGACGTTTTGTAATCTCGTTATCTCAAAGGGTTTAGACGCTTGTTGATCCTTCCGCAAACCCTACGATCTCTCAAGGGTTTTACTTCCGTTTGGATTTTATTAAACAACATCGATATTTCTTCTACCAAAGAAAGAATCAATTTCGATAATCATGACTGAGAAAAAATTATCATTTGAACCCACATTCAAACATTTGTTGAGGTTTTCTCATAGAAGAATAAGATGCACCAAACTTTTCTCAATAATTCATATTTCTAAAACTATATAAAGGTTAGATGCATTACCTCTTGAAGAAGAACTTCCCACTCCAAAAAGGGCTTCCATTTGTTCTTATCATCCTTTAACAACACATTACCGTAGCGCCGACTTGCACGTCTAACTTGGCGAAAGATACCACTAACTTATCCACAAAATCTCTACCCACAACATCACCATAGACCAGGTTCTCACGATCATTTGCATACATAAACAATCTTGTTTTCATAATCATCAGTATGCATACATATCCTAGTCTATCTCATGACTTTGCCTCTTTCCATTCTAGATGAACCACACTCAGAATTTTCCAATTTACTCATACATCTGTTCCTTAACGATTCCCTGCAATCTCCAGGAAACTAGTCCAATGATAAGGCACATTCCCTTGCCGGTCGACAGACTCAAAGCGCCTACTTATGTTACACTAAATACTTCATTCATTTACAAACCACTAAAACCTCACAGGACAAACATCCCTCCCAGCAACGATCTTCCATCACAAAATGCCATGCACAGTGATTCCTAAATCCGGCAAGCATATAACTTTTCTGAATGCCATCTTACAACTTCACACACCAAGGTGAATTCTTAAATTCCAACCTTCTGACTATGACTTTAACTTTGTACAACTTGAACCGTCGCTAACTTTGATCATAAAGGAAACGAGACATGATGATGCTTCCATAATATTCCCGTCAACAAGAATCTCTAACAGAATCTACTTTGTCCTCACTAGAAAGAGGTTCAGTGCTTACTTGGTGTGAGGTCTAACCTGCAAGGACACCTCAAAACTCGGGCTCCATTCCTTTAACACTTCTTTACTGTATCACGATACTACACATAACAAGCTACTAATTTCAGTACATCGACGACTTCGAGTCTTTCACCCGGACATAACCGTTCCTTGACCACAATATTTCCAGTCACCGAACAAGAGTTCAAGCTACCATAATACTAGCAATGCCACGGTCCATTTCTGACTTTTCCACTATTCTCTTCTCTTCCATAATAAGGATATTGATATCCCGAACCTTCCTTATTTTCAAATCCAAATAACTTTCAAGACCTACTGAGTTCATAGCCTTCTTGCATGACGATGCAATAATTTAAATTCACTTATCATAAATGAGCATTCGACAAGTACAATACCTAAAAACACTTGAGCACACATGATTCAACACTCTTATAACTTCAAAGTCAAGCACAACGATCTCGAGAATCGTTCGCACGCAACCTTTTGGCAAAACATGACCTTGACCACTAACATGATATCGTTACAACCAAAATATGGAAAGAAATCTTTCATATACGACTAGAAAAGTTCTGAGAGAAATCATCTGCGTGAAGTAAAGCAGTCGACTCCCGCACTCATTTATAAAATATCAACGTGTCAAAACTCACTTTGGTTATAAAGGCTTGCCACCAAATGCTTTTACGATTTTCGTAACGGGGTTTTCTCAACATAAATAAGTGATATAATTCGCAAATCACTAAGTTCAAAAGTTTTATTATGCAACGAAAATATATTTATCTTACTTCTTTAAACACACCCTTGCATGCATCAAATTATTTTCAGAACACAAAATTTGTCATGTACGCTTATATTTTTAATCATGGAAAGAAAACTCGTGTACTATTCTTAAAGACCCGATGCATGAAACTCAAGTTGCAGTTGAAGGCTATTCACTCAGTCTAGGTCAACCGTTGCACCCCACAGATATCATTGGCGTCCCACTTAACTAACGGTCACTTCCTCTTCCTAACAACAACTTATTGTACAGATGTTTCACCACCTACCTGATTGATTACTCCACCCAATTTCTCTCCTTGCGCACTGATTCACAATTAATACGATGTCAATCTTTAATCCGGTCGATAAACTGATCACATTTTCTTCTCATTCAGTTCTCCAATAACTTAATTCCATCTCGATAACTTCTCTCCGACATCCTTACCACTCTATCACTGAATGGTAGGTCATAAACCCCTTTCTTTCACCCGGCCTTAAGTTGAAGACTTTCAAGATCCTAACCTAGTCCTTCTTGAAACTCGGGGATTTACTCTTGATCAGTCGTTCTCCCATTTCAAACTCATAAAGTCCTACTCTTTGTCGGTCTAATATCGCTCTGAATAATCCTCCTTCTAGGGGTTGTAAACAATTATACCACCGTCGACCTCCCACATACCATCAAAACCACTACTAACGCCGCAAGAGTGGAATTTTACTCCGTTCAACCACCCCTTCGTTGACAAACCCAACTTTATTATCCTTCCGATCATGGCATAAACTAAACTAACCGTACATAAACAATGTTCCATTGACTACTACGCAAATTAAGGCAATTTGAGTACGTACATGTACATGTAAATTCGAAATTACACTGGCCAGGTGTAATGAAAATTTACCTTACATGACAATCCTCGCTACCTTATACTTAGTCCACTTAGAGTGATTTTTCCTTAAGGCAATCCTACATCTCGGCTGTGTCCCCACCTCTACTCCATAGTTTAAGTTTAGGCCCATCCGGTCACCTAAATCCCTTAATGTACCACCCTTAAAAATTCGAAAATAGCAGACAAATTAAAACTTCCAAAAACTCTCAAATACAAAGCGTTGAAATACCAAATATCTAAAGTTACAAGACAGAAACACTATAACAACGTATCAGAGTTCTAACGGGACTATCCAGTCCCACTAACTAAGGACAACATTAATCGGGTGTTACTAAAACACCGAATCCGCTATCTTCACCAACCCGGATGACGCCGCTAAAGTCATCCTACCGGAACTTCTACCAAGCTCCACTCGCCACACAGACCCACTTAGAACCTGATATACATGTCGAGAAGAAAAAGTGTTAGGCTTAACGCCTAGTGAGTTAAAGCAGTTTTCATCATATAAATCATAAAACATTTAAAATGAACATTTTACTCTAATCAAGTCGTTTTAGAAATACTTATTGTAAGTGACTTCATTGATATAACCATTTCCTTCAAATTCCCAATCATCCATTTTAAGTAAATGACCGACACCCAGATTTCCCCAAAACGCACCCACACGGTATTTCTCCAAAAGACTCATCGAGTAATTAAAATGGTACGTTTTAACACCGAAGGCATGGATAAGGGAATACCCAAGATAACACCTTTCGGTGACGGGGGAGACCCGATTCCATCGAATGTGGCGGACACACAAAGTTAAGCCACGTATCAACGTTCTCGAGTTCTACATAAGACCATAGTTCCCCGTATCCGACTCATCTGAGCTACCACCGCAAGACACCACTGGTCCTAGTGTCTACTCGACCTCTAATGAGTGTCACAACCAAAGCCACAAGTCCCCATATCTGGCTCCTCTGAGCACCACCGCAAGACTTAGATCCGTATACGGCTCCTCCAAAGCACTACTGCAAGCTTACATAATCAACCTGACTTGGGGACCACTCACTAGACTCAAACATGGACATTAAAACTCCATGATGAACACAACGACTTATATGCCTATGGATCCAATGCATTACAGTCTAAACATTACATGACTCCAAATGAATGAACTAATGCATCCAAACATGTAATAACCATCTTTGGTATAATAATTGTATTTTCATAAAGCACTCCATAAGGAGTCGTTTAAACTGGACAACGTCCCAAAACTCGTTGGTATACGATTCAAGCCGAAAGGCTTCATAAAGCATTTGATACCCAAATAGAGCCAATATGGCTATATAAGCCGATTTACAACTTTACCAATTATCCCCAAATTAAAGGGGTATCCGTTCCAACAACTCACACTTTTAAAGTCAAAGGAGTTAAAGTTTTCAAATATAAAACCCGTAGGTTGAGTAAAACCCCAAATGACCATTTCTCAGTAACCGTTCTTTAAAATCTCCAACACACACCAAAATCCCCTTTAAAATCATTTGGACTCCAATTCTTCCCATAATAGGAACCAAAGCAATACAATACATCCATTCGTCAAATAGTTCAAGAAACATGAATGATGGGTTAAAATCCCCTTTTGGATGACTTAAACATCTCAAATAACATAGTGAACCATTTCCAAATATTTATAACCCAAATATGTGCAAGTGTACAAATGTTTACAAAACTTTATCAAAAGGGAGTAACTCATGGATATTCTTTCAAAATCCCAAAATATGTGCATTTTGACATGTATATAGTTTTTCAAAGCAACTAAAACTCACCTTGCTAGATTTAGACTAAATCTAGGTTTTACCCACAACTGGAGTTCCTTAGAAGATAAGATCTTGGATCCTTTCACTAGCTCCAAGCTTTCTACAAATTCACTACCACAAACATTCACAAAGTTATACCAAGCCCTAGGAATGTAAAACAAGGTGAAGAACACCAAACCCTAACTTTTAGAGATGAGAAGATGGGTAGATTACCTTGTTTATACACTCTTGGATTCACCCAATAACTTCAATCTAGCTCCTTCTTTACTTGGAAAGCTCCAAAAGACGAACCCTAGGTTCAAGAATCGCTCCAAACGGCTTTAGGAAGCAGAAGATATGAGAGAAATGAGGTTTGAAGCCCTAAAATCGCGACTAAAAACCATCAGACAGACCCCGCGACTTATGTCGCGACTTGCAAGTCGCGACGAAAGTCGCCCGTTTCCTGAAAACTCAACTTTCAGTGAGTTACGCGGCTATTGTCGCGACCCTAAGTCGCGTAGCAACCCGCGGCAACCCCAAAATCCCATTTTCTCGCGTCTATCGCACTTGATTCGATTCCCGATGATTCCATTATGAAACTTACTTGATTTCCCAATACTTTTACGACTCTCGTAACACCGTCGAGAATACATCCTAAAATTTCGAGTGTTACACTTAGACTATGGCTCTGATACCAATTGTAACAACCCAAAACAAGAATTACATAAATTAGAGATCACATCCTGGAAGCGTGTTCCAAAACAGTGTATAACGATATAATTTTAACACAAAGTTGTAATCGTAAGTGATTCTAATACAGCCGAGATACTAAAAGTCCACAACTAAACCGCCTCAAACACGACTGCCTTCGACTCGCTAGCTCTCAACATTTCTCTTTTCCCATTCCCATTGGTGTAGCCTCGACGGATCCCTTACTTGGAAATGGTTTTTAAAAATTGAAAGCAAGGATTAGACCGAAAGGTCTAGTGAATTCCCACCTTGGGGCAGTTTAAAAACAATTCAAGAAATATAATTTGCAAGCGATAAACTTAACAATCACCACCCATGCATATTAATAAATTACAAACAGTTACACACCCGGAATCGGATGTCATCAACTTGCATAATAAACACACTCGGGCCCTAGTAGATCCACATTCGTCCCCCTAGTCGATTAAATACCCACAAGCTAAACCTTCCTTGTCCCCAAGACAAGGAAGAATCTAGACTAACTTATTAAACGGGACGGGAGAAAAGGAAGAAGGAAAGGAAAGAAAAGAAAAGGAACGACGACCTCCACGGTTATCAAAACGAGTTAAAACACGACTTCACTAAACATAACCCACTGATTCGGTTTCCCCAGGCATAAACGTGACCCATTACCACGTGTTCAAATTAACAAAAGTAGAAGAAACACATGTTTGCCAAAGTGTCAAACCGACACAACACCAAACCAAGCATATTACAAAAAACGTACCAAATAGGATTTTACTTACATCATCGCGGTCGCTAAGGGAGGGGGAAGTGATCTACAAGAATGGAAGCTCACAATTTCGCTCAATTCACTCAAGTGTGTTTTTGGGAAGTGTATACACTCAATGCCTTCCCAATCGAGAAATAGAAAATGCACTTTTGATGTGTTTGAAACAATTCCCAAGTCTAAAGATTTTTTTTAAAATTGCATAAATCGAGGACTTTTGGGTAAGGCTAAAGGCTATAGAGGGGTTAGGAGTGCTTATCGGGTTATGAGGATTTATTTTTGGGTTAAAAGGGGGGTTTGTTTTTGTGCACATTTAGGCTCTTCCCTAATGTTTTCGACGGATTAACGACTTATTTTGCATTTTTAATCAAGGCCTAAATGCATTTTTTTCAAGGTTTTGCGAACCCACAAGCTATGCTTGTGTTTATTTTTGACTAAATGCCAAAATCCATGTCAATTCGGGAAATTTTAACCTTAGTGTGCCTTTTTTTTTTAGGGGGGTTTACGGGTATTCAAATGAAAGGCTAGTGCTTAGGCTCAAAGGGGTTGCAAAGGGAAAATATTTGTGTTTTTTTTTTACATTGGGGATTTATTAGGAAACGATGGCCTCTACGCAATTTTACAATCATCCTAGACGAGAACTTTGTCAAACACCTAAAGATACATCTCGATGGGAGGTAACACACAAGAGGAAAGAAAATGGGATTGATTATGAATGTGTCAATCCAATATGGCCCAAATTCTCACAAGGTGTAATCCATTCAAGTAGTCACGGGTGTAATGTAGGGGGACTACGATAAGAAAGCTAATCCTAGAGGTAACGTGTAGCAATATACAAGGTGGTGCGTGCAAGTGACCAACTAAAGCGAAACAATGTTTCTTAAAAAAATATTTACAACATGGTTATATGTCACAAAATACACTAGTACACCTAACAGTTGAATCATGTTAAGTGAGAGGTGGTTACTACGAGCTCTAATGTCGTGGAGATACGTCAAAAATATTTTTGGATTTTTTTTTGAGGGGGTAGGAAAGAAGAATATACAACTACTAAACAAAAACTAGACTAGGCCAAAAAAAGAAAGGACTAAAATAAAAGAAGAAGGAAAATGCCTACCCACAAGCAAAAAGGAGCATTGTCCTCAATGCTCGGGTTAGAATGCATGCATGAAATGCAACTAACTAAATGCGTCCTATATGCAAAAAGGAAACTATAAAAAGAAATAACGGAAAATAAAACACCCACCCACAAGCTATGCTTGTGTAAGGGTGTTGGCGAAAAGAAAACAATGCCTAGAACTCGCGGTGCGGGAAATGACCAGCATCGGCGAAGTATTTGTGGATATCTCCAACCAAAAGTCGTGTTTCATGAGCGTCAGTGGCTACTACCTCTAATCGCGCGCTCAAGGTGTCAATTTGTGACTGTAGGCTAGGGGACTCCTGATCATCCGCCTCAGATTGTGGCATAGGGAAATGCCAGTCGGTGTCACTAGTTACTTGAGTGCGGGTGGGACAGGGGAGGTAGGTGTGGTGCGTGTGATCGGGGCCGACGAGACAAGAATATCCTTGCCCTCTCACATGCCTAATCATCTGCATACGCTGAAGGGCTGCAATTGAGAGGGAGGTTATACCCTCAAGAGAGGATATGGAATTGGGAATGTCAATGGAGAGGGGTGAGTTAGTGAGAATTAAGGTGATGAGGCCGCCACAGCAGATTTCACCTGAAGTGGACTCACTCAATTTAGCCAACTTATGGGCTATCCAGGATCCACCATCGAAGGAAATTCTTGGGTAATTATTGACCATGGACCACAAAAAGAAAAGCTCATGGTGAGAGACAGTCCCGCTATCCACACGACAAAAGAGGGTCGAAGAAAGTACCCTATGGGCCAGGCGCAAACAAGGGTGCAAAATACTAGAACCTTTGGCTAGGCGGGCGCTATACACCGATTGGTCAGAAATTTGGCTCCAAAATCGTTCATTAGAAAAAAGTGAGCCAAAACCAGATTTGGGATCAATCACGATACCCTCATTTCCGGGTAGGCACCCAAAGATTTCACTAACATCATCAAAAGAGATGAAGTGGGACGCGTTTAATGCCCGGAACTTCATTAAACGAGTTTCAAAACAACAGAAGAAGGTGCTCAAGACCTCAAGGGTTACCCGTCTATAAGATGGCGCATAGACGGAAAGTAAACCCTCACAACCGACATGACGAAAAAGCCTTCGGACCCCATCGGCGACTCCCAAAGTGGTAAAAGCCGATTGGTCGGCAAACTTGGTTGTCGAGTGAGGTCTACTTGATAAAGTAGCAAATCTATCGCGATGCTCCGACGATACAAACTCGATCCCAAGGGTATCGAGTGTGGGCGGTGGGATAGCAGATTGTCTTGAGGAGCCTTCTCCACGGCTCCTCTTTGGGGAACGGCCCCCAGAACTAACTGTAACACCCGTAATTTCCTGTCTGTGAAAGCCAATCCTTTGAAGAACCCTTGATTCTGACCATAGAATTTCATCTCTTACGCCTTACCTTTTAAGCTTTATTGTGTCATGGGTGGTCTGTGCGGAAAATGGGAAGAAACGAGCATCGGTACACTCTGGGCGATAGTGCCCTGGCGATAGTGCCCTGGCGATAGTGCCCTGGGCACAATCGCCGGGCACAATCGCCAGCAGGGGTGTGCCCGCGGTACATTCTGGGCGATAGTGCCCTGGCACAATCGCCGGGCACAATCGCGGTCGGCCCCAGGGTCTTTTAAGAGTTGCGATTCTCAACCATTTCCTTCATTCCCAATTCCTAATTCCTTCCCTTTTCTCTCCCAAACACCAAAACCGAACCCTAACCTATTTTGGGGGTTTTTCCTCCTCAAACCACATGTTTATTCACCATCTAACTAGTTGGGAGCTTGGGCCACAAAACCTCCATCTTCATCTTCCCCATCAAGTCCAAAGGTTGGGAGCTCGGGTTAAAGTGTTGTATTGGGTGTTCTCGGAAGTCTCTTTGTTTTCAAGGGTAAGTTTTCTTGTAATAAGGTTATAAATGCTCCATTGGTGGTTCCTTTGTGTTTGATACCTCAAATCTTAGAGTTGGTGATTTTAGAGAAACTAGGGTTTCGATCTCGTTGGGGATTTTGGTGTATTATGTTTGGGGAATGTTTCTATATGGTTGAGTATGGGTATTTATGGTTTGAAATGTTTGGATCTAGGTTTTTGGAAGATTTCGGCTTGAGGATTCAACTGGCCTTCAAAAGAGCTCGTTGGGTGAAATCTAGATTTAGCCAAATCTAGCAGGGTGAGTTCAAGTTGATTTGTGAAAACGGTGTACATGCCAAAATGTGTATTTTAAAGTGGTTTACATGAAATGGTTAACGGCTGATGAGTTTTGAGTATTTAGAAGTAAAATATGTTTTACTTAGTTATTTGTCAAAGCGTGAGTATTTGGGTAAGTTTTCTTACTTGGTAAACTTGGGTTGTGTTAACCTCTTAAAATGCTTCTTTTGGGTTTTGAATGTTTCCAACAACTAAATAACATGGATTACGTATTCTTGGTGATTTTGTATAAGTAGAGTCTAATTCATGTTTTATGCATTTGGTGTATTTGCATTCATAAACGCTTTGGAAATCTCGAGTCCCATCTCGTATGGAGTTTTGGGTAAATCTAGTCTTTGTGGTATGTGTCTTCATAAATGTTATTTAAAGACATTTCACTATTTGGAGACCGGTAATTATGGGTCAAACTGATTTGGAGCTTTTTAGCTCGGTATTGGCTTAAACGAGTCGTGTGGACGTTTGTCCGGATTTCTAACAGTCGTGGGTTTTGGATATAAAGGCACTTAATTTTGTGTCAGTAGTGGGTTACATGTTTTGGGAGCTTTGGTCTTTCATTAGGAGTCATGTAACGTTAGACCGTGTGTAATGGATCCATAGGCACGTGAGTCAGTCTGTTTTTGGGATGGTCAATTGGGTATTGTGGGGTTGAACTTCGGTACCCATGTTTTATGACCGGAAACTTTACAAGTGATCGCTAGGAGGGTTGAGTCGGCTAGTGCTACTGGAATAGTAGGCGCTAGGACCTCCGCCGCTTGAAGTAATGCCTGGGAGGTAGTCTTTAAGTGTGCCGGGCTTTCGGGATGGAGTTCTTCGGAATGATCCATCAAGGTCAACTGACTTGGGGTGACACTTGTAAAGAAGTCGTAGGGACACCGGGCTGGGATGTCAGGAGGTGTCATACGATTAACGTTGTTTGGGTGGTATACTTTCGTGTTCCCTCCACCCTCAACGGATACGGGTTTCCCCCGTGGTTGGCTATCAGTATGTTAAATATAAGAATGTCTTATTTTATTGTCATTGGTTCCTTACGGTCGCATGAGTATTGGACCAAGTGTCCATGTTTTCGGACGTACGGTATACGGAGTTTTGATAGCAACTTATGGGTCGGGCATTCTGCCCCGCCCGCGTTTTGGGTACTTTGGGTTATAAAAGGGTTATTCATGTCGTTACTAAAATAAGTGTCGAACTATGATCCCGTTTGGATGAGTTATGCGTTGTACCATTTTAGAGGAAACGTGTGTTTTGGAATCATTATCTTTAAAAGTGCATATTAGGGGAAAATGTGTCGTTTCCATTTAGGAGTATAATAATTTCGAAGGATCTTGACTTAAACTGATTTCCTTTCTTTTAATGGTGTATTCGTTCATGTTAACCCTCTTGAGCTCACTAGGCGTTAAGCCTAACCTTTTTATTTCTCGGCATGTGCATCAGGTTCCTAGCAGGGGGTTCAGTTCTAGCGGTGCTATGAAGAGTTGAGCCTTAGCCTTACAAAAGGACGTAATGGGTGAAGTATTCCGCGAGTTGGAGATAGTGACATGTTTTGGGTTTTAGTAGCACCCGTCCTTATTGTTTACTGTATGTATAGATAGAAGACGTGTTTTGTAGCTAAATCCGAATTCGTGGTTGTAGATGATCCAATTATTGATGTATTTAGAAAATTTTAAATAAGTTGCTATTTCCAGATTTGAGGGTGTTACAAGTTGGTATCAGAGCTTAAGTTTGAGAGAATTAGGTATTGATTGTAGGATGCCTAGACTCAAACTAGCGTTTCATAAGCGATTGTAAGTGAAGTTGCACCTTAGGAACCCTAAGATAAGATATTATGGAGTTGATCGAGTCACTAGAAACGGAAACTTGTCGAGGGTCACAAGGATGAGCATGTGCGGTACGTTCATAATGACACCTGGCCAGTGTTATGGTGAACCTACATACTACATGTGTATACTTGAACTACCTTGGTATGATTACCGTCGGGGTAGTGAGAAGGTTTCTAAGTGAGCAATCTAAAGAAAACGTTGATGTCTATAGCAATGTCACGTTGAAGTGATAGTTAAGTGCTTTGAATGCATTAAGTTGATCGTCTTGAGTAAGAATAATTGGTTGGAGTAGAACCTTGAGCTTATGGAATTGACGTCATACGAGGAGAGATTGTAAGGTGAACCGATGAAATATCCGAGTGTTGCTTTAAGATGTGGAGTAACCGGATGACAATAGTATGTCGGGGTTTTAGGAAGTGAAGTCCTATGATGCCAAGTGCCAATCAAACTCATGCACTAAATTTATTTCCGAAATAACTTTGCATGAATTGTTTCTTATGTTCGTAAGTAAAAGGTGGTTTATATTATAAAGTTTTGATAGGGCATTAAACACGCACCGGGTTTGAAACTGTGAGCTTAAGCATTCATGAAAATGTTTTGTTGCACGTAATTGCAAATTGTTATCGAAAAATCTCTTTATTCACGTCTCCTGTTTAACGCTGATTGCGGACATTATAATGTCCATGTTTTAATGTCATTTGAGTATTGGGCAAGTAGCTATGAGATTTTAACCTAGGCATTGGATCTCCTCCACATATGTCAATGGTTTTAAAGGAAAAGTTATCCCCACGCGTTGAGTCGGAATTTCTTGAGAATTTCGGTTTGTGTGAGTTTTGTTGAAATTTCATGGAGTATCGTTTTATACAATGTCTTTTTATGCGTAAGTTTTAATTCTGCTTCTTTTAAGCTTGCGAGATACTTAGCGTCGTGCCTCATGTAAATTTTGTGAAGTGTTATTTTACCTTTCATTTCAGTAAAAGGAGGAAACTCCTAAAAGTTCGATATTAAAAGCGTATTGCCGTTTTCTTTACACTCTCTGTTGAGAAATGAAGATTTCGACACCGCATGATTTTAGCATAAATGAGTCTCGCGAAAATTCGGTTGGGTTTAGGGTGCCTCGTCTTACGTCATTTTGCGTTGCGTAAATAATTTTTGAGAACGTGTAGACTTGCATTATTGTGTGCGCTAATTTACGAGTTTTTGCTTAATACTTTGTTTCATGCTAGTCTTGCATCGACACTTCGGCAACCGTAAGAGGCACCTTGAAAAAATCTAAATGTCGCATGATTGCATCTTAAGTTTCACACGAGTATATGTACATACTTTTGGGTTGAATCCGACCTTTACTCGCGTGAGTAAATATGCGAAATATTTATGTTGTCTTAAATTAAATTTTAATCTAAGCGTGTTTCGCTTGTTAACCTTGTTGTTATAAATTTTCCGCAATACATGAAATGAATTTTCAAGTTGCATACCGTTGTAGTTACCATCTTGGTCAATTGTGTCTTATCGAGGCGACTTAAAGTTTTAAACTCGATTTGAGAATTATCTGCATTCTTATCATTTCACCGAACTTTAGAGAATAAACTGTTGCATATGGAGTTGTTAAAAATGTTAGGTCGCAATGACTTCTGGGTTGGGAAGCCAAAACTTTAAAGTTAATTGTGAATGTCTCTGTTGGGAAGTGTACAAACTTTTATTGCACATGTTATAGTGCGGAAAATTATCTCTCATATGCATAGTATAAATTGATGTATTACTAGGACCATGGTAGTCTATTTGAAAATCTTGTTGCGCACCTCTTGTTACCGTTTTTATTAACGTAATCACTGATCAAACGAGTTTTTGGAAATGGTTTTATATGCGTAGTGTTGGTAACCAGTTTTGAAAATCTATCGGTTGGGCGATAGTGTGTTGTCACCGTACGGTTAATCGTTATAAAACTAGTGTATTTGAAAGTTTTATAAAAGTTTAAATTGGCATATTATTTGAAAACCTTTGAACTCATTAGGCCTATAGGTTTAACCCCTGTCGTGAAAAGGAGTTGTAATTAGGGACTAAGGGAATCCTTGGAATTGGAGGCGTCGGATGTTCTGACTTGCGGTCAGTCGTGAAAGTTTGAGTTTCAGTTTTGAATCTGTGCGCATTTGTTTTATGGAAGTAGTAGATTTAAGTCTTCTCCGCTAGTTAAGGGGTGATTTTATACTTCGGTAATCATGCGGGATAAGGTCTTATGTGACTATCTGCGCTTCTTTTAGGATTCGTTGTGATGGATTGCTAGTCGGTGTCACATCATGGGTTGTGTTGTCGGCATACCGTCTTGGTGGGTTCCGCGATTAAAAGGAAATTTTGGGCGATCTGTTTGTTAAGAATGTAACATTTGGGATTTCTAGCACTCAGTTAAGTGTCAAACTTGGTACGACTTTCTGTCTAGAATGGGATTTTGGACAGGATGTCCATGTTTTCAAGGGCACCGTTTAGCCCTAGGTGTCGACTTGTTTTCTTGGAGTCAGTGGAGCTGGGAATGTTTGAATGTATCTTGGTCGAACCATGAGAAATATTGACCTTTCCGTGAGAGAATTTGGAAGGAGTCGGGGTGTTGAGGATTAAGTATCGATGTGTTTAAGCATTTCTGTGGCGGTAAAGCTTGTGCTAAAGGATTGTTGTAGGGATTGTTGTAGGGATTGGTGTTGGAACGGAGTTGAGTGTTGACCGAATCTGGGCTAAGTAGTATCTGAAGGACGTTTTGGTGCGCCTTAGAAGAATATCTTCATCGATATTAAGAATGGATCAGTTGAAGTCTGAGGAACTTGGAAGTTTGGTTGCGATCTTTGACGTTGTGTTCGGAACCGTAGATCCGAAGGAGAGTTTGGTCAACAAGAATTTGGGGTCACTAACTACCTGGAGGTAATAATTGTCACCCAAGGTTGGGAGACGACCATAACCTTGTGAGTAAAAGGTTATCGTGGAGAGTTAAGTGTACACGCGGTTATGAGTATATTGTGCCCAAGAGGGGCAGCAATGTGAGTATCGGTGTAGGGGCGTGTTGGTGGTGCTAGCAACGGGTTAAGGTCAATATTCCTGCGTGTGAGATTTCATGGGAACCTAGATTTCGAGGACGAAATCATCCTGTCTGTGAAAGCCAATCCTTTGAAGAACCCTTGATTCTGACCATAGAATTTCATCCCTTACGCCTTACCTTTTAAGCTTTATTGCGTCATGGGTGGTTTGTGCGGAAAATGGGAAGAAACGAGCCTCGGTACACTCTGGGCGATAGTGCCCTGGCGATAGTGCCCTGGGCACAATCGCCAGCAGGGGTGTGCCCGCGGTACATTCTGAGCGATAGTGCCCTGGCACAATCGCCGGGCACAATCGCGGTCGGCCCCAGGGTCTTTTAAGAGTTGCGATTCTCAACCATTTCCTTCATTCCCACTTCCTAATTCCTTCCCTTTTCTCTCCCAAACACCAAAACCGAACCCTAACCTATTTTGGGGGTTTTTTCCTCCTCAAACCACATGTTTATTCACCATCTAACTAGTTGGGAGCTTGGGCCACAAAACCTCCATCTTCATCTTCCCTATCAAGTCCAAAGGTTGGGAGCTCGGGTTAAAGTGTTGGATTGGGTGTTCTCGGAAGTCTTTTTGTCTTCAAGGGTAAGTTTTCTTGTAATAAGGTTATAAATGCTCCATTGGTGGTTCCTTTGTGTTTGATACCTCAAATCTTAGAGTTGGTGATTTTAGAGAAACTAGGGTTTCGATCTCGTTGGGGATTTTGGTGTATTATGTTTGGGGAATGTTTCTATATGGTTGAGTATGGGTATTTATGGTTTGAAATGTTTGGATCTAGGTTTTTGGAAGATTTCGGCTTGAGGATTCAACTGGCCTTCAAAAGAGCTCGTTGGGTGAAATCTAGATTTAGCCAAATCTAGCAGGGTGAGTTCAAGTTGATTTGTGAAAACGGTGTACATGCCAAAATGTGTATTTTAAAGTGGTTTACATGAAATGGTTAACGGCTGATGAGTTTTGAGTATTTAGAAGTAAAATATGTTTTACTTAGTTATTTGTCAAAGCGTGAGTATTTGGGTAAGTTTTCTTACTTGGTAAACTTGGGTTGTGTTAACCTCTTAAAATGCTTCTTTTGGGTTTTGAATGTTTCCAACAACTAAATAACATGGATTACGTATTCTTGGTGATTTTGTATAAGTAGAGTCTAATTCATGTTTTATGCATTTGGTGTATTTGCATTCATAAACGCTTTGGAAATCTCGAGTCCCATCTCGTATGGAGTTTTGGGTAAATCTAGTCTTTGTGGTATGTGTCTTCATAAATGTTATTTAAAGACATTTCACTATTTGGAGACCGGTAATTATGGGTCAAACTGATTTGGAGCTTTTTAGCTCGGTATTGGCTTAAACGAGTCGTGTGGACGTTTGTCCGGATTTCTAACAGTCGTGGGTTTTGGATATAAAGGCACTTAATTTTGTGTCAGTAGTGGGTTACATGTTTTGGGAGCTTTGGTCTTTCATTAGGAGTCATGTAACGTTAGACCGTGTGTAATGGATCCATAGGCACGTGAGTCAGTCTGTTTTTGGGATGGTCAATTGGGTATTGCGGGGTTGAACTTCGGTACCCATGTTTTATGACCGGAAACTTTACAAGTGATCGCTAGGAGGGTTGAGTCGGCTAGTGCTACTGGAATAGTAGGCGCTAGGACCTCCGCCGCTTGAAGTAATGCCTGGGAGGTAGTCTTTAAGTGTGCCGGGCTTTCGGGATGGAGTTCTTCGGAATGATCCATCAAGGTCAACTGACTTGGGGTGACACTTGTAAAGAAGTCGTAGGGACACCGGGCTGGGATGTCAGGATGTGTCATACGATTAACGTTGTTTGGGTGGTATACTTTCGTGTTCCCTCCACCCTCAACGGATACGGGTTTCCCCCGTGGTTGGCTATCAGTATGTTAAATATAAGAATGTCTTATTTTATTGTCATTGGTTCCTTACGGTCGCATGAGTATTGGACCAAGTGTCCATGTTTTCGGACGTACGGTATACGGGGTTTTGATAGCAACTTATGGGTCGGGCATTCTGCCCCGCCCGCGTTTTTGGTACTTTGGGTTATAAAAGGGTTATTCATGTCGTTACTAAAATAAGTGTCGAACTATGATCCCGTTTGGGTGAGTTATGCGTTGTACCATTTTAGAGGAAACGTGTGTTTTGGAATCATTATCTTTAAAAGTGCATATTAGGGGAAAATGTGTCGTTTCCATTTAGGAGTGTAATAATTTCGAAGGATCTTGACTTAAACTGATTTCCTTTCTTTTAATGGTGTATTCGTTCATGTTAACCCTCTTGAGCTCACTAGGCGTTAAGCCTAACCTTTTTTATTTCTCGGCATGTGCATCAGGTTCCTAGCAGGGGGTTCAGTTCTAGCGGTGCTATGAAGAGTTGAGCCTTAGCCTTACAAAAGGAAGTAATGGGTGAAGTATTCCGCGAGTTGGAGATAGTGACATGTTTTGGGTTTTAGTAGCACCCGTCCTTATTGTTTACTGTATGTATAGATAGAAGACGTGTTTTGTAGCTAAATCCGAATTCGTGGTTGTAGATGATCCAATTATTGATGTATTTAGAAAATTTTAAATAAGTTGCTATTTCCAGATTTGAGGGTGTTACACTAACTTTTTTCAATTTTCCCATTTAATGAAACACAAACTTATGACTAAGTGCAACAAACCTATGCCCGCCCAGTGGTGGTGGTCCAAGAAACTAAGCACAGCCAATTTAAACAGGAACAACTTAGAGTATAAGTAACAAGAAAGGATTTTCAATTCTTTTGAAAACACAAACTATCAATTAAACAAGTAAACTATCAAGCAATAATAGTGAGAAATGCTAAAAGACAGAAGAAAACAAGCACCAAGCAATTATGCAAGCGTAAAAGTAGGAAGGAATGTACCAAGCTCGATTTATTGCAACTTTAGCCTTCCTTCACATGCTATTTCTGCAAAAAGAAAAGAGAAGAGAGAGCCCTTGCCTTGGCTATTGCACGATTGAGGGAGATGGGTTGGGGATTTTGTAGACTAGGGTTTAGAAGGGGAAAGAAAAAGAGAAAAAAAAATGGGAGGGGAGGGGAGAGGTTTGAGATAAGAAAACGAGAAGAGAAGGAAGAAGATTGAGGTTGATGATGATAGATGGGGGTTGAAATGGAGGAGAAAAGGAGAAGAGGAGAGGGGTGGTGGTTCACGATGGTGTGATGGTGAGAGGTAGTCGAAGGTGGTCTGGAATGAGAGAGGGAAGAGGGAACGAGAGAGGGAAGTGGTGGCTAGGGTTTTGGAGAGGGTCGATTAGGGTTTTAAATAACCCAGAGAAGTCGCGGCCGCGCCTTATATCGCCCGCGCCCGCGAGCGTGTACCAAAAACAAGACAAAAGCAACGCTCGCGGTCGCGCTTTAAAATGCTCGCGCCCGCAAGTAACACCCAAAAACAGGGCAGAACTATTGCTCGCGGTCGCGCTTTACAACGCTCGCGCCCGCGAGTAGCTTTAAAAAAAACTCTACTTTTTCTCTGGTTCCTTCTCGTTTGCGCGACTATTTTGACTACGCCCGCGAGAAAGTGCTGAAAACAATGCCACGGCTATGTGGCTTATTCAAACGCGCTCAAACTAAACCTCAAAAATAAAGGTAGGTGGGAAAGCACGAGCGGGATTGCGAACTTAAGAATTAAACACGAGAGAGAGTGGCTCATTTAGCGTCACGAGCTTGACGAGGAATTAAACAAAAGGGAGAAGAGATTTTGTAATACGGTGAAAGTCAAAGGATTGACTTTATAGGCCACCGCTTTGCTGGGGTTCGGGCAAGGGAATGGATACGGGGCTGACGATCGGCATGCCAGCTCGGTAATGCTTGAGTCGCTGCCCGTTAACTTTGAACGAACGAGACTCACCCGATACCTCTACAGCTCCATGGGGGAATACGCGAATAACAGTAAATGGACCGGACCAACGGGATCGGAGTTTTTCGGGGAAAAGCTTCAACCGGGAATTGAAAAGCAACACCAAATCCCCTTCCCGAAATTCTCGTCGCATAATACGTTGGTCATGCCATTTTTTTGTCTTTTCTTTGAAAATTCGCGCATTTTCATATGCATCAAAGCATATTTCATCAAGCTCATTAAGTTGTAAGAGGCGTTGCTCACCCACATCTTTGTATTCGAAATTAAGGGCTTTGATTGCCCAAAACGCACGATGCTCGAGCTCAACCGAGAGATGACACGCCTTACCATAGACCAACCGATATGGGGAAGTCCCAATAAGTGTCTTATAAGCTGTTCGATAAGCCCATAACGCGTCATCGAGCTTATATGACCAATCCTTTCGTGAAGAGGTGACAGTTTTCTCGAGGATGATCTTAAGTTCACGGTTTGAGATCTCGACTTGACCACTAGTTTGGGGGTGGTAGGCAAGTCTACTCGGTGGTGAACGCCATATTTTTTTAGGAGGGCCTCAAACTTTCTTTCAATAAAGTGACTTCCTCCATCACTAATGACGACTCTCGGCACACCGAATCGAGGGAAGATGAAGCGCTTAAAGAATTTGGTTACCACACGAGCATCATTGGTTGGGGCAGCGATGGCCTCAACCCATTTCGAGACATAGTCTACAGCCACAAGAATAAACTTGTTGAAATTGCTAGAGATAAACGGTCCCATGAAATCGATACCCCAAACATCGAAAAGTTCGACTTCAAGGATAGAGTTTAGGAGCATCTCATGGCGCCGAGAAATGTTACCGGTACGCTGGCAACGATCGCACTTTCTAACGAAAGCATCGACGTCCTTGAATAAGAAAGGCCAGAAGAAACCGCTTTGAAGGACTTTAGCAACTGTCTTACTTGCACCTGCGTGGCCTCCACAAGGCATGTCATGACAGTGAGCCAAAATCGACTCGGTCTCTTCTTTCGGAATACAACGCCGGATTATGCTATCAGCGCAAGAACGATAAAGAAAAGGATCGTCCCAATAATAATTCTTGACATCATGAAATAATTTCTTGCGCTGATGAGATGCTAAACTATGAGGTATAATATTACACGCAAGGAAATTCGCAATGTCGGCGTACCACGGAGTTTTGCCACTCGAAACGACAAAAAGCTGATCATCAGGTAAAGAATCATTAAAAGGGGGAGAGGAGAGATTATGAGGGTCCAAACGGGAAAGATGATCGGCAACAGAGTTTTCGGAACCAGGCTTATCCTTAATTTCCAAATCGAATTCTTGCAAAAGTAAAATCCACCGAATCAACCGTGGTTTGGCATCTTTTTTGTGCAATAGATGCTTAAGCGCGGCATGATCCGTATAGACTATAACTTTAGACCCCACAAGATAAGACCGGAATTTTTCAATAGAGAACACTACAGCTAGAAGCTCTTTTTCCGTAGTGGTGTAATTCATTTGAGCAGGGTCAAGGGTTTTACTAGCATAGTGAATGGCATGAAGCTTACCATCCTTCCGCTGACCTAGAACAGTTCCTACCGCAAAATCGCTAGCATCACACATTAACTCAAAAGGGAGCGACCAATCCGGCGGTTGAATTATGGGGCCCGAGATCAGTGCCCTTTTGAGTGTATTAAACGCTTCAAGACATGAACTAGAGAATACAAAAGGAGTGTCCTTAGCCAAGAGTTCGGTCAGGGGCCAAGCAATTTTAGAAAAGTCCTTGATAAAGCGTCGGTAGAAACCGGCGTGACCGAGGAAGCTACGCACCCCTTTGACATCTCTAGGGGGTGGTAATCCCTTAATGACTTCTACCTTGGCCTTATTGACTTCAATACCACGATTAGAAACGATATGGCCCAAGACAACACCCTCGGTGACCATAAAGTGGCATTTCTCCCAATTCAGAACAAGATTGACTTCCTGACACCTATGGAGGATTTTGGTCAAATTAAAAAGGCAATTGTCGAAATCGGTGCCATGGACGGAAAAGTCATCCATAAAGACCTCCATAGTGCGTTCAATGAACTCGGAGAAAACGACAATCATGCAACGCTGAAAGGTGGCCGGCGCGTTACATAAGCCAAAAGTCATGCGCCGATAAGCAAATGTTCCATAAGGGCATGTAAAGGTGGTTTTCTCTTGGTCATCCGGATGAACGGGAATTTGGAAGAATCCCGAATATCCGTCAAGATAACAAAATAATGCATGCTTAGCCAACCTTTCGAGCATTTGGTCGATAAAAGGAAGGGGGAAATGGTCCTTTCGGGTGGCGAGGTTAAACTTACGATAGTTAATACACATTCGCCAACCGGTGACCGTCCGAGATGGGATTAACTCATCTTTATCATTTTTCACAACAGTCAAGCCACCCTTTTTGGGTACCACTTGAACTGGACTAACCCACGCGCTATCGGAGATAGGGTAAATTATTCCGGCCTTAAGTAGTTTTAATACCTCTTTGTGGACCACTTCTTTCATATTTGGATTTAACCTACACTGAGGCTCTATAGAGGTGGAACGCTCATCATTAAGAAGGATCCTATGAGTGCAAAAAGTCGGGCTAATCCCCTTGATATCATCAATAGAGTAGGCCAACACACCACGATACTTCCTAAGCACATCTAACAACCTATCAAGCTCGTCATTAGACAAAGATGCATTAACAATGACAGGATAAGTGTCATCAACACATAGAAAAGCATATTTCAAATAAGAGGGGAGAGGTTTGAGATCTACCTTAGGTGGCGCTGCAGCATCCGTTCCCTCAATAACTACTGAAATACTCATGATTGGCTCATTTTTCAGAAATGGGGGGCTTGCATCAAAAATCGCCTCGACTATCTTTGAATCCTCATCAACACCCATCAACTCCTCAGCTTTTAATTCATTTTCTTTCAACAAGTTCTCGAGTGAATCCAAGGTATAGCAATCATCAACTTGAGGTGGTAGCCCCATGGATTTCTTCAACTCAAATTCAACTTTGTCATCACCGACCGAGAGGGAGAGCTTGCCATTTTTCACATCAATCATGGCTCCCGCGGTGGCTAGAAAGGGTCTACCCAATATAATAGGAACATTAGCATCTTCGGGCATTTCCATCACTACAAAGTCACACGGAATCATCAAACCACCCACCATAAGTGGTACTTCTTCCAAAATTCCTAGCGGATATTTTACAGAACGATCCGCTAATTGCAAGGATATTTGGGTTGGCTTGAGCTCATGAGAATGCACCTTGTGAACAATAGAGAGTGGCATGAGACTCACACTTGCCCCTAGATCACAAAGGGCACGATGAAAAGATATTCCACCGATCGAGCAAGGGATAGAGAAACTCCCGGGGTCCCCTAGCTTTTCGGGACGTGTAGTAGATAACAACGCACTACACTCCTAGGATAGCAAAATACGACTTTTCTTCTTATTCGAAAGAAGATCTTTGAGAAACTTGGCATAAGAAGGAATCTCCGTGATAGCATCCATAAAAGGGATAGTCACATGTAATTGCTTCAAAGTCTCCAAAAATTTCGCATACTTCTCTTCTAGCTTTTCCTTTGCAAGGCGAGCGGGAAACGGGACAATCGGGGTATTAGCATTTGTAGGAGCATTGGTCGCCTCTAAAACCGGTTTCTCACCTCCTTGAACTACCTTATTCGCATCATTGCCTTGAGTTGCACCCTTGTCTTCATTAACCGTAGTCGTCTCTTTAACCTTCTTTTCAGCCTCTTTCAAGGTCTTTCCGGTCCTCAAGATGATAGCATTCATTTGGCCTTTCGGGTTCTGTTCAGGCTGCCCAGAAAATTGGCCTTGTTGCCTATTAGAATTAGCGAGTTGTTGAGCCAATTGAGTCATTTGAGTTTCCACCATCTTGTTATGGGCAGCCATGGACTCTAGCCGACTGTTCACTTGTTGAATTGAGTTTTGGAAATGCTCATTCTTTTGGTTTTGATTAAGAATGCAACTTTCCAAGAGGGATTCTAGATAAGTTCTCGGTGCTTGCTGCTGAAAAGGGGTGTTTGGAGCTGGAGGACGGTTCTGAAAAGCATTTTGTTGTTGTTGGAAAGGGGGATGTTGTGGAAAAGGTGGTTGTTGTGGAAAAGGTTGTTGAGGTTGATACATCATGAGTTGTTGTGACTGAAATTGCATCGGCGACTGTTGTTGCTGTTGGAAAGAGGATTGGGGTTGCTGATTAGATGGTTGTTGCATCTGAGGTGGAGGTAGGTTGTGACGCCATGAAAGGTTGGGATGTTTGCTCCAACCCGGATTGTAAGTAGGAGCATTCGGATCATTGACTCTATGTTGACCTCGAGGCTGAATTTGCAAGGCATTCATCTGTTCCATGGTCATGCTATTGGCTACCGGACATGACTCGAATTCGTGACCTTGCACCCCACAAATCTCACAAAATAGAACCGGTTGCTCTTGAGGTTGTTGAACCTTGCTGATCTTTGTTAGCTTATCATCGACTCGGGCACTCATATCATCAATCTTTGCCACTATAGCTGCAAAAACATCAGTCTCAGAAGGTCTAACCGCCTTCTTATGAACAGTTCGTTCACTTGACCATTGATAGTGGTTTGTGGCCAAGTTCTCAATCAATGACTTGACAAAGGTTGGAGTCTTGCTCATGATCGTACCCCCAGCTGCCGTATCAACAGAGAATCTGATATCCGGTTTCAACCCGTTGTAGAAAATTTGGATTAGCATCCAATCTTGTATTCCATGGTGAGGACACTGACGTTGAAGCCCTTTAAACCTCTCCCAAGCTTCATATAGAGACTCTTGGTCAAATTGAGAGAAATTGTTGATGGCATTGCGAAGCTTGGCTGTTTTTCCGGGTGGAAAAAACTTGGTAAGAAAAGCACGCGAAAGAGAATTCCAAGACTCGAAGAAATTGGCATCATGACTATTTAACCACTCCTTGGCACCATCTTTCAGAGAGAACGAAAATAGCTTTAAACGGATCGCTTCATCACTTGCTCCATTTATCTTTACTGTATCACACTTCTCAACGAAAGAGTTCAAATGCTTTGACGGGTTTTCCATAGGCGTGCCTCCGAATTGATCTTGCATGATAAACATGATCAGATTAGTCTTGATTTCGAAGTTATTGGCTGGAATAGCTGGCCTCGCGATGCTTGAGGTAAGGCCAAATTGCGGCTCAATAAAGTCCTTGAGTGTACGCTCTTCAGCTTCATTCTCTGCCATCTTTGCTTCTTTCAACCTTCGCACTCTTTCCGCGTTTAGTCTCCTTGCAGTAGCTTCTATCTCGGGATCAAAGAGTAGCTTCGTAGATGCTTGCGATCTCCTATGCATAAAACTCAAGGCTACTGAGAATCACAACATTGAACGAATCGTTAAAAACATTGGGAAGTAATGGCATGTTAAGAACGAGAAGTAATGAAGAAAACAAAACAAACTGCAACAGAACAGGTGCTCGCGCCCGCGCTTTATATTGGCTTAAAGCTCACGCCCGCGACTAAGGCAAAATTTCAGACTTTTCTTTTTTTTTCAAAAAAAATAATAAACCGCAAACGGTAGAAAAGGTAGGGAAACGCATCCTAGTATACCATAAGTTATATTCTATGTTACTCTAATTGTCTCCCCGGCAACGGCGCCAAAAACTTGTTTGTAGTTTTAAAAATCATTTATAACCGCAAGCGTACGGTGTCGTAGCATACGGGTCGAACACGGGGAGACAATGGAATAAGCACAGATTTACTCACGATATTAGTTGGTTGCACGCAATCATTTTCAAAGATTTGATTAACGCTAAAAATAAAATAACACAATTGAACATTTAAGCTATACTAAACATAACGAAACTAAAGATCAAGCAACGCTAAGCAAACATACGAATCTAGGAAACAAGCAGACTAAATTAACGACTATAACGAGAATCAAATAACAAACTAATTAACACTAGGAACTCAACTTTAAAGACATTAAACTCTACATTAAGCTATCTAAATTGGTGAATATCGGGATGAACCTTTCAAAGTGGGATTTATCAAATTCAAACAATACTTTTGCCCCTCTTCCAAGGCGACAAAAACCTTTCTTAATTGAAAACCGATTATTTCCATATTGATTAATTCTAAAAAGAAGCTTTAAGCAAGACAAATTATTCCCAAATAATCAAAACATCTATTTTCATGATGTGATGAAAATCACCAATTGATTAACCCAAGTCAAAATCAAATTTCCATTTAGATCTCAACTGTTAGATTCAACAAATACCGATTAGTGATTATTTAACAGCCCCCAACTTCCATTAGTCGGCTAATCAAACAACCATTTTATCGAGAAATCATTTACTTAAAAACAACCAATCGATACAAATCGAGTTCTTACCAATATTCACCCTAAACTATGAATTAGTCAAACATGAATTGAAGAAACATGAAAACACTAAGAACCAAATGAACAAAAATTAATAAACAAAATATTAAAGCAATAAGGAGATTAAACAAGATCTATTTTATGAAGAAATCAATTTAGAAAAGATACAACAAAAAGACTCTAAATCTAAATTATCAAGAACATTAGACATTGATAAAATCTAATCTAGCAAACATGAACTATAACCCAATATTGAAGAAGAGCAAGATAATGAAGTTATCTTATCCATTTCATAAATTGGACATAGCCAAAAACAAGGAAGAAATAAAAACCATGAAATTACTTGAAGAATCTAGATCTATGAACCACAAATGTGCAGGAAATTGAAATCAACAATCAAAACTCAAATATCTAAGCTATAAACATAAATCAAGAAACAAAATAAAGCATAAAAAGGAGAAGGAGATACAATTACTCTCTATTCATAGATTCTTGCTCAAAAACGAGTTTAAACCATGGTTATAGCTGCAAATCCAGAGGTTGTAGTCTCCCTCTCCAAAAGAGGCAACAAAAATCTACTCTAAAGTATGTAGAAACCCTAAAATTAGTAAAGAGTATGATAGGGGTCTCTGCCCAAAAACACGGCACCCAAAAACATTAAATACACGCGCCCAAAAGACCGAAACCCTAACTAAAAGTAGAAAAAACGAGGCCAGCAGCGCCGCTCGCGGGCACGCTCTTTAATGCTCGCGGGCGTGAGCAGTGCAAAAATAACAGCTCACAGATTTTCACTTGCTCGCGGCTGCGCAGCCAAATGCTCGCGGGCGTGAGCAACATCCAACTTCTTTTCTTCACTCTTTTCGCATTTTACCTCGCTTGCACTTCCTTCCTTCTTTTCTTCCTCGATTCCATGCACACCTACACACTGAAAACACTCGCAAAACGTGAATATACCTGCGATAAAGTAATAGGCATCGAAAAGAGAAAAACTAACCAAAAAGGTAGAAACAATGCATGAGACACGCTAAAACTGCACAAGAAAACGATGCAATCTATTCTATAAAATGAGAATAAAATGTGCGAAACAATGTCGTCACCGTGTGCTCAAGAAACGAATTCAAGGCACACGGTTCATATCTCAAGTTCACTTGACTGTCCCACAGCCAATGGTACATAATCTAACAATCATCCGATAATTATAGCAAAATATGGATTAACATTCAAGTGTAAGAATAGTTAACGTGTACCAACATTTATTACATACATATAAATATGCTTTAAACTCCAATAGGTAAGCAAAGGCATATCATTCAGATTCATTTACACAAAATTTAAAGATAAACCACAAGGGTTGTGGCATACTGGTTAAGGCCCTGGGGGATGTGGTGGAATATCCCATCTACCCAGGGTTCGAATCCAGGCGTACATAACAATTGTGGTCACTGAGGTTTAATCAGGGTTGATGTCTTACAGTCAAAATTTTCCAAGGGATTAGTCTAGTAGCCTAGGACACCCTTCCCAAAAAAAATTAAAGATAGTGAACTCACATAAGTTGACACACGACACACACGGAAATTAACTCTGAAATATCAATCTCCTACATAATACATGAGACACCACGATTAAATTCCGACAAAAAGGTTTCGGACGAAAACCCGAGCTATTTCCCCCATTATAAATATACTTTTCGGATTTCTGCCCCAAAATCAAAGCCCAACGAAGAATTAGGCCACGTCCTAAGTCCAATCCACTAACACCCCGGGACACCCGGGTGAGCGGCCCCGACACCACCGGGTGAGACAAGGCCCGGTTCAAACGGGTTATAGAAACTTCCTGCTCGATCCGCTAGCAGCTCTCGGCACACTCGGGGAGGGCAACTCCCGGTGCGACCGAGTTGGGTTTTCCGTCTTACGAATAAATGTCGATCTCTTAAGGGTTTTACTTCCGTTTGGATTTTATTAAACAACATCGATATTTCTTCAACCAAAGAAAGAATCAATTTCGATAATCATAACCTATGACTGAGAAAAAGCTATCATTCAAACCTACATTCAAACATTTTTTGAGGTTTTCTCATAGAATAATAAGATACACCAAACTTTTCTCAACAATTCAGATTTCTAAAACTATATAAACGTTAAATGCATCATCTCTTGAAGAAGAACTTCCCACTCTAAGGTTATTTAAGAATCCCCCAAGGACAACTTTTCCCATGCTTCAAATTTCAACAAAAACCTTCCACCCTTGCTTTCTCCTACTGCAGCGCCGAACACCCACCAAAAATGGTTGAAATGGAAAATTAAGTCTAGGTTTTAGGAACTAAAAGCTAACTACCAAAGAGACCCTTAAACTTTCTCTTATTTACAAATACGCACAATACATAAAAATTTTCTGATATCGAACCTGAAGCTTACGGTCGTTACATTACCTCATCACATGAGAGAGTGTTTTCTTTATCTAAGAGGCTTCCCGGAAGACTTTAGGATCAATGTAAGAAAGGTGATATGGTTACGGGTGGCTGAGGGATTCGTTGAAAAAGCACAAATTCGAAGCTTGGAGGATACCACAAAGGCTTACCTTATGGATCTAGTCGACAGAAATCTTGTTATAGTTTCAGAAAGGAAGTTTAATGATGATGTGAAAGCTTGTAAACTCCATGATCTTGTGAGAAAATTATGCCTGCAAAAAGCAACAGAAGAAAGATTCTTCCTTGAAGTAGAAAAACTATTCTTCCTAAGGCGAGTCTTCATCGCCCTCCCCAATTTTTGAACGCTCACTTTACCAAATGAGGTTATTACAATATATAAGCAACACCGTGTGTTCGCTAAATAAAGGTATAAACATTGTAAACTACGCTCATCCACCCACCCCAAGCATTTGATCACTTTTTTGCTTTTGTCCAAACTTGATCTTAAATAATGTTCTTCCAGAGAATTTATATTCTTTTGCACTCCTTAGGGTGTTAGATCTACAAAAGTGTAAACTAGATTCTTTTCCACAATGGATGGCATTAATGGTTCACTTAAGGTACCTTGCAATATGGTATTTATTAGGTTTCCCATCCTCAATATGCAATTTATGGAGCCTTCAAACCCTCATTTTTAAAACAAGTAATAGTCGTACGTATTTACCAAGTCACATATCAGATTTGATAAATTTAAGGCATTTGTGGAGTAACAAGGAGCTTTTTCTTCCTAGTATTGAAAAACCAATGAATTTGCAATCCATCTCGAATGTGGTGTTGGGAGATGGGGTGGATAGTTTTGGAAAATGTTTTCCCAGCATCAAGAAGCTTGAATATACCTTTTACTCGTCGGATGGGGAAAGTCACTTTGAATTACTCCCTTACCTTGAAAACTTGAAGTTATACAAGAGTGGTTGGTTCGTTGAACCTGAATCGTTACTTCTAAAGAATCACATTTGGTTCCTGCAACTTTAAAAAAAAACTTAAACATGTAATTTGTGTACTAATACCATGGAGCGATATGTCAATCATTCAATCATTACCTAAGCTGGAGGTTCTCATACTAAAAGGAAATGTATTTGTGGGGAGACAATGGGATGTAATGGAGCATCAGTTTTCACAACTAAAATTCTTGAGACTTGAGAATTCAAAAATCAAACAGTGGGAAGCCTGTCGTGCAAGCTTCCCATGTCTCAAACGATTAGCAGTGTCGTAAGGATCTTGAAGAGATTCCCCTTGCAATAGGGGATATCGCAACCCTTGAGCTGATTGAAATTCAAAGTTAATACAACTGGGGAGTTGTTAATGCCGGAATGGATTTTTGAGGTGGAGGAGGAACAGTACAAAAGGTTTGTATTACTTTTGCAAAAAATTTGGTACTCTTGTAACTTAGCATGTTAATGACTCTAGTGTTAATGAATAATGGGTGATGGCCGAGCCAAAACTATTAAAATGAGAGTCTAGCAAGCCTATTATAAGTTTGATTTGATTTTTTTTTAAAAGACTATGGTTTAATACTAAACTTTCGCTTTACCATGCAGCTTCATAACCGATTGATGTTGAAGAATCGGCGGATGAGTTGTGGTTAGGATACATGATCTGTGAGATTGCAAACAAGGGATTGTGTGGTTGTTGCTTAAATGGTTCATGTCATCCAACGATTTGAAGGGTGCACTATCGGGTGAATCACTTATGGTTATAGGTTTCCATAATTACCCTACAAGTATGTTTTTATAGTAATTAAAGGCATAGTTTTGTGAGATTACAACAGAGGTTTTAAGCTTTCGTTCTTGGTAAATAATACTAAAAGAGGTGAATGCAGAAAAACCATCCCATTTTTAAGTTATCCCGAATGCTTTCAAAATCCAAAAGATTCAAACCCTTTTCACAGCCAAGATGAAGACCTACTTGAGCTCAAAAAGTTAAAGATCAAAAGAGTGTTGTTTCAATCAAATTGAATGGTGAAAATTATTTGAGTTGGAAGCATCAAATGATCAACAATTTTTAAAATACTGGTATTGCAAAAACATATCGATCCATATATATATATATATATATATATATATATATATATATATATATGGGTCTAATCAAATGAGAACTAGGTTGTTTGTGATAACCGTGAGATCCAATGTGAGCCCCTCATTTAATATAATTAATTTTGTTTTTAAAATAAAGTAAAAGGATAATTTGGTAAATTGATAATTTGAATTTTTTTTAATAAAAAAAATCAATTCCTTATTTGACTCATTCCAAATTTAAATGATTTCAATTTACCATGATTTATTAATTTAAACTCAACCGCCGGTATCACACTATGTATCATAGTCATATAATGTCTTATTGTTACAAGTTATTAGGTATTACAGTGCGTATCATAGTCATTTAATGTGTTACTGTTATAAGTTATGGGGTATCACATGTATTATAGTCATTTAATGTTTTACTGTTCAAAGTTATTTGGGTATCACAGTATGTATCATAGTCATTGTAATGTCTTATTAAAAGTTATTGGGTATCACAATGTATTTTTCTTGTTTTACGAAGTGTGTCACATAGTATCAGGTAGTGTTTTGCATTACTAAGTGTTTCATGCTATATCTTTTCATTATTTTATTAAGGGTATCATAGTGTGCATCATGTTTTTTGCCAGAATAAAGTTTGTCGGGAAAAAGTTGGCCGGAGAGAAGAGAGAGGAAGGAGGAGAGAGACTATTTTTAAAATACCTAAGTTGCCCTTTAATTAAAATCATAAGTTAAAATTACCAAAATTAATAATTTCCTAATTTATTCATTGATTTGTGGTTGAGATTGGATCTCACGGTTATCACAAACAACCAAGTTCTCCCTTGAATATAGGGGTGGTATCAATTGGAAACCAAATTTCATTAGAAACTTTGGAAACCAAATTTCAGCCATTGATCTTTATAATCAATGGTTAAAATTCATTTGAACTATATATGGTAGTAAATTAATTAATTTATTAATAATAAATAAAAATAATAGATAAAAAGGGTAAATATATCTTTTGATTTTGTGTCTCAAATATGGCAAGAAAGATTTATTTTATTTAGATTACTTGAAACCAAAAATAAAATTTCTCACGCAATCTAAATTTTGTTATTTTTTTACTATGAAAACGAGGAGCACTTGTCTTTTCATCAAAAAAATTGTTTTTCTTTTAAAATGTAAGAAAATATTTTTTTTAATTTCATTTTATTATAAAATTTCCCACGCAATCTAATATTGTGATGAAGCAGAATGAATTTGTGGATTAAAGATTTCTGGATTACAGATTTCATTAGATGATAGATTTCATCAGGTTCATCGTGTTAGCATTATTGTTAACTTCCCATTTTTGTTTCATTACCTATTCAGTTGCATATCCGTATATGAAAATAGATTCATCAGGTTCATCGTGTTAGCATTATTGTTTCATAATGAAAATAGATTCATTAGGTTCATCGTGTTATCATTATTGTTTCATTATTACCATATATAAGATAAATTAAAATTAAATAATTTACCTAAATTAAATATCTCATTAAATAATTAATCAATGATTATTATTACCATTATTACCAATCATCATGTTAGCATTACAGTTATTATTATTATATTAATAATTATTTAATTTTAATTTAGTTTACATATGGTAACGTTAGTCATTTATTAATGTAAAAATGAGATATTTAATTTAGGAAAACAAATTTTAATCATACGGATCTTCTATTTTTGATTCTGATGAATCATTGATTGATTACAATATTAATATAAAATTAAAATATTTAATTTTTCAAGTATTCATATGAAATTACCTTCAGGCACAAAATATTAATATAGTGAAACATAATTGATTTGATATAGTGAAACAAAATATTAATATAGTGAAACCTGATGAAACATAAAATGTTAATATAGTGAAACCTGATGAAACAAATTTGATATAGTGAAACATAATGGAAAGGTAATGAAACAAAATATTAATATAGTGAAACCCGATATAGTGAAACAAAATATTAATATAGTGAAACCTGATGAAACAGATTTGATATAGTGAAACATAATGGAAAGGTAATGAAACTTAATTGGGTTTTTACATACTGCATATTGATGAACGGGTAATAAAAAGGTAGTCTTGATATATTGTTATTATCTTTTATTAATAAATTAATTAATTTATTACCATATATAATTATTATATTTTATTAATAAATTAATTAATTTATTACCATATTTCTAGGCATGGAAATGGGGCGGGGATGGGGCGGGGACCTCAATCCCCATCCCCGTCCCCAATCCCTCATCTTCATCCCCGTCCCCATCCCCATCCCCGCCGGGGAATATGATCACATCCCCATCCCCAACGGGGAAACGGGGATTTTTTTTCCATTTACGTAAGCTATTTAAATCAAATATATGAGATATTGCACATGTTTAAATATCACATATTTCCAATAAACCTAGAATCGAAAAAAATTAATTTAGTATAAAAAAAATCACAACATCATATAATAATTAATAACTTAAAACCAAAAGAAATTCAACCGAATTCGGAAAAAAAAAATTTAACTTCACACGTACCAAAAGATATCGAGTAATATTCAAAACCATATCGAATAATTGTATTTTGATTGACATCCAAAAAATAACAATTTTATATTATAAACCTAGTTAGGAAATAGGAAATTATGAATTACCGATTTAGTTTAATTAAATAATATATATTAAATATTAATTAAAATATATAACGGGGACGGGGCGGGGCGGGGAGTGCGATACCCGTCCCCGTCCCCATCCCCGGTTTGAGACAAACGGGGATCCCCGTCCCCATCCCCATCCTCGGTTTAGCGGGGAATCCCCATCCCCGATCGAGACGGGTGGACCGGGTTCCCCGACGGGTCGGGGCCTATTTCCATGCCTACATATTTCATCTTTGTTGCCAAATTTGAAACACAAAAGAAAAAGACACATTTACCCTTTTCACATATTATTATTATCTTTTATTAATAAATTAATTAATTTATTACCATATATAATTCAAATGAATCTTAACCATTGATTAAAAAGATCAATGGTTGAAATTTGGTTTCCAAAGTTTCCAATAAAATTTGGTTTCTAATTGAAACCACCCCTATATATATATATATATATATATATATATATATATATATATATATATATATATATATATAGGGTCAGGTTGAGGGGAAAACCGCAAAAAAAAAAGTAAAATTGAGGAACACTCTGGTAACCATTTTGCCTGCATACAAGTAATTTGTAACATGCACACATGCATAAAACCAAAAAACAACTTCAATTCCTTGTATACACATCTCCATACCGTCCATATGAAAGGTTACTTTCATTTTTTTGCGGTTTTCCCTCCCTCTCTCTCTCTCTCTCTCTCTCTCTCTCTCTATATATATATATATATATATATAATGAGTCGGGTTCAAACGAGAACAATACCCATTTAAAAGAATACAAGAACTAACAAAATCATTAGTGATTTTACATTAACACACGAAAAAAGGACTTTGGCCGGGGCTTTAGGTACGCGTGGCTTTTTTGCGCGTTAATGTAAAATCAATAATGATTTTGTTAGTTTTTGTGTTCTTTTAAATAGTTATTGTTCTCGTTTAATCCTCCGTCTATAATAAATAAGTAATTAGCATGTTCTTTTTAAATAGTTAATGTTCTCGACTTCAGTATTTTCTCGCCTAAACATGTATCTGAATGAATGCAGTTTACATTATAAGTTCAATTACCGATCCAATAGAGTTATGGAATGCCCTTGAATTCAAATATAAAACTCAAGAGGAGGGCACCAATAAGTACCTCGTGTCTAAGTTTTTGCGTTTTCAAATGATTGATGAAAAACCAATCCTAGAGCAGATTCACGAGCTCCAGGTTATTACAAATAAACTTAAGGCACTTTCCATAACTCTTCCAGAAATTTTCCAAGTGGGGGCGGTGATTGATAAATTGCCCCCATCTTGGAAAGATTTCTCAAAAAGGATGATGCACAAATCTGAAGACTATTCTTTGGATGACCTGCTCAAACATATAAGGATCGAAGAAGAGACTCGTAATCGGGATAAGAGGGGTAAGTCTGTGATGGTTGCAAACAGCGTGCAGGCTGGCAACAAGAAAGGGAAGGGAAAGGCTGGAGGTCCGAGTAAGAAGTGGAACCTTGGTCCACAAAAGAAGATTTTTAAAAGATCCGGACAGCAATCCAAACCTGTGCAACAATTCAAGAGAACCGGGAAATGTCACGTCTGCGGAGAGACGGGACACTATGCCCGAGAATGCAAGGAGAGGAAATCCGGACCGCCAGTAGCCAACTCTGTTGAAGGAATCCAGAATCTTGTTGCAAACTTGCATATGGAGGAGATTGATATGATCTCGGAGGCAGCTACCAGAATCACTGCTAGTAGAGGAGGTTGGTACTTGGACACGGGAGCAACAGTTCATGTGTGTAACTCCCGGTCCAAGTTTGTTGAATATGGCCCTGTTCGAGAAGGAAAACAGGTAATCGTGGCGAACAACGGCAAGGCCGATGTTGCGGGAATGGGTACGGTGCTACTCAAGTTCACTTCCGGGAAGACTGTTACCTTGAGGAATGTTCTTCATGTTCCTTCCATCAATAAGTGTCTCGTTTCTGGGAACAAACTCGATGAACATGGGTTTGGAATCAACATCGAGGCAAGGAAGCTATTGATTTACAAACGGAAGACATTCATAGGAAAAGGATACAACATGTCGGGTATGTATCGGTTGAACTTGAGTGATGATGAGAATGAGGCCGGGCCAAGTGGGGGTAGTGATGTGTTAGCCATTTCTGATGAAGTTTTTATTTCTACTATTGATGTAACTCTTTCTGATGATTTTAATAAAGTTAATTCTTTTGAGTACTTTGCTTGTTCAATATCTTTATGGCATAAACGTCTGGCACACACCAATGTTAAAAATATTGAAAAAATGCAAAATAAAGGTTTAATTAAAGTTGATAACAAAGATTTTGGAAAATGCGAGACGTGTGTAAAATCAAAGTTTACAAAGAAACCTTTTCCATCAGTTAAAAGGAATACAACCATTTTAGAGTTGATTCATTCCGATATCTGTGAATTGAATGGAATACTTACCCGTGGTGGTAAACGGTATTTCATTACATTCTGTGATGACTTCAGTCGGTATTTATACGTTTACTTATTACATTCAAAAGACGAAGCTTTTGATGCTTTTAAACTTTATAAATCTGAAGTGGAAAATCAACTTGAAAAACGAATCAAAATACTTCGATCAGATAGAGGCGGGGAATACTTTAACAGAGAATTTGATACTTTCTGTGAAGAGAATGGTATCAAACATGAACGCACCTCACCGTTCACCCCTCAACAGAATGGTTTAGCAGAACGAAAAAATCGTACTCTTGTTGAGATGGTCAACTGTATGTTGAACCAATCGGGTCTGCCAAACAACCTGTGGGGAGAAGCCCTATTGACCGCTTGTCATATTCACAACCGGATCACTAGTCGTGTGATCCCAACTAGCCCATATGAACTATGGAAAGGTAGAAAACCCAACCTGAACTACTTTAGAGTCTGGGGTTGTGTTGCCTACTATCGGACTCCTGACCCTAAAAGATCCAAACTGGGAGCTCGTGCTATTAAAAGCATATTTGTGGGATATGCTAGAAATAGCAAGAATTATAGGTTGTTGGATAAGGAATCAGGAGTAATAGTAGAATCCAGGGATGTGGAATTCTTTGAAGACAAGTTTTCAGAAGATGCTGAGAACTCTAAGAGAAATTTGGTTTCAAATCTTCCTAGTACATCTCATGATAGTTCGAAAACCTCAAACAAGGTTAACGAACCACGTAGAAGTACTAGAGTAAGAAAAGAGAAAAGTCTAGGTGATGATTTCTTCTCCTTCCTAGTAGAAGGAACACAAAAGAAAGTAACTAGAGAAGTCATCTTATCGATTAACATCGAAGATGATCCTAAGACTTTTAAAGAGGCCATGTCTTCAAGGGACGCTCCACTATGGAAGGAAGCAATAAATGATGAAATGGATTCTATTATAGGAAATGGAACTTGGGAATTGGCTGATTTACCCAAGGGAGTGAAACCCATAGGTTCCAAGTGGGTATTTAAAAGAAAGTTGCATCCTGACGGATCAATATCAGCTTTTAAGGCAAGATTAGTGGCTAAAGGATATAGACAGAAAGAGGGAGTCGATTACTTCGACACATATGCTCCGGTTGCTAGAATTAGTTCTATTCGAACTCTTATAGCAATCTCAGCCATAAAGGGACTGTACATTCATCAAATGGATGTGAAGACAGCCTTTCTGAATGGCTATCTAAATGAGGAAGTTTATATGGAGCAACCTGAAGGGTTTGTGATACCCGGACAAGAGAACAAGGTATGCAGACTTGTTAAATCTCTTTATGGGTTGAAACAAGCGCCTAAACAGTGGCATGAAAGATTTGATACGACTATCACTTCTTTCGGATTCAGACATAACGGGGCTGATCGATGCATCTACTCAAAATGCACAAAAGGATCCACTGTAGTAATCTGTCTTTATGTAGATGATATGTTGATCATCGGTACTAACCTTGAGGGTATCCTTGAAACAAAGGACTACCTCTCTTCTATCTTTAAGATGAAAGATCTAGGAGAAGTAGACACTATTCTTGGAATAAAAGTAAAGAGGTCAGGATCACAAATCTCATTATGTCAATCACACTACATTGAGAAGATAGTGACAAAGTTTCAACACTTGAATATAAAGGAGTTTAACACACCTTTTGATTCATGTGTAAAACTTGATAAAAACTCTGGAAGAGCAGTGGCTCAACTAGAATATGCCAGTGCTATAGGTTGCATGATGTATGCAATGCATTGCACTAGACCGGACATTGCTTTTGCTGTGAGTAAACTAAGTCAATATACTAGCAATCCGGGTCCAGAGCACTGGAAGGCAATTAGTAGAGTATTAGGTTACTTGAAAAGGACTAGTAACCTAGAACTGACATACTCTACACATCCAGGAATATTAGAGGGATATTCTGATGCCAGTTGGATAGATCACTCAAGTGACTCTAAATCCACAAGTGGGTGGATTTATACTCTAGCTGGAGGAGCGGTTTCTTGGGCAAGCAAGAAACAAACTTGTATTGCCCATTCAACAATGGAGGTCGAATTAATTGCCCTGGCAGCGGCAGGAAAAGAGGCTGAATGGATTAGAGATCTATTGACAGATATCCATTTGTGGCCTCGACCAACTCCCTCGATTCCCATGTACTGTGACAGTGAGGCCACACTGTCAAAAGTGTACAATGCCGTATATAATGGGAAATCTCGACACATAGGTCTACGGCATAACTATGTTCGAGAATTGATCGAAAATGGTACCATTAGTATAGTGTATGTCAAATCATGTGGAAACTTGGCAGATCCATTAACTAAGCCTCTGACGAGAGACTTAGTAGGATCAACTACCAGAGACATGGGTCTGAAACCACTCAGAATCGGTTAGTGATGGGAACCCAACTTGAATTTAGTGCTCCTATCTCTCAAGTTTAAAGGGTAACAACAAGTCATTTGACCGATAGAAGGTACTATCAAATGATAGACCCATGTAAGATATATGATAGTACGGCGTTGCCGAGAACTAGGATGAGATAAAACTCTTAACAAAATTTAGAGGCATCTTAGCAACGAAGATGTTATAGAATTTTGCCTATAGGACCGAGAGGTGGTGCCGCCTCAAATGGAGAGTTGTGGTTTCTCTTCTAAAAGGTCATGAAATAGGATTTTAGCGCATGGCCGTATTCGCGCTCAGCGAGAATGCAAAGACAAAAGATGATGTGTGTGAATTAGCCGAAGTAGTTACAAGATTCAAAGTTTAAATCCTAAGGATACTTCTGAATTGATTCCTTCTTGCTTATTCACATTAAACGGAGGTTTAATCTTAGTGACACCACTGTAACATCACTTTTCTTGAAAGGCAGAAAACATTCCAACCTGGTGGGGGATTGTTGGAAATTTGAATGTGAGTTTGGAATGTTTCCATCCCACATTGGTAGAAATACAAAAGAAACTTGAGTTTATAAGTCTAGACTCTCAAGTGGGTCTTGAGTAAAATGATGGACCTATGGTGGGGGTCTCAAAGAAGTGCAACGCACGCGCGCGCGCGCGCGTGGCCGTGGCCGAGGCCGAGGGCGCGGTTCTCGCGAAATGACGCGCACTTTGCACTTCGCATCGGAGCTGAGGAGCCTCGCCCCGAGCTACGAGCTTTCTTTTTGAGGATCGATATATAGAGTTTTAAGCAGATAAATTCTATTTAATTAGATAATGAGCAGATATTTAATTTTCAGATAAAGTTTTAATTTTTCAGCTTATTAAAAACGTGGCTATTAATCTGAAAATCAGTTGGAGAATTAGTCTCCAACTTAACCTCTTAATCCGATTCTTGGGGATTAAACAAGGAATATTCTCAGATTATTCCGTTTGGTTTTCAAGTATAAATTAGAGGTTTGGTTCCTGATTATTCACTGAAAAAAAAAATACAATCTGCTATCTCTCTCGATCGATCTCTGTACTCTCTGTCTCGAACTGTTCATCATAAAACGGTTATGTTTTCTACTAATCTCCTGTCGAAGCTTTGCACTGATAATCAAACACTATAGCTGTTAGTGTTAGATTAATACTGCATCAAATCCTGGGCTAAGCGATTGTAGACTCACAGCTGTTTTAGAGTGTCGCCAAAACCTTTAAGGACAGGTTCATACCGTGCAGTTTTCTTTTCCATCGTCAAAAGAAATCAGGTTGGTGTTTATTTTCTGCACTGTTTTAGTTTTCGTCCAGTAGGGTGGACACTCTATCTTCTACCCCTTCTTCTATCGTATCTATCGCGAAGGATAGATACGTTGTTAGGATTACTTTGTAAATCTGTTTAGCTTGATAATTGTCGAACTTTAATCATAAAGACTTTAACTTTATAAATAAAGCTTCAATCTTTATAAAGTTCGGATCTTTATTAATTTGTGTTTTTTTTATAAATAAAGCTGTGTTTTTATTTATAAAATTGGTTTATTGTTCACAACTGTATTTTTTCTGATTTAAAAAAAAAAATTCAACAGGAAACCGTTGGAAGAAATTGTTGTGGGACTTGAACATGATGCTGAGATTATACTGGACAAACTTACTGAAGATGCAAAGCAACTTGATGTCATCTCTATTGTTGGTATGGGGGGACTCGGTAAGACTACGCTCGCTCTCAAAGTATTCAATGATCGGTTTGTTGTGTATCATTTTCATATCCGTGCATGGGTCATTGTTTCTCAAGCATATACAAAACGAGATTTGTTGCTTCAAATTCTGACATCCATCGGTGTTCAACAAAAATTTGAAAAGGACGATGACTCTAAACTTCGTGAGAAGTTGCACAAGAAGCTAATGGGTAGGAGATATTTGATTGTGATTGATGATATCTGGAGCACTGAGGCTTGGGATGACTTGAAATTGCTCTTTCCCCATGATAACACCGGAAGTAGAATTCTTCTCACAAGTCGCCTGAATGAAGTTGCTTTGCATGCAAAACCACACGGGTTTGTCCACTCCTTGCATTATTTGACTGAAGAAGAAAGCTGGGAGTTATTACGCGAGAAGGTGTTTCATGGTGATGAGTGTCCCAAGTGGTTGATTAAACCTGGAATACAAATTGCAAAAAAATGTCAGGGACTACCTCTTTCAGTGGTTGTCATGGCAGGAATTCTAGCAAAAGAAGCAATGAGCAAAGATTTGTGGGAAAAAATTGCCTGCAGCATCGGTTCATACATTGTTAATGACCACAAAGGAAACCTGGAAACACTGGCTTTAAGTTACCATCATTTACCTGATCACTTGAGAGAGTGCTTTCTTTATCTAGGAGGCTTCCCAGAAGACTTTAGGTTCAATGTAGAAAGGTTGATATGGTTATGGGTAGCTGAGGGATTTATTGAAGAAGCTGGAAATCGAAGCTTGGAAGATACTGCGAAGGCTTACCTTTTGGATCTAATCAACAGAAATCTTGTAATTATTACAAAGACGGATTTAATTGGTGATGTGGAAGCTTGTAAACTCCATGATCTTGTGAGGGAACTGTGCCTGCAAAAAGCAAAAGAAGAAAGATTCTTCCTTAAAATAGATTCTCCGCCATTGTCTTCTCAACTTTGTCCGGATATTCTATATCAGCAACGCCGCGTGTTCACAAATGAAGATATCAGCATTGTGGGCTTCAATCGCTTCCCCACCCGAACCATTCGATCGGTTTTGTGCTTTCAAACGGACATGCACCGGATTAAATCCATTTCGCGTTCCTTTGTGCTTCTTAGGGTGTTAGATCTACAAAGTTGTCTATTGAATGATTTTCCACACATGGTTACATTACTAGTCCACTTAAGGTACCTTGCAATTCTGATTTCATCCCCATTCCCAAAATCAATATGCAAGTTACGGAGCCTTCAAACCCTCATTGTTAACTCAGATATGGGCCCTCTGCTTGTACCCCGTAACATACCACAATTGGTAAATCTGAGGCATTTGTGGAGTAACCAAACGCTTTGTTTTCCTTGTATTAAAAAACCAATGAATTTGCACTCCATTTCGGATGTGGAGTTCAGAGATAGGGTAGATAGTTTTCAGAGATGTTTTCCCAACATCAAGAGGCTTGGATTAAGTTGTCTTAAGAATAACGAATATCACTTTGAATTGCTCCCGTACCTTGAAATCTTGAAGTTAACGGGATCGGTCTTCCAACAGAATAACATTTCTTTCCCTGCAACATTGAAAAAACTTACACTTGTAAGTTGTTTTCTACCATGGAGCCATATGTCAATCATTCAGTTGTTACCTAACCTGGAGGTTCTCAATCTAAATCGCAGTGCCTATGTGGGAACACTGTGGGATGCATGTGAGCAGCAGTTTCGACAACTAAAACTCTTGACGCTTGAGAGATTACATATCAAACAGTGGGAAGCCTCTAGTACAAGCTTCCCATGTCTCAAACAATTATCATTGTTGAAGTGCAACGATCTGGAAGAGATCCCCCTTGAAATAGGGGAAATCGCAACGCTTGAGCTTATTGAAACTGACAGCAGCAGCAACTCTGTTGTGGAATCTGTCGAAAGAATTCAACAAGAACAACACGATGTGGGAAACTATGAGCTGAAGATCACTGTTGATAAAATGGAGTTATCCTTTTATTTATCTCAGCAAGAGGGTTCAGTTTATTTATCTCAGCATGAGGATTCAGAGTCAGAATGAGAATACACTGAGTTCATGTCGAGTCACAGTGACCCCATCAATGTTTTAATATTTTATGTATTAAAAGGTGTACATTTTGTTCTTTTTCTCATTGACAATAATTCTTTTTTTCTGTAGACCATCTCCCCATTTCATCTTCATTCAAATCGATGACTTTTAGCACATACATGTAACAAACAAAATACATTCAAAATGGTGACTTTCATACCATTGTATCTACTTATGTGACCTCTTTATCGCACACTAGTCTTAGTTTTTCCTCTTGTCCTTATAGTTTTTCTTATCCATCACTCCTGTTCTTATAACCAAAAAAAAAACATTCTAAAAAAAACAAACAATTGTGATGCTGTTACCATCAATGGCCCTTTTTCTCAAAGCTTTCAGCCATAGAAATTAGCTCCACAAAGAACTAGTAAGTCTTGTTGGTTCATTTCGATGGCATACTCTTCCATTTGCCGTATGGTCATTCAACCATATTTTTCCACTACAAAATACATTAACTTTGTGATATGCTACAAACTATGCGATCAAAGATACATTGATTTGCCATGATGTTTATTTAGTGGTTCTTTCCGTTCTCAAGTTGGATCTAATCTATGAGATCATTACTGTAGTGTAGTAAATAACTATATCTTGTTACTACAATTGCTTAATACGACTAATGTACTCATTGGGGAATTGTGTCGAACAGTTGGTGTTCATAAAAACAAAGGTAATGGTAATTGTGTATCTTATCCTTTACTCCTACCAAAATGTTGTAAAGGGAGAAAAAATTGCAAACCCCACGAGAAATTAATCAAACATAAAAGTCGCCAAGAAGTGAAAGAATGAAACATACCAATATCAAAATGGAAGAAATCAAGCGCAGATATAGTCACAAAAATAGCCACTCAGAGCTGGAAGCAGAAATTGCACCCAAAGCCTGAAAAGGCCAAATTTTCAAATACCCTTTATTAGCATATAAAAATTAAAGAGTTATAAGATAGATGTATTCATTAAAGTCAAAGTTGTCATTTAGTTAACTTGAAAGCGTAATAATTATATATCTTTAAACTTGTGTATCATTTTTATTATGGACACACCTATTTTGCGATGGAGAGAGTAAAAATGTTCTCTAAATAATAGAATTATATCTACCTACCAAAATAGTCGGACTTAAATCATTCAATTGTCTTTGACCGAACCCAACTCAACTTAATACTCCCTTATGATTATAGACAAAATGTATAATAATAATAATAAAGTAGTTTCGCCTATATTTTAATCGTTTCTTTTACAAATGGAATTCACTCCCACGTTTAAAATGAAAACTGAATTTGGATTGATTATAAATTTTGCAATAATTCTTAACTGCATGCCCACGTGAGTTGTCTTGGATCCTATTGTGGTATCAGAGTGGATTGTGGACACTCATATATCACAAAGAAGTTCTCCATTTCCATAATCAAATACGATACCACAACATGATCCAAGACACCATGGAATTCACGTGGACGTACAGTTATGATTTTTTTACCGTGAAATGGAACTAGAATCACGAACTTTGTGGGGGATTGAAATACAACACTATCATACAAAGAAAGAGTAATTGAAGACAAGCTAGATGTGTTTAATTTATCATGGCATTTTTGAGCTATTCGACCTCCCAAATAAAGTTTAACTTTTTAATTTATCATGGCATTTAAGAAGACAAATCAAACTACGCTTGTGAAGCAGAACAGAAACAGAGTGTTTACACACTCTATGCAAGAACAGAAACAAGTTGAAACTGCCCTATTGTTAGCTTTTGTTTCAAGTGTTGGGGTCAGAATGAGGGTGATTTTAGGCCATTAAATATGTTTTGAGATTGGGATTTGAACTGATTTGTGGCAGTATCTGTTTTTTATGGGTTGCTGTAGTGTGTGATTCATGAATTGTGGTTGGCTTGATGATTTCTGATCACAACCATTCTGGGTTACATAATATAGATGGTATTATGATGTTCACAACCATTATGGGCTACATAATATAGAGGCCCAAGCCCACTCCTAAGTGATATTCTAGAATATCTAACAAGGGGTAATTTGGGTACTTGGAATAAATATTTAGAATATCTAAGAAGGGGTAGTTTGGCCCAAGTCATTTCTGGTCTATTTCCAATTCCAACAGCATATTTTGTGTAGACAATGTGGTTTTAAAATAGGTATGTTCAAACTTTCTTTTTAACAATCAAAGATTCCTTTTATATGAGTGGCCCACTTCAATACTTTTTAACCCACCATGTATATCCAAATCAACCCAACTTAATCATCCACCACCAATTTTCTTCTGAGAGACAAAAAAGAAAAAGGGGAGAGGAAGAAACAAGATGACATACACAGGTCTGGAGTTGATGGAAAACTTGAAGCATCTGATTTACAGCAACGAAAATCCACTCAAATATCCAACTGCTTTATGAAGAGCTTGGCTCCATCATCCAAACCCTTTCAAATATCCATCAACATCATTACCTGCATGAGCTCGAAAAAGTTAGAAATCTAAAGAAAAGATTCAAAGATGTAGCAGAAGAAGCGCAAGATATCATTGATCTATTTGTAACTGTTGTTCACTTCAGAAACAGGGGATTTTCCCTGGATCTTGAGAATGTTATGAGATCCATCGAGTCTATCAAGGTGGAATTTATGACTATCAACATCGATTACATGAAGATGGATTCGTCTCCAAGAATCGAGAGCCTCAAAACCCAGTCTGCTGGTGATGCTGCTGGTACAAGTACTTCCAGCACCAGAAGTCGTTTACGAACAAGGAAACCATTGGAAGAAATTGTTGTTGGACTTGGTCATGATGCTGAGATCATACGGGACAAACTTATGAATTCTTGTACTAAACCTATGAATTCTTCTTTATGCAATGCTTGCCAATTATCTAAACACACACGGTTGCTTTTTTATGATTCACATTCGTTCACTTTTGCACCGTTTGATATTATACATTGTGATCTTTGGACGTCTCCGGTCTTGAGCAAAACGGGTTATAAATATTATATGGTCCTTATTGATAATTTCACGCATTATGTATGGGTTTATCCTCTCAAATACAAATCTGACACTTTTCTTAATTTCAAAAAATTCCATCAATTAATCCAGACTCAGTTTAACCGAAAAATTAAGTCTTTCCAATGTGACCTTGGTGGTGAATTTGACAATAACGAGTTTAAATCTTTTGCCCAAACTCACGGTCTCGTCTTCCGTTTCTCTTGCCCACAAACGTCCCAACAAAATGGACGGGCCGAACGGATGATCCGTCGCCTTAACGACATTATCCGCACCCTTCTCACTCATGCATCACTCCCCCACTCGTTTTGGGTCGAAGCTCTTCACACCGCCTCATACCTCCACAATATCCTTCCCACGAAGCGACTCAACTTTGCCACACCTGCGTTTGCCCTCTTTGGCTGCCACCCCTCTTATAAACATCTACGCACTTTCGGGTGCACTTGCTATCCCAACACATCTGCTACTCAATCTCACAAAGTTCAAGCTCGCTGCATAAAATGTGTTTTCCTTGGATACCTGGAACACTTTCGTGGCTATCGTTGCTATGACCCTACTACCGGCAAAGTTCATTTGTCTCGTCACGTTACCTTTGACGAAACCTCATTTCCCTTTGCCGACTCGGCTCCCCCCACATCGTATGACTTCCTCGATGACCCACCCTTTCACTCGTTATCCTATCCACCACCACAGGTGCCTACTTCGGACACTTCCCAGCCTTCGACCCCACCATCATCTCCCACCGCCCCACCCCCTATCTCTCCTTTACTAACCTATTCTCGTTGCCCAAAAGCGCCACCCACCAACACCGCTCCACCCGACACAACTGCCCCACCCCCCACCACTGAACAACCCGCTCACCGGTCTTCATCCACCTCCCCTTCACCTTCCACCGGTCACCCTTCTTCGCCCCCACCACCAAACCCAGCCGCCTCTGCCCATCCGATGACTACTCGTGCCAGGGAAGGGGTTACCAAACCAGTCACCCGCCCAAACCTTCACACCACTTCCACACCTCCCATCTCGCCTATTCCTACTTCTGTTTCTCAAGCCCGGTCTGACCCGAATTGGTTACTAGCTATGGAAGACAAATTTAGGGCGTTACAAGCGAATGAAACGTGAGAACTAGTTCCACGACCGACAGATCTCCCCGTTATCAGGTGTATGTGGCTGTTTCGCCACAAGTTTAAAGCAGATGGCTCGCTTGATAGGTATAAAGCGAGACTAGTCGTCAATGGGAAATCCCAAACTGTGGGCATTGACTGTCACGAGACATTTAGTCCGGTCGTGAAACCAGCTACTATTCGGACCGTTCTTAGTCTAGCAGTTTCTCAGGCATGGACAATACATCAGTTGGATGTTAAGAACGCCTTTCTACATGGCGATCTCCATGAGACTGTTTTTATGCATCAGCCTCCAGGATTTGCGGATGCCCGGTTTCCTTCCCATGTCTGTCGACTTAGGAAATCTTTGTATGGGCTCAAACAGGCCCCTCGTGCCTGGTATACTCGGTTTGCAACCTTCATCACCTCGCATGGTTTCCGGAGCAGTATTTGTGATTCTTCACTATTTGTTTATCAACACGGCCGACATCGTGCCTACCTGTTATTATATGTGGATGACATTGTCAAGAAAATAATATGTTTTAAATGCGATTGTTTTTTCATCTATAGAAATTGTCAAGAAAATAATATATTTTAACAAGTTGAATGTAAACTTAATGTGAATTGTTAGAATATAATGATCAAACAAAAATTTAATACTCAGTGCTACAAGAGAATTAATATTCTTCTAGCTAGCTATTGAATCAAAGTCAACCAATACCTTTTTTTTGGTAAAAGAAAGTCAAACCAAAACATTATTTGGCTCAACCCAATAACAACTTCATACTGTTGTTCTTCAATAGAGGAAGATCAAATCAAGACGGCATACACAGGTCACCAGATGTTCATGGCCACCTTGAAGCAGCTCATCCATGGCAACCATGATCCACTCATCAACAACGATCCATCAATTTTATCTCAAAGGCCTCAATTCCAACTGCTTTATCAAGAGCTTGGCTCCATCATCCAAACCGTTTCAAATATCGATCGACATCATCATCACCTACATGAGCTCCAAAAAGTTCAAAATCTCATGAAAAGATTCAAAGATACAGCAGAAGAAGCGCAAGATATCATTGATCTATTTCTATCTGCTGTTCATTTCACAAACAAAGAAATTCCCCATATTCTAATATCTTTACAACTTCCCTGGAACTTACGAATACTTTTATGAGAAAGTATATCATGACTATGTACATCAATAACATGGAGATGGATTCAGTTCTAAGTATTTTTTACTGCAGAAGCAGAGGACTTTCCCCAAGATCATATGTCTTTGAAATCCCCCTGGATCTTGAGAATGTTATGAGCTCAATCGAGTCAATCAAGGTGGAACTCATGGCTATCAACATTGATGACATGAAGATGGATTCGTCTTCAAGAATCAACCGCCCCAAAACCTAGTCTGCTGCTGCTGCTGGAACTTCTTGCACCAGAAATCAATTAGGAACGAAGCCATTAATGAAAGAAATGGCCGTGGGGCTTGATGATGATGCTAATCTCATACGGGACAAACTTGTTGAAGATAAAAAGAAACTGGGTGTCGTCTGTATTGTTGGTATGGGCTGACTCGGTAAGACTACCCTTGCTACCAAAGTATTCAATGATCCTTATATAGTGCATTATTTCTATGTCCGTGCATGGGTTACTGTTTCTCAAACATATGAAAAACGGGATTTGTTGATTCAAATTCTAACATCGATTGGTGTTCAACAAGACCTTGAAGAAGCCAGTTACTCTCACCTTCGTGGAAAGTTGCACAAGCACCTAATGAGTAAGAGATATTTGATTGTTATTGATGATATCTGGAGCATTAGTGTTTGGGATGATTTGAAATCGTTTCTCCCCGATGACAACGTCAAAAGTAGAATTCTGCTCACAAGTCGCCTCAATGAAGTTGCTTTGTATGTGAACCCACATGGGCTCATCCACGAATTGTCTTGTTTGACTGAAGAAGAAAGCTGGAAGTTATTGCGTGAGAAGGTGTTCCATGGCGATGAGTGTCCCAAATGGTTGATTAAACCTGGAATGCAAATTGCAAAACAATGTCAGGGGCTACCTCTTTCAGTGGTTGTCATGGCAGGAGTTCTTACAAAACAAGCAATGAACAAAGATTTGTGGGAAAACATTGCTTACAGTGTGAGTACGTACCAGAAAGGAAACCTGGAAACACTAGATTTAAGTTACTACCATTTACCTCATCACTTGAGAGAGTGCTTTCTTTATCTAGGAGGCTTCCTAGAAGATACTAGGATCACTGTACAATTGTTGATATGGTTATGGATGGCAGAGGGATTTATTGGAGAAGCTGAAAATCGAAGCTTAGAGGATACTGCAAAGGCATACCTTATGGATCTAGTTGACAGAAATCTTGTAATTGTTGCAGAAAGGAAGTTTAATGGTGATGTCAAAGCTTGTAAACTCCATGATCTTGTGAGGGAACTATGCCAGGGAAAAGCAAAAGAAGAAAGAGTATTCTTAAAAATATGCCGACCGCCATATGAGGTTATTACCCTACCATATGATGTTATTGCACAATATAAGCAACGTCGTGTGTTCACAAATCAAGATATAACCATTGTGAACTTTGTTTATCCACCCACCCCAAGCATTAGATCGCTTTTGTACTTCCATAAGAACTCACGCTCGCTTGATGAGAGTGAATATTTCTATTCCTTTGCGCTTCTTAGGGTGCTAGATCTACAGAAGTGTAAATTGGAATACTTTCCGCAAGGGATGGTGTTACTAGTTCACTTAAGGTACCTTGCAATTTGGAATTCATCAGGTTTCCCATCCTCAATATGCAATTTATGGAGCCTTCAAACCCTCATTCTTAAAACAAGTTCTGGTCGTACACAGTTACCCAGTAACATTTCAGATATGGTAACCACAAGGGTTGTGGCGTGGTGGTAAAGGCTTGGGGAGTTCATAGCGCTCAACCTGGGTTCGAGCCCTACTAGCAGCACTTGTGGCCACTGAGGTTAATCTCAGGGCTGCACGCTTTAGCAGTTGGGCCATAGGCCCTAATTGCCAGGGATTAGTCTGGGCCCTAGGCCCAGGATACTCTTTCCAAAAAAAACATTTCAGGTATGGTAAACTTGAGGCATTTGTGGAGTAATGCTGAGCTATTTCTTCTTATTGTTGAAAAACCAATGAATTTGCAATCCATTTCGGAAGTGAGGTACAGAGATGGGGTAGACAATTTTCGGAAATATTTTCCCAGCATCAAGAAGCTTGCATATACTTTTTCCTCAGGTGAGGAAGGTCGTTTTGAATTACTCCCTTACCTTGAAACCTTGAAGTTAAAGGGAGGCTTCCACATAAATCACATTTGGTCCCCTGCAACATTGAGAAAACTTACACTTGTAAAGTGTCGTCTACCTTGGAGCAATATGTCAATCATTCAATCATTACCTAACCTGGAGGTTCTCAAACTAAAAGACAATGCCTTTGAGGGAACACAGTGGAATGCACGTGAGCAACAGTTTCGACAACTAAAATTCTTAGACTTGAGAAGCTAAATATCATACAGTGGGAAGCCTATAGTACAAGCTTCCCACGTCTCAAAAGATTAGCAGTGCGGTTTTCAAGATCCCCCTTGAAATAGGCGAAATCGCAACACTAGAGCTTATTGAAATTGACAACTGGAGCGACTCCGTTGTGGAGACGCATGACTAGGGTTGAAAATTTGGTGCAAGGACTTGTGGCTAATGGAGACATGGGAGGGGGTAGATGGGTAGAGGGCGGGTAGGAGGAGGGTATGAGAGTTATCAGCTAAGTCTATGACAACTAGGTTCAAAACCCTGGGGGAAGGGAGCCGTTTGTGCAATGCAGTGCTATGAGCCTATGATACATTTACTTACTTTTGGACGTAGAAATTATTTCAAACGGTGGCACCATTTGACTATAAGAATGAAAGCAATAAAATTATTTCATAAAATCATTGTAGATCTATTGGTTTGTTCCTTGCATTTGCTAGGATAGGTCCCGTGTTATAACATTCCCTACAACATTGCAGCTTTTGCATTATTATATACTCCTTCCACCTTCTAGAAATTGCATCTTTTATCAGAATAGTCAAATGTCTCAAATGTTCTACCACCTTCTAGAAATTGCATATCGTCCAGATGAACGACTACTAGGGTGTTCCTGAGTTTTTCATTTTTTTTGCAGTTTTCTCTTGAACCTGACCCTACCCAACCCTATGTATAGATATAGATATATATATATAATATTGTGTAACGACCAAGTGGTGATTGTTTTTCAACATATATAAAATTAAAATAATTGATTTTTTTTGTTTGTTATGACTGAAAGTGAATCTTTTATTATGAAAAAAATTGAATTATTTTAACAAGGCATATATGCCAACCATCAATGATCCCTTCAAGTGAGTACAGTAATATTTAACTCACCCATCTTAAACCAATTCAATCCTGTTTCATCATAGACTACTACTTTTCATCTGAGAGAGCAAAAAAGAAAAGGAAGAGACAAGATGGCATACACAGGTCTGCAGATGTTCATGGCAAACTTGAAGCAGCTGATCGACTGCAATGATACTCCATTCATCAACAACAATCCATCAATTTTATCTCAAAGGCCTCAACTCAACCTGCTTTATGAAGAGCTTGGCTCCATGATCCAAACCCTTTTCCTACATCAACAGCATCACCTCCCTGAGCTCGCAGAAGTTAGAGATATAAAAAGAAGATTCAAAGATGTAGCAAAAGAAGCACAAGATATCATTGATCTATTTGTATCTGGTGTTCACTTCAGAAACAGAGGCTTTTCCCCTAGATCTGATGTCTTTAAAACCTCCTTGGATCTTGAGGATGTTATGAGATCCATCGAGTCTATCAAGGTGGAATTCATGACTATCAGCATCAATAACATGAAGACGGATTCATCTCCAATAATCGACCGCCACAAAACCCAGTCTGCTGCTGCTGGAACGTCCACCATCAGAAATCCTTTGGGAAGACAGAATCCATTGGAAGGAAGTGTTGTGGGGCTTGATCGTGATGTTGATCTCATACGGGATAAACTTGCTGAAGATACAAAACAATTGGGTATTGTCTCAATTGTTGGTATGGGGGGACTCGGTAAGACTACCCTCGCTACCAGAGTATTCAATGATCGTTTCATTGTGTATCATTTCAATGTTCGTGCATGGGCAACTGTTTCTCAAACATATATAAGAAGGGATTTCTTAATACAAATTCTGGCATCGATCGGTGTTCAACAAGACTTTGAAGAAGTCAAATACCCTAAACTTCGTGAAAACTTGCACAAGCACCTAATGGGTCAGAGATATTTGATTGTGATTGATGATATCTGGAGCATTCAGGCTTGGGATGACTTGAAATTGTTTTTTCCAAATGAGAACACGGGAAGTAGAATTCTGCTCACAAGCCGCCTCAATGAAATTGCCTTGCATGCGACATCTCAGAGGCTCGTCCACTCCTTGCCTTGCTTGACAGAAGAAGAAAGTTGGGAGTTATTGAAGGAGAAGGTGTTTCATGGTGATGATTGTCCCAAATGGTTGATTGAACCTGGAATGCAAATTGCCAAAAAATGCGAGGGACTACCTCTTTCGGTGGTTGTCATCGCAGGAGTTCTAGCAAAAGAAGCAATGAACAAAGATTTGTGGGAAAAAATTGCTTGCAGTGTCGGTTCGTACATTGCCAGTGACCAGAAAGGAAGCCTGGAAACACTAGCTTTAAGTTACCACCATTTACCTGGTCACTTGAGAGAGTGCTTTCTTTATCTAGGAGGCTTCCCAGAAGACTTTAGGTTCAATGTAAAAAGGTTGATATGGTTATGGGGGGCTGAGGGATTTATTGAAGATGCTGGAAATCGAAGCTGGGAGGACACTGCAAAGGCTTACCTTATGGATTTAGTTGACAGAAATCTTTTCATTGTTGCAAAAAGGAAGCTTAATGGTGATGTCACATCTTGTAAACTCCATGATCTTGTGAGGGAACTATGCCTTAGAAAAGCAAAAGAAGAAAGATTCTTCCTTAAAATAGACCAGCCGCCATTGTCTTCTCAACTTCTTGAAATAGCCTTGAAAAAGCAACGCCGTGTATTCAAAAATCAAGGTATCAACATTGTGAATTTTGCTCATCCTCCCACCCCAAGCATTCGATCGCTTTTGTACTATGGTAGGCACACATCCTTAGCCTACGAAGTTGGAGACTATTTCTATTCCTTTGCGCTTCTTCAAGTGCTAGATCTACAAATGTGTAGATTGGATGATTTACCACAGGGGATAGCTTTACTTGTTCACTTAAGGTACCTTGCCATTTGGCTTTTAGTAGGTTTTCCATTATCAATATGCAATCTATGGAGCCTGCAAACCCTCATCCTTAAAACACGTTATAGTCGTATGATTTTACCCAGTAAGGTATCGAATTTGGTAAATCTGAGGCATTTGTGTAGTAACAGGGAGTTTCTGCTTCCTGCTTTTGAAAAATCAATGAATTTGCAATACATTTCGGAAATAATGTTCGGAGATGGGGTGGATTTTTGGAAATGTTTTCCCAGCATCAAGAAGCTTGCAATTACTTGCAGAGATGGCGAAAATCACTTTGAACTACTCCCTTACCTTGAAAGCTTGAAGTTAAGGGAAGGCTTTCGCATAAATCACATTTGGTTCCCTGCAACATTGAAAAAACTTACACTATTATTGTGTTCTCTACCTTGGAGCGATATCTCAATCTTTCAATCGCTACCTAACCTGGAGGTTCTCAAACTAAAAAAGAAGGCCTTTGAAGGAACACAGTGGAATGCAGGTGAGCAGCAGTTTCGACAACTAAAATTCTTGAGACTTGATAATTTAAACATCCAACATTGGGAAGCCCAGACGACAAGCTTCCCATGTCTCAAACTATTATCATTGTGGAACTGCAAATATCTTCAAAAGATCCCCCTTGAAATAGGGGAAATCACAACGCTCGAGCTTATCGAAACTAACAACATCAACAACTCTGTTGTGGAATCTATCAAAAGAATTCAAAAAGAACAATATGACGAGGGAAACACCGAGCTGAAGATCACTGTTAATGGAATGGAGTTATCTACTAATGTATCCGAGCATGAGGGTTCAGAGTCAGAATGAAAATAAGTCAGGGTCCTGTGGAGTCTAGCCAATTGAAAGGATCTTCTGATCAATCCTGAGGTCATTTTGATTCCACCAGTAACGAGACAAGTGACCCCATTAATCTTTTAAAACTTTGTGTAATTAAATTTTTGTACATTGCTCACCAATGTTGGTTTTCTAATTTACGATGGAAATTCTTACCCGGTAAGTGAGGGAGGTGACTCTTATCTGATTAACACTCTTACTATGCCATTTTGATGGCCGATAATCTTACCCGATAAAGTGAGAGTAGTTACTCTTACCCGGTTAGCATTCGGTAAACGGTCCCTTGATGTCTGTGATTTGATTTTTTGTGCCATAATGAAGTGATGAACAAGCTTGATTACTCCTTTCGTAAGACTCCAACAATGCCACCAACAAAACAATATGCTGCTAATCACAAAGGGGGCTACAAATAACTCAAGAAAGGCTTTTAGGCTTGCGTAACTTATGCCCATATGATAGTGATTTTTTTTAATAGCAAGATAATACCATTAATACCAAACCAAGTCCAAAAGAACCTTTTGAGGCTACCCAAACAGCCACAGCCCCTCCCAATAGAAAACTAAAAACAATTGCAAACCTTCAACTTAACCAAACTGCACTAAGCAAGAAGAAAGAAAAGAAAGAAGACAACTACTAAAACCTTAACTAGGTCAAACCTTCTAAACGACGCCACAATCCGACCAACACGATGAAACCCCGATCATCCACCAAACTTGAATTTACCTTATTTCCACAGGAGCCGACATCCACGTTGCCCACTTAATCTTCCGTTTCCTCGTCCTTCGCACGGCCCATTCAAAGCTACGGAGTTGGAACTCGAAAAAACGGTCTAACAGTTTCCATTTATCCCCCTTAGGTGGGTTTGGTTCACAGACAGACAGGACAGAACAGTTGTTCAGCTTTTGGTAAAACAGAACTGGACAGAACATAACAAATAACATGACCAATTTACCCCTAATAAGTTGTTTATATATTGTATATATATTTTGATTAATTATGTAATTTATTGTATTATAACGAAATAAATATTTTTCATAACAAAATATAGTATTAGAAAGTTCTCTTCAAAATAGGTTAAAGTGACACCAAAATAATAAGTTTATATATTTTTCAATTTTTATTTTTTAACTTTTTCTATATCTTTTTTACCATTAATATTTAATAATTTAAATAAATCAATCAAAAAATACTAACTACATAAAAATAATATTTAAGGACAATAAAGTGATTGCATCTTCTTTCTGTTCGAGCCTCGATGTTTGATACGTTGAGTAGAGTTGTAATCCCATCTCCCCTAATACCCCACCATTTGTACAAGTCCTTCCACAATTTGTTGACTTTGTGACAGCTAACTAGAGTGTGATCCACCGACTCCGTCGCACTTTCGCACCTTAGACACAGCTTAGTATGTAAGTAAATCCATACTCATTTTATCCGACACCTTACGACATGGTAATCTCCCTAGCTTTGCTCTTCACACGAACTCACTTATTTTCTTCGGTACTACTTTATCCAATTGGTCTCCACGTGATTGTCATCCACTCCAGCCTGCAATTCTCCTACTAAGTCGCGAAGTTTCTACACCGAGAACGATCCATCAGCCGCTAGCCACCATTTCACTTGATCTTTTCTACCGTTCTTAGGCTCCATCCTTGCAAGATTCGTTGAAGTTCTTCCAATTCACCCACTTCCCTCCCTTTCGGCTCCCTTCTCCAATTCCACCTCCACACCCAATTCTCTCCTTGTCATTCTCCTATCTTCGATATCGTAGTCTCTTTTGACGTTTCTAATTGGAACAAGTGTTTAAATCTGTTTCCAAACTCCCTGTTCTCAAACCATTTGTCGTTCCAAAGACTTGTTTCTTTTCCGTCCCCCACCTCTTTCCCAAAGCTCAACGCAAAAGTCCATTCCCACTTTTTCCAAATCATTACCAATACGGATGATGTTCATCCATATCGAGCCCCCCCCCCCCCCCTAATTCCTCTTAAATTCCCCTTGAAACCACCCTCTTTCATGTAGATACTCTTGATCACCTTGACCCAAATCGACTATTTTTCGTGTGTAAACCTCCACCACCATTTGCCTGTTAAACCCCAATTTGCAAGTTGGAGACTACCAATATTTAGCCCCTGATAGGGTTAATTTATTAACCCTATTTGTATCACATTTCCCATGCTTGAATGCCCTTTTCTGGAGTCCAATTGAGTCTTTTGTTTACTTTTTACTTATTTATTTTGAGTAGTCTATGTGTAAACCTCGCTGAACAAAAATCACCAAAAACAGGCAAAAACATATCATTTATAATCTCTTTTATGCTCACTGCAGGTTTTGGTGAGATCACTGATGAGGCCTAGTCGCTGAACTCGCTGAGTTTGCTGAAGGAATTGTTGAGGTCGGAGTCTAGCTTGCTGATCGCTGATGGTTACTGAAGCCCGCTGATAATGGTCGTAGAATATTTCTAAGTTGTTTTGATAAACATCTTTTTGGGCCAACGGTTTGGGCCGTTTTTATTGAAGATATTAAGACGATTGTTTTTAGGCCTGTTAAACATCTGTTTTATTTAACTTTCTTAAGGGATTTTATTGTTGGGCATCTCGGCCCATAGCCCAAGTAGTTTGGTTATAAATAGATGTTTAGGCTAAGTGAAAGGACACACCTCTAACCTCACCTTCTTTCCATTTCTGGAAAAGGTGTAGGTTTTATCCTTCTCTCCATTTTTAGATGGTTTGTTCTCCAAGATTGAAGATTTTTCGGCTAGTCAACAGTTATAGCCGAGGCTCTCTCACTCACGATTTAATTGAAGATTAGTTGGTTACTTTGCATGCTCTCTCTACCTTGTTCACTTATTAACACATCGTTTGTTTTCTGTCCACTTAGCATTTCGGTTGTTTGTGATTAGTTATGGATCCAAAAATCCATTTTCTAATTCGAAGCAAATAGTCGAGAGCTTAAGAATGAATTCCATAGTTTAGTTGTTGTTCTCGCGTATCGTGTACCCTCTATGTCCATCGGTCACATGAAGCCACATAATCACTTTTTAGAAAATAAAAAAGATGAATTAAATAAATTTATATCAAATAAATAAACGGTGTGACATGGAGGGGATAGGGGATTTGGGGACTGCATATTATTATTTGCGCATGCCTAATGATCTTGCACTTCTTTCTCTTACTCACTTTTTGGTGCTAGGTTTCCGTACAGCAACATTCCAGGAAAACGGAAAAGCTTTGACATAAAATAAAGAGGACGGATCGATAGTTTATGTTCTGCAAGGAATTTGAATGAACACAACACTTCACACATAGTGAACACTTGGTGAATGTACGTAATTAATAACAAATTAACAATTTGTTTGTTTGTGATTTCATTTGAAATACTAGTTTGATTATTCTTTTCCCAACTATGTGAAAAAATAAGTTACCAACTTCAATCGGCCTCCTTAATTCTAAGTTACATTCATGAAATATATCCTTGTTATTTTACATATAATATCCATATATAATGTTGATTCGCAAGGAATTTGAATGAACACTCACTTCACACATAGTGAACACTTGGATGCTTTAAAAAGATCGTTGATGGTGAAATAACAATTTGTTGGTTAATCGGTGTGTATGACTTATGAAATTAAAGGTTTTTAAGTCTAGTTTTTAATGGTGAAAGCTTCAAGTTTTATGGTTTTCTCTACAAAAAGTTATGGCAGTTTTTGTACCCAAAGGTCCAACTTTAATGGTGGTGTTAGAAATTATGTTGTTTCAGTTTTTTGAGGAGTCTGTGAGTATATAAATTAGAGTTGTGTTATGTTCTAAAAGGCGGGAGAGAAGAATATATGTTAAATGTTCTATTTTCTCTTTGTTTTTGTCAAATTGGTATCAGAGTCACGGTAAATTCCGAGAGTACATCGTTAGGGCAAATATCATTACCAAGACAAACTATGGCAATTGGATTTTCAAATGCGTTCGTTGCTCGGTGCACAAGATGTATGGGAAGTAGTTGAAAATGGTTATTTAGAACCAGATAACATGCCAGCAAACCAGTTGAAGGCATTGAAAGAAACACGGATGAAAGACAAAACCACGACAAAACCGCTCTCTATTTCTTGTTCCAAGCATTAGCTGAGTCGGGTTTTGATGAGAAGATTGTTGGTGCCGCAAATTCGAGGAAATCTTGGGACACTTTGCAAAAGGTCTTCAAGGGAGCCGACCATGTTAAACAGTCAGGCTTCAAACGCTTCAAGGTGAGTTGAAGCCTAAGTAAATGAAGGATTCGGAAGGGATATCCGACTACATCACTCGTGTACAAACGGTGGTGAATCAACTCAAACGCAATGGGGAAATCCTAACCGATGCAAGGGTGTGGAGAAGATTTTGCGGTCATTGACGGGTAACTTTGAAAACGTCATATAGAGACTTGTAAAATATGACCGTCGATGAGCTTGTTGGTTCTCTTGAAGCACATGAACAACGAAATAAGAAGAAGAAACATTCCAGGCCAGACACTTGGATGTTTTAAAAAGATCGCTTATGGTGAATGTACGTAATAACAATTTGTTTGCTTGTGATTTCATTTGAAATATTGGTTAATTTGATTATGTTTTTCCCAACTATGTGAAGAAAATAAGTTACCATCGGCCTCTTACATTCCTGAAATATATATATCCTTCACATAATAATATCCATATATATATAATGTTGATTCTTCGGCACAATACATTATTGCAATGGTACGTCCTTTTTATTTTGTAATTATAGTCCGTAATTAATCTCTTTCCAAAGGCAAAATACAATATTTAAATTGAAATATTAAAAAAAAAAATTGTCTATATTATATTACTAGGTTCGACCCCGTGTATTACACGAGGTAATTTAAAAAAATTAAATCATGTCAGAAAACTTATCTTACAGATATGAATGATCATCGAAAGTACGATGCTATTTTTCCTTCAGAGTTTTTTTTTTACAGCAGGTTACAAAATGTTCTTGTTTTATGCAGTTTTCACAAATGATGTTTTGCAAAAAATTAATAAAAAAATATGAATAAATATTAACAATTTATAAAACAAAATTTATAATAGAACATAAATGAAAGTATGGAAAACTACATAGTTAAAATATTAATAAAATAAGAATCACGTATCATAAATTACCAAATACTTCTTTATATACAACATTCTTTGTTTTATTGCTAATTATACCTTCATCATCTATAATTAATATTCTTTGTCCATTTGTTTGCAACATATGGAACATTATGGGTTTTAATTCAAAATGGAGGGCGGCAATATGGGGTCTAACTATCCCTGAATTTAATTGCTCAAAATCGGGGATAGCATAGTCCATAATCTTTCCCTCTTTGGAATTTGCCAGATTAATAATGTTCGGAGCTCCATCCCTATTTTCATTGTTATCATGAGATTCCACATCATCATTGTTAGGATGTTGATTTTGGTTATTTGGCATTTGTTGAAAAGGGAATTCGGGTGGATTTCCAAAAAATGGGTGGTGCATCGTGGAATATCGGTTGTTGTCTTGGTGGATTTTCTATTCTAGGTACCCTATTTTCAAAACCTGGTGGGGGTTGTTCCATGATGGGAGGATCTATGGTTAATGAAATTCTTTGTGCTCTCCTCCTATTACGAAACGTCCTTTCAATGTACGGGTCAAATTCGAACAATTCCCCACGTGGTATTATTGGCATACGCCACTTCCAAAATGAGATTCGAACGGTGTTAGAAAAATTAAATCTTTTAGAAAACTTTTACAGACTTTTAGCGAGTCAGTCCCCGGCAACGGCGCCAAAAACTTGTTACGAGATTTATACGAACTTAATCTCTTGGACTGTTATCTAACGGTGAATAGTACAAGTATACACTTATCAATCCGTTGTCGTCTTTTACAAGTAATAAAACGGTAAAATACCAATTTAAATGACCAAGAACAATTCCTTCCTTGACCATAAAATGACACGTTTCCCAATTTAAAACCAAATCAGTTGCTTCACATCTTGCAAGACTTTTTTCAAGATTGTTCAAACATTGATCATATGATGTACGATACACAGAAAAATCATCCATGAAAATTTCCATGGAGGTTTCAAGCATATCAGAAAATATGGACATCATACATCTTTGAAAAGTAGCAGGTGCATTACACAGACCGAATGGCATTCTCCTAAAAGCAAAGGTTCCATAAGGACAAGTAAAGGTGGTCTTTTCTTGGTCTTCTGGGGCTATTGCAATCTGGTTGTAACCTGAATAACCATCTAAGAAACAATAATACTCCTTTCCTGCAAGTCTGTCTAACATCTGATCAATGAAAGGTAAAGGAAAATGGTCTTTTTGGGTTGCTTTGTTCAGTCTAAGGTAATCCATACAAATCCTCCAACCAGATGCAACTCGAGTGGGAATGAGCTCATCTTTATCATTTTTTATTACAGTGACACCTCCCTTTTTAGGGACACACTGTACAGGGCTTACCCAGGAGCTGCTTGCTATTGGGTATATTATCCCTGCATCCAACCATTTTAAAATCTCCTTTTTCACAACTTCCTTCATGATAGGATTTAACCTTCTTTGAGGTTCAATGGAAGTGAAATTCTTGTCTTCTAGGATGATTTTGTGTTGACAAATGGAAGGACTGATACCCTTAAGGTCAGAAATGGTCCATCTTATAGCCTTAGTGTGCAGTTTTAACAAACTTACCAACTGTTCTTCCTGATGTGTTTCTAGGGTGGATGAAATGATGACAGGCAATTTGCCTTCTTTACCTAGAAATGCATACTTCGGATGAGAAGGGAGTGGTTTCAACTCCAGGTCGGGTGGTGATTCAACAGATGGGATGTGGGTCTTTCTATCTTCATTTTCCAACAACTCAAAAGCTGCAGTATGTTGTAACTAGAGTTGTTCACGGGCGGTACAACCCGCTAGACCCGGCCCGCCCGACCCGTTAGAAAAGCGGGCTTGGACAATCATTCTCGAAAAAATGGGCGGGCTCGGGTTGGACTGCTAAAATTAATGGGCGGACTTGGGCAATGAAAAAAAGAACTCGGACAAGCCCGCTCGGCCCGTTATATTATTATAGTTGATTAATGTTTTTATATAATTAATAATTTAATCACTTTATTCAAAATATTTATAAGTGGCTTTGTACCAACCGTCACCCAAACATATATAATATGTGTTGTGTTATATAGTACGTCTCGAATTTCGATCTTGTAAATATTAGGTGGACTCGAACTTTGAAATTTGATAACTCATTAGAGAGAAAATGTCCATGATTCATATATTGTGAAACAATTATTTTTCATATGCTATGTACATTGATATATTTTACGTCTTATTTTATGCTCGAAAGAACTTACACAATTTAAATGATTTTACATAACTTATGATTTTATATAAGTTTTGTTTTTCACATGTAAAAAAACAAGCCCGCTAGCCCGTGGGCAAGCCCGGCCCGTTTATAAAGGCGGGTACGGGCAAGTCCATAAGCCCGCAAAAACAGGCTTGGGTTGTTATATTAGGCCCGTTGGACAAAAAAATTAAGTTAATCCCGGCCCGGGCCCGGCCCAAGCCCGCAAATAATCACCTCTAGTTGTATCATGGTGGTTTCACCTTCTTCTTCCCATTCTATTTTCTCATCAACCTCAGTCTCTCTCAAATCTAACATTTTTCCAATTTCCTCTTTATGGCATAAAGACTCAATATCACTCAGGGTAAAACACTCTTCTTTATCATCAGGATATTTCATAGAGTTAAACACATTGAAGGTGACATTTTGCTCATTCACTCTCATAGTCAACTCTCCTTTCTGAACATCAATCAAGGTTCTACCAGTTGCTAGGAATGGTCTTCCTAGGATGATGGGAATGTCTTTATCGGCCTCAAAATCAAGAATGATGAAGTCGGCGGGAAAAATGAATTTTTTCACTTGGACTAATACATCCTCAATTTTTCCTTTCGGATGAGCTATGGATTTGTCAGCTAACTGCAGGGTGACTGTGGTTGGTCTAGCCTCACCTATGCCTAGGGTATTAAAAACAGACAAGGGCATAAGGTTTATACTAGCTCCTAGGTCACATAGTGTCTTTCCAATCTCTTTCCCACCTATTGAGCAAGGAATAGTGAAACTCCCAGGATCTTTGAGTTTAGGGGGAATTTTATTTGCAAGGAGGGCACTACAACCTTCTGTTAAAGCAACAGTTTCATATTCATTCAACTTCTTCTTTTTGCTCAGAATGTCCTTGAGGAATTTTGCGTAACTTGGCATTTGTTCAATTGCCTCAACCAAAGGAATGTTGATATGTAGATGTTTAAACACATCAAGGAACTTTTTGAACTGTAGCTTCTCCGTTTGGTTTCTCAACATTTGTGGAAAAGGTATGTAAGGAGGAACAAGAGCTACAATGGCTTTCTCAGAGGACTGTTCTGCAGGTGTTGGGGTGATGACAGGGTTGGAACTTTTGAGTATAGGAGTGACTGGTGAAGTGACAAGATTGTCAGTCTTGGTGGAAGATGTCGAGATCTCATCCTGAAATGATACCTTCTTTTTGCCGTCATCTGGGAATAATAAAGGGAAGTCAGTTTTCTTAGGTAGTGATCCTATGTCTACTGGTTTTCCTTTATCCTTCCAAGTGGGTGTGATAACAGTGGGTTTGTGTGATTCAATGGGCTTTTTCATTTGTTCATTTTCTATCAAGCTCTTTCCACTTCTTAAAGTCACTGCTTTCATATGTTCTTTCATGGCGGGTCTTGGGATCTTTGTATCACTAGGAAATGTACCAACAGGTCTATTCCTTAACTCAAGTGCAAGCTGACTGATCTGAGTCTCTAGAGATCTTATGGTGGTGTTTTGATGATTCATTGTTGAATTGGTTTGGTTAATGAACCATTTCAAAATTGTTTCTAACGAGGTGGATGACTCAGCTTGCTGGTTAGGTTTGTATTGGAAAGACGGTTGATGAAAAGTCTGTTGGTGATGGTTTTGAGGTGGACTTGGGTGTTGTACTTGTTGTGGTTGAAAATTTGAAACTCCTTGTGGTTTAGGTGCAGGTGGATTTAAACACGGACTGTTCCAATAAAAGTTTGGATGTTGTCTCCAACTGGCATTGTAGTTGTTGGAGTAGGGACCAGGCTTGTTATGAACATAGTTTACTGATTCAGTATTTTGTGGGCAATGTTCATAAGAGTGTTCCCCACCACAACAAACACATTGCACTGAGAGCACTGCTGGAATAGGTGTAGAGGCAGTAGACTGCACTCCTTGGCCAGAAGTTAAGTTTTTTAGCATTGTGGCCATGGAAGTGAGTTGTGCTGTCAATGCAGTATATGCATCTACATCATGAACTCCAACAGTCTTCTTTTGAGGTTGGGCGCGTGGATCAACCCAATGTCCATTGTTGGTTGAAATTTTTTCAAGAATTTCATACCCATCATTATAGGTATTGGTTGTAAAGGCCCCTCCTGATGTCGCATCGAGCATCTGTTTTGCCATGGGGTTTAGACCATTGTAAAACGTCTCGAGTTGAATACAGTAGGGAATGTCATGGTGAGGGCATTTTCTCAACAGCTCTTTAAACCTTTCCCATGCATCAGGAATTGCTTCATCATCCAGTTGTTTAAACATACAAATTTCATTTCTGGATTTGGCATTCCTGGTGGGTGGAAAATATTTTCGCAAAAACTTTTCAGCCATATTGTTCCATGATGGTACAGAACCAGGTACCAATGAGTTGAACCATGACTTTGCCCGATCCCTTAGAGAGAATGGAAATAAAGTGAGTCTCAAGGCATCGTTAGATACCCCAGGGATCATAAATGCATCGGTGATCTCCATAAAAGATTTTAAATGAGAATGAGGATCCTCTGATGGCATTCCGGCAAATTGTCCATTTGTTTGCAACATATGGAACATTATGGGTTTTAATTCAAAATGGAGGGCGGCAATATGGGGTCTAACTATCCCTGAATTTAATTGCTCAAAATCGGGGATAGCATAGTCCATAATCTTTCCCTCTTTGGAATTTGCCAGATTAATAATGTTCGGAGCTCCATCCCTATTTTCATTGTTATCATGAGATTCCACATCATCATTGTTAGGATGTAGATTTTGGTTATTTGGCATTTGTTGAAAAGGGAATTCGGGTGGATTTCCAAAAATGGGTGGTGCATCGTGGAATATCGGTTGTTGTCTTGGTGGATTTTCTATTCTAGGTACCCTATTTTCAAAACCTGGTGGGGGTGGTTCCATGATGGGAGGATCTATGGTTAATGAAATTCTTTGTGCTCTCCTCCTATTACGAAACGTCCTTTCAATGTCCGGGTCAAATTCGAACAATTCCCCACGTGGTATTATTGGCATACGCCACTTCCAAAATGAGATTCGAACGGTGTTAGAAAAATCAAATCTTTTAGAAAACTTTTACAGACTTTTAGCGAGCCAGTCCCCGGCAACGGCGCCAAAAACTTGTTACGAGATTTATACGAACTTAATCTCTTGGACTGTTATCTAACGGTGAATAGTACAAGTATACACTTATCAATCCGTTGTCGTCTTTTACAAGTAATAAAACGGTAAAATACCGAGTATCGATCCACAGAGAAAGGTGTAAAAGCTTAATAAAAGTTTAATAAAAGAAATGATTTCAGATGGCGAATTTGAAGAAATATTGTTGGGTGGTTTTTTACAACTAATTTTGACAGAAATTAATTATTTTATAAAGGGGCAAGGGTGTAGGGATCCGTTAAGATTTTTGACAATTAGATCAAGTGAAATGTCATAATTAATATATCCAACCATTAGCTTTTCTAAGGCACTCTTTCGAGATTGAGAAAGGCTCGCATCCATAGACTTGATTCTAATGTTTCCAAAATAGAAAAAGTCTAGGCAATGGCACAATCTATTCCTTGTATAAGCTATATGGAATGAAAACGAGTCTCCTCATCTCTAAATAACTCTCTCGAGTATATCTCCATATCATTCAAGTTGATATGTCACGACGGCTTATCTCTAAGTCCATCACACTTTAATCATTTTCAACAACGATCAATTTGTTAGGAAATGAATTTTATAAAAATAACCTTGAATTATTAACTACTAATTTCCACCATCAAAAATTGGTTTTAATCTTAACTTCACCCCACACCCAAGCTAAGGTTGTTAGTCTATCATCGCTTGGGATCCTTGCATTTTTTTAAAAAGAAGAGAATATGACTAAAAATAAAAACTAGTGTAAATTACGAAGATTAAATGAAAAGAACAATGGTAGATTGAAGGTTACAAAAATTATAAATAACGATGACGTAATAAGGCGAACAATTAAAATGCGATAAAATAAAGACGTAAACTTAAAGTGCAATAATTAAAAGAAACGTAATAATAAAGTGCAATAATTAAAAGAGACGTAATAAAGCAGATAAGAAATACTGAAAGTTAAATGATTGAATTAAAATTGGACTAGTCTTCCAAATTTTCTCCCAATGATTGGAGAATAAAAGAACATTTAGAGAGTATTTTTAGGAGTGATGGGAGAAAATTGGTGTGTTTTACAACAAGTGATCAAGGCTTTTTATAGCCAACAAAAGAGAGGATAAAGATATTGTCCAAAGGATAAAAGAAATGATCTCCTAGCAAATATCTTCCAAGATTTCCACTAGCTAATGCAAGGTTGGAGGAATATTCTAGGAATATTTCATAAATCCCGAGATGGCATCAAGCTGCAGCAAGCTGTTGTCCCTCTGTTTTTCGGCACACGATATCTCCCAACAAAAACGTCTAGAAGCCAATCTGCAAGCGACAAAAACAATATAAAATCAATGATTCAATGCCCAAGTAATAAAGATATGAGTTTTGCTCAAAGGGTCTTGATTAATTAAATATTCGCTTGCAAAAAGTTGAGATATGCGTTTAAAAATAGAGCATTTAAGTAATAAAATGAACGCATATCATGGACTCATTTCGAAGGTATTGACGAAGCGATTACAATGGTATAATTTGTAAAAAAAATATTTTTTAATGCATTTTAGTTCATATACATTATTTATGTTTATATGATAAGGTCTAAAATGAAAAATAAAAAAGTAAGGAATTAAAAATAACTACATACCTAATTATAAGGGTAGTAAATGTAAGGTATAAATTAAAAAAATTGAATTAAGGAAAGATTTAAGGATGAATGAATGTGGACGTGTTAAATGAACTTATAATGTAAAATGCGTCCAAATACACGTTTAGGCGAAAAAATGAAAAATGGGCGCACCAGAAGGCGACATGTATCCTTTTAGTTACTTATTTATTATATGTATAGATATGGATTATATGGTACCACTGTATAAATAAATGCTTGGGTCCATCTTTGTCGTTTACCCAATACTTACCCGGTAAATACTTACATGTAAGAGTCAATATTTTCCCTTAACTTATTGGGTAAAATTTTAGTCCATTAAAACGGCGTCGTATGCAACAATTTACCCCAGTAAGGGCTTACCGAATAAGAGTCGTCACTCTCATTTACCGGGTATGACTTTTGGTCATTGTCCTCGGCTCCTCGCTCTTACTGGGTTAGTAAACGGCCTTTTAGTCATTTTTCCCATAATAATGCAATTTGTGTGTTCTCGCCTTATTTGTTCAATGTTCACCATTCCATTTGTTTCACTCCACCGGTTTCGTATTCGGTTGCAGTGATTTAGTAGTTAATTTGTCCAACAATTTCACATCTAACGAGTTACTGGTTTTGTTTTAACGATTAGATTTAGGTTCATTGATGTCCGTCTATGATTTGAGCCTAAGTTTAAGTGGTTCCGCAAGATGGTGTTATTTGTAGTGCAAATTGCATGAAAATATATCATACTTTGTTTTGAAACTTAGTTTTGAGTAACATACATTCAAAACCTTCATTGAGTAACATACATTCAATACCTTCATTTCGATAATCGGGAGAAAAACTATCACACACATAAGTACCTGAGTAATCAGCTTGATCACTAACCGGTATACTGAAGTGACAACTGACAAGTGATAGTTGGATTTTTTTTCATATAAAAATAGAACTATTTATTTTTCAATTAGAATTTTTTTTGATAAAAAGTAAAACAAACCGCCACCATCCCCTTCCCCCATGGATTTCGTTTGATCCCCTAACCACCGTCACCATCATCACATTGCATTATTGCTACATCCTTTTTCCATGGCGTATACTTTGGTGTCGTTTGTTTTTTAAGAGTTCTAAAGTCTAAAGTCTTATTTTAGCTATAATTAATAAGAGATTATGTGTAAAAAGGTCTGAACGATTCAGACAGTCATTAAGAGGTTTTTAAAATAAAAATAAAAAACCGTTTTGTCTTCCATGAAAATCTCATCCAAATCCATGTTGACTTCATGCCGAGTTAGGATGGGAAAAAGTGTATAGGATCAATCGATTCTACATCACTTTCCAAATCCAACGCATTAGCCACGTCACCAAATAAACATGAAACTAGTAACAAGGAAACATCTTTTTTCCTGGTCAAATATTAAATAAAATTATCGGGTATGAAACTAAAAAAAACAAACACAACTGGGCAAAAAAGCACTTACAAAATTCCGATGTTCAGATGACCTACATGTCCTGGATGACTTCTTCCGACACATCCAACAATTCTTCGACCTCAACTTCTTTAGCCTCGTATTCCTCTTCTACGTCGCTGGCTTCACCATCTCTCAGCATTTGCCTTTCCGTCTTCTCTTCTTCGTGGTATTTCTTCCACTCGTTCACCCACCTTTCCCAATCCTCCTTCAACTGCTTCCTCTTTTCACGATCCTGCTCGCTTAACAGAACTGAAATATCCTGATCCTGTACGTCGTACTTTTTGCTGTACTTTTTCAAGTTCTTTGCTATTTCTTCCTCTTTTTCAGGGCTCAAGAAAGATGGTGGCCTTGGCCTCCACAAAAACTGCAATAATAATCAAACACAATATTATAATGATTTTTGCTCCATCTTATCAGTAGTGTATCCATGAGTTCATTATATATATTATGCAAGGCTAAATATGTTAAATTTTGCTAAAGGGTGATGCTATCCATATTTCTATTTCAGTTTATTCTAAAATAAGTGTCCACTTTTAAAAGTGTCTTTGCTTTCCAATTCTATCGGATAAATAAATTCGTTACTCTCTATTATTAAGGGTAAAATTGTCATTTAAAAAATTGAAGTGTAACAATTATAAATTTCTATAAATGTGCCTTTTTCATCTGTGGATATTTATTTTGGGACGGAGGGAGTAGATCGATATCTTTTGCCAAACTAAAATCTGTGGGCGGCCACTAATACATATTGTTTATCCATCAAATAATAACTTTTGATGAACAAAATACAACAAAAATTAATTGTCATATGAATTATGTAATCCTGAGGTTTCGGAGGCATATGAAGGGGTGCTCGTGCAGAATTAATAATTGCTTAGCAGAGAATATGCAATATTACCTGAAAGAAATGATCCTTTAAGATACGGTAGAGTAGCTTTCCATTAAATGACCATATGTTGAAGCCATTTTCCATCTCATGCACTGAAGTGACTGAAGTTGCTACATACCTATTAACAGAATCACCAAAAAAATAAAATCTTCAGCATAGATGAGGCAAATGGCAGGTTGAAATAAGAAGCTTAAATATTATTAAGAACATGAGAACCAATTATTTCATGAAATGAGCAACCCTTAAATGTTCACGAATATTATTCATGATATCCAATTTTCACGAATATTATCACGGACTAATATAAAGCGAATTAATATGTTATCCAGTTCTTTTTTATACCTCCCAGTAGGATCCCATTCTATGTCTGTTGCCATAAAATGCTCAGCAGTGGCCATTGTTTCACACTCATCCACATTATAGAATTCCAGTTGTCCATTGAACCCCTTCAAACCAGCCAAAATGATAAAACGACCACCAGGTGACCAGAAGAGAGCATTCGACTGTTTTTGCTTGAGGGTTGTTAGCTTCGATACCTTACCACCCTTCACAGAGTAGAAACTAACATCGGGCCTCGGATTATCACCGTGAATAACTGCAAACCTGTGACCCTTTGGCTCCCAAGCAAATGAAATCACCTTGTCGTTCTTGTTGTCAAGCTCAAAAACCTCAATAGGTATATCACGCTCTTTAATTCGAAAAAGCTCAAAGCCGGTATATGTGCTTTTCTTGGTTTTTGTGTATCGGTCAACCTTAACAGCGAGATACTCCCCGTTACTTTGCCAATACATTTTGCAATCACTAACACTGAAGAGATTCTTCTGCCTCAACTCTTCTTTGCTTGGGATTTGGAAAAGACTCACCTACAAAGCAGAGAAGTTAGTCCAAAGTACTAAAAAATTATTGAACTTTAGAATAAGGCCGCCACTTGTGTCGATCCAGCACAAAATGGGCCACTAATCTACAATAAAGATCACCAACCAGGCAACCACAAAATTCGATGAATGCAGAAGTGAAATTTCAGAACATTTGAACTTACTCTTGCAGGTTGATTTCCACCACCAAGTTCAGGAACAAAAAGTGCAAAAATTGGATCAGTTGGGGACCAACTGAAGTCCATGACGTTTTCAACTTTGATGGATTTTTTATCAATAAGACTGAAGGTCTCTGTCTCATAAACAGAAATGACATTTTTCCCCATTCGAGCAAAATATTTGTCCTCTTTACCTCCACCCCATCTGTAAAAGTACAAGTATGTCACGTCAAGAACGTGCAAATCCAAATAATACATAAGAATTTCTAGTCTTACTAATAGATCACCTGAATACAGGCCAGGAAACCCCGGTGAAACCTCCGGTTCCTCCAATTGCAAATTCATCTGCACTTCCCTTAAAGTCTCTCATTACTTTTCCAGTTCTGACATCAAATATGTTGAGCACAACCCTCTGATGATGAGCAAATCACAAAGTTAACTGAGATATATAGTTACAATCATAAAAATAAAAAAATTACAAAATAACTGGACAAATTAATAGGTTTTCTCACATGAGTATCCCGGGGGTTGCTCGGTTCATGGCTGCTATACGTAACCAAATATTTCTCACCAGGAGAGAAATCAATAAGTTTGACCTACAGTGGACAGCATAGCTTCAAGATCATATGCAAAAAAAAATGATGAAGGATTAAGAAACAATTGTTGAAAGAAAGAAAATTCATATCGATAAGCAACCTGCGGATGAGCATAGCGCATGAGGCGGTTAAATGTAGAAGCACCACCCCACACAGCAGCACCCTGCCGGTGGACCGTGGCCAAGTAGGTCCCCAATGGAGACCACTGCACAAAACTTTCAGTCCAGAACTGCAGAAAAAATAAACCCCAACATAAGTAACATTTTTTCAACTTGAAAAAAGAAAGAGAGAAAAATAAAAATACAAGATATGCAACCACACATCAGCAGATTAAACATATTTATTTTTCAGGGGATAACAACATATGCTGCACCAATAGAGTATGCAAAAGCAATGTAAGAAATAAAGGATTTCCATTTACAGGGCGTTTGTAGACAGGATCAGCCTTCACTTGTCTTGCGTCATTCCACAGGACCTCCGTGTCTGATCCAGCACGAATAACAAACTGATCTCTGCCTTTCTCATCAGTAAGCCAATGCTGCAGATTCTCCTGCATTATTAAACCAAAAAGTTTCAGCGACATTTTCATCTGTGTCGTACATCTAAATAAATCCAACACCAGTATATGCAAAGAATGCAAATAATGATATAAAATTTTCATATAGACAACGTTAACCACATGGCATCTTATTTATCCTGATTTATAGCAGAAAACATTTTCATCTTTGAGCTGCTTTACTCCTACTATTGTAATAAACTTTTACTGATTAGTTATATAACTTCTGCTTATTAGTTACTTTGTTGAACTTTTATGAGATAATTCATTTATACTTGACGTAAGCTTCAAATTTCAAGATATCGTTTACGAATTGTTTTACAAACAACTCATTACCTAGGCGTTTGAAACCCTCCAGCCCACTTTCTCTTTTGACAACCTTGCACATGGTATAAAACATTATGATGTATTCTCAATATTCTCCATATCATTGTCAACAAAGATAATCATGGTACATGTCGAAAATTCTAAGCAACAACTGTTGTGGATTTGTCACACCAACTAATTCACTCCTAACCTCACCAAGATCATAGACAGAAATGCAATCACCAAAATGGAGGTTACATCACTTGACTTTTTTTATGTCTACATTAGATTGCTATATAAATGCACATAACACCAACTAATTTACTCCTACTCAACAAGATGATGGACAGGACTGCAATCACTAAATGGAGGTTACAGCCTTTAAAAAAAATTATGTTCCTTTAATTTTTTTTATGTTCACACCATATTGCTCTACAAATGCACTTAACACCTTACACCGACAATACTAATAATTCCCCAGATATCTTATAAGCATTCAAAAAATCTACCAAGCAAAACCATAGAGAAAATACAAGTTCCGCCCACACAAAAAAAATCCACGAGTGGATGACTTCCAACTGAAATTCAAGGAACGTGATGTTTAAAATTAAAATTTCATGAATGCTCTATGCAGTACAATTCTGCAATTCCGGAACACGTATATTGCATTTGATAGTAATGATACCAACACAAGTATTACCCAAGTTTGATGATGAAAAGTAATTGCAGGTCATCAGAAATTAACTACGGCCTTCAGGAACAACATTAAGGCATGCAAAATGTACTCTACTATGGGTATTCCATAAAGAGCATTAAAACATATCAGTAACAAAATTGAAGGATATTCCATGACAATAGTTAAGCTACTTCAAATACCTACCCCTGGTGTGTACGGCTTGATTTCAGGAGGGGCCCACTCATCTGGGACTTTCATGAACTTCTCGATTTCATCAAACATGTTGACAGCAAAAATGTGTGCTCTGTCTAGCTTGTATCCGTTGGTCTTCTCCTTAGCAAGCTCAGCTTCCTACAAAAAACAATGACCACAAGAAACAAAACAAAAAATCATTTAATAATGGCTTGACTGAAAGATAACTTCTGAATTGACAAAATAGATTGTATATAATGTATTTGGAGATCCATTCGACAGAAGTTGCTGCTACTGGCATGATCATCCCTTATCAAGGAAAGATGCACAACCTACAGTTTTACCACTAATACCCAGAAGCCAATACCCTAAGTGACAATTATTTTTAAAAGTATAGAGACCCATCAACCCAAAAGGCACAAACATATTATATGGTCAAGCTAGAAGCTGATACAGAAACTACATCTACATCTATGGCTAAACCAAATTTTATTGATAAATAATTAAATATTATGTTTAAAACGCAGAAAACTAACTAGCAACACAATTGCTGGAAAGAGGTACCTGAGGAGTGTTGTACTCAATGAAGCAGTAACCTCGAGTTTTCCCTGTGTCTTCCTCAACAGGCATCCAAAGCCCATTCTCCTTAATTACCCCAATTTGGCTGTAAATTTTACGAACTACACCTTCCAGTTTCTCAAATTTCTCTCGAGGCACAACTGGAAGGTTATCTACAACAATAATATTCCCGAAACCAGCATCAAATTCCAATGAATCCTCCTCATTAAGGTCCTCATCATCACTGAATACACAAAAGATAACCAAGTTGCATCACAAACTCGCACTTAACCATAATAAATTGCATATGTACACTCAATTGCGGATGCAAATTCAGGTGAAACATCCAAAAGCAATTACGTACTTCATATGCAAACAAGTAATGAAAAAGATATACTAGCAATATTCAATCTCAAAGACGTCTTTAAATACATAAAACAAAAACTCGAACTTGATCAAACACAAACACATAGAACAAAGATTAACAAATATCCGGTGTGTTCAGTATTAAAATTCCAGTGTGTTAAGCTCTCCTTATCGAGTGCTTACCTTTTCATGCATTACATTATTAATTGTTCAAAAACACCAAGAGATGCAAAAAACAACACTCAAATTGCTCAAGACAATAAACATAAATCGGCTTGTGCGAGATTATTAAGGTTTTAGCGTTTAAGCGTCCCTTCAGTATTACGTTTTTTCATACAATACGTACTCAATCGTTCACACACATACACTGAGAAACACTCATTAAATTAAAGACACACAAATAGGTAGAAATATCAGTGTATCTATCGCCATTAGGTTTTCTTTTCCCTACCTTTTGATGCCAGCATCTTCACCGGGAGGGAGCCGAACAGCGTTCCAATCGACTGTAGACAAATCGATGTTGAAGCGCAAGGCTTCAGCTCGTATGTCTTCCATTGACATCACGTCCGCCATGATTTCTCAATGTGGATCGAGAAAACCGCCTGATAAACCACCAATCATATAAGATGGATAAAATTGAAATCAAAGATAAACAATAGATATAAGATGGAGCTAAAGTAATTACTAATTTATAATATAGTTAATCCAGAATTATAAAGTTGGAATGTTATGAACTCATGTCTATTATCATTACAACTTAGCATGTTAACGAGTGAATCGCTTTAACCAGATATACAATTCAATAGAATTGGATCAAAGTTCCTCTATTCCTTATTTTAAGAAGAAGAAATCCACAACATTCTAATTCAATATAACCATAGGTATCATATTGGTATCACATCACAGGAATGAAAGAAGCCCTACCAAGATAAGTATATTCAGACAAACTAATTCAATATAACAAAATGTATGATTTAGTAACAACCACCCAAAAATTAGATACAATGAAACTCATGTCAAATTATAAAAATCTCAAATTAGGTATGAGATTCTTACGTATTTTATCATTACTCGATCACAAAAAAAAAGGACGTCATACCAAGTAGCAACAGCAGCAAATCGAATCCTTACAGCCAAGCAAATATAATAACACACAAAATCAAGCAAATCGAAGTAGCAACAGCAGCAAATCGAACCTGTTGATTGAGAAGAAAGTTCCAACCAAAACGATGAGAAGAACCTGTTGATTTTCGAACCTGAGATAATGGTAGAAAACGATGAGAAATCCAGGGTTCGATCGAAAGAAATCGATTGAAAAAAAAATCGATTGGAGTCGATTAAAAGAAACCGATTGATTCGATTGTGTCGATTAAAAGAAATCGATTACAAGAAATTGCTAGAAGAAATCGTTTACCTGATGAGCTCGATGGAGGAGAACTGAGAGCAAGATGGAGGCGTGAATTGTGATAAAGCGTATTAGGTTTTCTAAAATTTAAGGGTATTTTGGTAAATATAATCTTATTCCACTAGGGGTGTTTTGGTTCGATGGATTCCGTCGGAATATGATAGAATTGGAATGGTCAATTCCATTGACCAAATTCCATCCTGCTGTTTGGTTACCAGTGGAATGGAATTGAATTCCATGAATTTCTTTAATCATGGATTTAGTCATTCCTTTTTAAAATGGATGGAATTGAATTTCATTCCATCAAATTTTCTCAAAATGACATAAATACCCTTTTTACCTTTTTCTAAAAACTCTAGCCGCTTCTAAAAACCCTCTCTCTTCTCTCTCCTCTCTCTATCTCCTCTCTATCCTCTCTCCTCTCTCTCTCCTATCTCTCCTATCTCTTCTCTCTCTTTCTCCTCTCCCTCCTCTCTATCTCTCTCCTCTCTCTACCTGCTCCCTCTCTCACAATCTCTCTCTCCTCTCTCACCCCCCCCCTCTCTCTCTCCCTGCATTTAAAAAATCAAAAATAAAAAGAAACGGTATTTTTGTCATTTTTCAAAATTTCATTCCAATTCCTTTGCAAACCAAACAGACAGATTCTAATTCATTTGACTGATTACATTTCATTCCTACCAACTAAACATTTGGTCCAACCTGATAACATTACATTCCAATTCCTTCCAAATTCCAATTTCTTAGACATATTTCATTTCTTCATAAATCATTCTGCGAATCAAACGCCCCCTTAGGGCCTGTATGGTTTGTAGCATTGTATTACCATTTTTATAACATTACCTGATCACCTTATCATTTAAACATAACTTTAAAAAATATAATACAAAATATGTTTCATTCAAAATGAAAAAATACAATACTATTCAGGATCGTGCCCAGAGGAGGGCGGACCAGACGTACGCCCAGGGCCCACAAGAAATAAGGGTCCAAATTTTTTAGTATATAGTAGCAGTAGTAAAAAAACTAATAAATAAAAGAGACAAAAAAAAATTGATATCTAATAGGACCCAAAGAAATTTGTATTATATTATGTCCAAACATGTATTAATTAATTACATTGTAAAAGAAAATATGTAAAAAATTAATTGGTCCTTCATTTTATATGATTGTTTATTGTTTCTTTAAGATTTTTTTTTAGTATCAAATTCTAAATCTACTTACCTATAAAATATTGATATATTATCCATCATTTATCTCCCGTTGACTCTTTTAATTATTCAATCCGCGTGAATTATATATTTGTATTAGAATATAGTAGATTTTTTGTTGTTAAACTAAGAGAGCACTCTATACCCTTGTTTTTTCAAACAATATTGACTCTTTATTACATAATATTGAATGCTTTAATCTTAAGTACTCTCTTATTTTCTAAAACAATAATAAAATCTTAAACTATAACCAGCATTGGTTTTGATTCTAAGACTGATGGTTCTGAAAAAGTTTGTTTCAACCTTAAAAGTTTAAACCGGTGATGAAAAACATTAACCTAAGATGAGATGGAAACTCAACTAATTTATATTGATTTGCATGGAGTATTACTCCGAATAGTCAACGTTCACAAAATTACGCTACTTTATATATTATATGTACATCATAAGGTTGTTTTTTTACTGTGGAACAGATTAACAATGCTATGTAAATTGATATGACAGATAATATTAATTTAGATATAGTTATTGATTGATTTTCCGTCTAGGAATACTCAAAAAAACAATTTTATATGAATTATAAGTATTTATTGAATTCAAATTTATTTTTTATGGATAAACACAATATATCAAAGATTTTTTTTCTTAATTATCAAGGACCCTTTTCTACGTCTCGCTCAGGGTCTATAAAATGTCAGGAGCGGGCCTGTACTATTTAGGGGTGAGCTGAAAACACCAGAAGTAAAATTCTTCTCACAAGTCGCCTCAATGAAGTTGTGTTGCATGTGAAACCGCATGGGTTGGTCCACACCTTGCCTTGCAGCATCGGTTCATACCACAAAGGAAACCTGGAAACAGCTTTAAGTTACCATCGTTTACCTGATCACTTGAGACAATGCTTTCTTTACCTAGGAGGCTTCCCAAAAGACTTTGAGCTCATTGCAGAAAAGTTGATATGGTTATGGGTAACCAGGGGCGGAGCCAGGATTGCGTACTAGGGGGAGCACAAATATAAATAAATAAAATTTAAATATTAATGTTCTAAAATGGAAAATTAAGATAACCTAACTAAAATATTTATATTTACATCTTATTTTTAGAATTATTCTTATATGGCATAGATGACAATTCACCGGCCATTTTCCTTTTTATTAGATACTTATCCATGGATGTTAAATGTTATACTAGTTAATATAAAATAAACTAAAATTATCACTTAACAAATAGCAATTATGAATTAATGATATATAAATGGATAATCCTAATATCGAATCAATTAATATTATCGATTGAAGTCACTGAATATCTTAAGAACATAATTGTGTCTAACACTACAAATCTTTTAATTTATGTATGGTGTATATTTTTTTCTTTAATTTTTGCTCCAATGTTAGCAATTTTAAAGTTTAAATTCATCAAGAACAATGACAATCTAGCATTAATCAGTTGTCATGCTAACATGAAGCTCGCAAATCGATCTAAATCGAACTACATGAAGGTGTTGTTTGTTTTTTAAGATGTCTAAAATCTGAAGTCTTAATTTAGTTATGATTAATAAGAGGTGATGTGTAAAAATGTCTGAATGATTCAGACTTAAGAGTCATTAAGAGATTTTTTTAAAAAAACAAACAACCCCGAAGTAAACTTTTAGATATATAAATTGGGTTACTTTATAATGGTTTTAAAAATTTGTGGGTTATTTTAAAAAATTAAACAAAATACAAGGACTTCAAGTGTACATTTTGCTCTTCTTAGTCATCATCACTCTATCTACTACCTACCCACAGTCTCGCCTGTTTTCCTATGACATACGGTAAACCACTCTTTTTTGAAGCCATGATATCAAAAAGAAATGGAGAGATCAGGGGGAGCAATTGCTCCCTCTCGCTACAACGTGGCTCCACCACTGTGGGTAACTGAGGGATTTATTGAAGAAGTTGGAAACCAAAGCTTAGAGGATACAACAGAGGCTTACCTTATAGATCTAATCAACATAAATCTTGTAATTGTTGCAGAAAGGAAGTTTAATGGTGATGTGAAATCTTGTAAACTTCATGATCTTGTGAGGGAACTATGCCTACAAAAAGCAAAAGAAGAAAGATTCTTTCTTAAGATAGATTCTCCGCCAATGTCTTCTCAACTTTGTTCGGGTATTCTATATCAACAACGTCGCATGATCACAAATAAAGATATCAGCATTGTGGACTACACTCCCTTCCTCACTCGAACCATTCGATCAGTTTTGTGCTTTGGTATATACATATACTCAACTGTAGTCATTGGACGTTCCTTTGTGTACTGCGGATATCTTGAAGAAATCCCCCTTGAAATAGGGGAAATCACCATGCTTGAGTTTATTGAAACTGACATCATCAACAACTCTGTTGTGGAATCGGTCAAAAGAATTTAACAAGAACAACACGATGTGGGAAACTATGAGCTGAAAATTATTGTTGGTGGAATGGATTTATCCTTCTATTTATCTTAACTTAAAGATTTAAGGTTCAAAGTCAGAAAGAGGATTAGCTAAGTTACTCTCGAGGTTCAAGAAGCACCATTGATGTTTTAATACCGTGGTACATTGTGTTCGTTTTCTCATTTACAATGGTAATTCTTTTTCCATAGACCATATCCACATTTCATCTTCATTCAACTCGGTGGCTTTTAGCACATTCATTTAACGAAAAAAAAATACTTATGTCACTTCTTTTAGTGTAGGCTAGTCTTGACTTTTATTCTTGTACTAATAGTTGTGGTATTGTACTTTGTGTTTCTTTCTCTGTTTAATCTATTTTTCTTTACATATGTCCCCGTTGACTTTTGTGTTACTTTACTATACTCCCATGATTGCACACACTGTCAACTCCCATTTGTCGTTTGCTCTCTTGTTTCTTTTAATTTTAGTTTTGCATGCCGAAAATCTTAATTCACGGAAACAACCTCTCTACCCTTAAGGTAGAAGAAATGTCCATAGCGTAGATCCTCCCCTCCCCCCCCCCCCCCCAAAAAAAAAAAGACCCCCTACATCTGTGAGGAATTTAGTGGGTTTGGTTTGGTTTATGTAACAAAAACAAGAAAAAATGCCCTAGTCATGTAATAACACAAAAACCACCTCCCATTTCCATACTGATATAGAAGTTCAACATACAAACCAAAATAAGTATGCAAGGAATGTGAAAACCAAATTGTGGGCAATAGTGATTTATAAGCTAGAGCAAAAAAAGGAACTAATTGAAGAAATTACACAATTTAACATTAAGATGAAGACGAAGATAACTTAATTCAATCCCCATTTACACTACAAAACAGAGGCCTATCATCGACGGAAAAATTCGTCGGTGAAAGTCAGATCCGTCGGTAAGTGGCCCTCGAAAAGTAAGTGGTCAGCGTCCATATTTCCGACGGCTAGTATTTCCGACGGATTACCGACGGCGTGGGATATTTCCGACGGATTACCGACTGTCTTCAATAACCGACGGATCATTACCGATGGATATTTTACGAAATTAGCGACGGATTTTATACGGATAATTAATAAATTAAAAAACATTTACCGATGGACTATCCGTCGCTAATTTAATTTTTTTATAAAAAATAATTAAAAATTAATAAATGCCAATTTATAACATGTACAAAACCTGACAATTTTTCATTTAATATCCAGTTTAAAACTGTTCAAAACCTGCCCATTTTTCATTTAATATCTAGAAATTAATACATAATATCTAAAATTTAAAACATAATACAAACTATCCTACATCCGGGGGAGGGGGGAGCAGGGTGATCTTGAAACTTCTTCGTGAACGTCTCAAACTCGTCAAGTCGCTCCTGCATCCAGATCCTCTCTACTTCCTGTCTCTCTAGCCTCTGTCTCAGCACATCCAACTGAAATTCAACATATGACAAACATATAACAATGTTAGACAACATTTAACAAACATATAATTAACAATGTTATACATAATTTGACAAACATACCTCCTCATTGCGACGGTCGAGCGAGCTCCCGCTCGTACTGCACCTGAATCACCGGTCATAGCATAATAGGGATCATGACTGGTCCCCCATCCAAACAGACGGCCTTTACGCCGTCCTCCGACACTGCGCTCCCACAACTCGACGTCATTGGGAGATACAGTGTCGGGAGCTAAGTCCGTGTAACACCCTGAGTTCTGGAAATAGCGATTGATTTAAAATTTTCTAAACACATCGGTAAATGCATTATCTACTATCACAAATTACGATTTAACTTCAATACACACATTCAATCTATACATACAGACTATAAAAGGACAGGTGCCACTAAAACCCAATAAAATCACTATCTCCAACTTGCGGAAGACTTCACCAAATACTTACTCTTGTGTCTAGCTACGACTCTACTCTTCATAGAATTGCTAGAACCAAACCCCCAACTGAAACCTGATGCATATGCCGACAAATAAAAAGGGTTAGGCTTAACGCCTAGTGAGCTCAAGAGTTTTCAACATATATAAATGAATTGTTTAAAGAAAGAAGTATGCCATTAAAATCATAATATTTCAAAATGATATGCTCCGCTAGTGAAAACGACCCGTTTACCAATAAATATGCATTTTAAACGAAAGAGACACCGAGCTAATCGTTAACGAAAACAAACTGTTTTACCGACTAAGATCCCAATATAAAACGTTCTTTCGTAAACTTAGATTTAAACCAAGATTTGCTCAAAATGAGAATAAAGAGAGGACTCCCAATTTTATAAAACGCGGGTAAATGTTATATCTCGAAATACCCAACACGGGTGGAACATGACCCATAACTCATAAACCAAAGATAAAAACCCACATAAATAAACATCACCGTGAACACGGACATTAGACCCAAAACTCACGCAACCATAAAATGGACGAAATTAAATACCGATACGTGGAGAAGACGCATTCCATTCAAACCTTAATATACGTGGGGAAAACCCAATATTAAAGCCATCATTTATCGTCGACCACATAAAAACCAAAGTTGGTAAAATACGACATTACCAATTAAAATACCACGAATCAACGATGAGGAGATCCGTAAATACCGAGAATAGAGAAACACGCAAGTAGGACGTTCACGCGACTTCCTTGCATATCCTCTAAACGTTTCCATCTGGGGTGGCGAGAACACGTGAATGGGGCCACCCGTGATGTTATTGGATTTCACCAACGTGCCCCGGTCCTAGTTCCCATGCCATACAAGACATCACAATCCTCAGACCTGTTGTTGCCCCTTGCCATACTCCGTCGAGTTCCACTCCGGGGTCTTACGGACCCGGGTGCCTATCCAATCTAGACGAGTTCTAAATCTGTGGCTCGAACCACATATTCCTACTCGCTAGCAAACCCGAGCGATCACTAAACGTAACCCAAAACCTCAGGCCTTACAAAAACCGACAGACTTACGTGCTTATGGATCCAATACAACACTGTCTAAAATTACATGACTCCGATTGAAAGACCAAAGCTCCCAAAACATGTAATTCACAAATGACACAAATATGCACCACCATACTCAAAACCCACGATGGTTACAAATCCGGACAAGTGTCCACACGACTCATTTAGTCAAAATCGGGCCAAAGGCCCAACACTTTACGTAAATACCCAAATGAAAATCGATATAAACATGGAAGCACATTTGACCAACTATTATAGAAACATGACTAAAAGTGTAATTAATCTAAATCTCATCGCTGTTCGAGACAGGCCATTTTCCAAGTGTACTTATACCCTTATGTTTTCAAAACGCCTCATAATACAAAAATATGCATTTCTTAAAAAGGTCATTACGATCAAATACACAAAATGACGCTTACGTCAATTGAACTCCAAGTATGTATGTAAAATCATCAAGGAAACATTTCAACATGATTTATTTACCAAAATACCCAAAGATCCCAAAATAGGTGTCTCAACATGTTTCTAAAACTAAACATTTCAAATTAACTAAAACTTATCAGCAGTTAACCATTTGAGGTAAAACACAAACATTTTGGCATGTACACCGTTTTCATAAATCATCTTGAACTCACCTCGCAAGATTTAGGCTAAATCTAGATTTTACCCCGATTTAAGCTCCTTTGAAGAAACGTGAATCTCCAAGCAAAAACTTCCAAAACCTAGATCCATAAGTTTCCAACCATCAAAACATATAACCAACCACATAGAAACATTCCCCAAACACTTAATCATCCAAATCTCTATTTTGGGGCAAAACCTTAATTTTGACCCAAGACTCGCAAAATCTTTCAAAACAAAATTAGAGGGATCAAACACTAGGTTGACATCCATCGAGCATTTATAACCCATAAAGAAGTTTGGAAGTGGAAGGGATGAACTTACCATTTAGGTTTTAATAAAAACCTAGAAAACCCCAAATTTCTTGAAGATGAAGATGATGATGATGAGCTCTTGGTCTTAGCTTCTAATCCACCATTATAATTTCCCAAAACTAACAATCTATCCTTGAAAATCTCTCAAATACGAAACCATAGCAAAAAGAATCGCCTCAAACGGAGTTGTGGTGAAGGAGATATGAGGAAATGAAGAAATAAGAGAAAAGTCGGATTTAAGTGAGATTTACAGCGCAGATGCTCGCGGGCGCGCTCAATATGTTGCGTGGGCGCGAGCGATGGGAGTGACCGCGAGCATTTTGCTGCGTGGGCGCGAGCTGTGGCACTTTCGACCAAAAATATGCTCTAACACTGTTTTGGTCATAACTTCTTCGTTATAGCTCCGTTTTTGCTCCGGAAAGAACCGTTGGACTCGTAATTGAATCATTTATCCATTAAGACTATAAAATCTAGGATTCAACTCCAAAATCAAAAATCTTATTTTTCCCCTTTAAGGCTACTGATTTCTGTATTAACTTGAAATTGTGCTTTTCGACATTCGAGGTGTTACAGTCTGGGTACTCCTCCTCCTTAATCCGTCGATAGTTATCCTATAATTTACCAAATTAGACATTATTAGTAGGTAACAAAATCATGTGTGTGTATATATATATATATATATATATATATATATATATTCATCAACTATATACATTTAGTCTAGTGGATGATAATAGATCTGGTACAGTGTCTGGAACTAATAGATCCGGTACAGTGTCTGGATGTCATCCCCTCATACTCGGTGGCCCGATTGGCCGTATTGGCCGCAAATACACGCCTAAACACATCGATGTTCCATACCTGTTAAAAACAAGACATAAATCAATATAAATCCTAGTACAACCTGATACAAGTATTCAAAACAAAACAAACCTGATCAATGATCTCGACCCAAAAATCATGTCGGATCCACTATGGATTGTGTGTGTTAGAAAATAAATGGGTGAGTATTTGAATGAAAAGTATTTGAATGGAAAAGTTCATTTACCTCTCATATATGACAATTTCAAGTAGCCCAACCAATACCGATGCACCAAGTCACATCTTACAAATATGCCAATTGAGATATTGAGTTTTATTTGGTAAAAATACACCAAATCATAACAAATAATCAAGTTTTTCTTAGTTAATCCTTAACCGAAACATAAATTTTATTGGCCTCCATTATGATTCTAAAACTCAAACTAACAGTTTCACATCAAATTCCAGATTAACTCTCGGTCCCTAACCCTACCGAAACAGTTTCCCATCAAATTAAGTAATTCAAGCAACAATCACAAACTAACAGTTTGTAACGACCTCAAATCTGGAAATAACAACTTATTTAAAATTTTCTTAATACATCAATAAATGAGTTATCTACAACCACAAATTAAGATTTAATATCAATATAAACATTCATTCTATACAAAAGCCTTTGATAAGAACGGGTGCTACTAAAACCCCATAATAGTCACTATCTCCAAAATTGCGGAAAACTTCACCAACTACTTACTTTTGCACGAGGCTAAGACTCAACTTTTCGTGGCTGCTAGAACCAAAACCCAACTGGAACCTGATGTACATGCCGACAATTAAAAAGGTTAGGCTTAACGCCTAGTGAGCTCAAGAGTTTTCAACATAAATAAAGATGTCTGTGAAAATAGATAATGCAGTTTAAATCATAATCTTTCAAAAGGTATGCTTTGAATATGCAAACGAGTCGTTTTCCATTAATATGCATTTTAGACGGAGAACACCAATCTGGACATTTTCCAAATCAAACTACTACCAAATGATGATACCAATGTGAATCGCCCCTTCATAAATTAGCTTTAACCCAAAACCCACTCAAAGCGCAAATATAAATTGAACTCTAGATTTAAGAAGGTACGGTTAAACCTTATAATTCAAAACACCCAAAACACGGGTGGGGCATAATACTCAACCCATAAATCAAGGGTTAAACCCAAATATACAAAACGTCACCGAAAACTTGGATAATAAAACTCAATACCCAAAAACAACACCTTTCGGTGACGGGGGATTCCCGATTCCATAAAATATGACGGTCCACAAAGTAAGCCTATTTTATGTTGTTATGACTAGTCATATAAACAAAAGTACACGCAAGAGATGTCAGGCTCAGTAGCTTTAAACGTACACCCACGGAAACTCGAGTTCAACCCCGTCGGGTTCCTATGTCGAGCCCCTCTTCTAATATCGTAATACTTGAGCACGAAGGACTTATACCCACATCCGGTGCCTAACGTGCCTCGACGTGGAAAACTAATCGTCCCATGCCGGACAATAATTCCAATCGCAAGGGATGTCAGGCTCAGTGGCTTTAAACGTACACCCACGGGATTTCGAGTTCAACCGCGAACGATCCTTATGTCGAGTCCCTCATCCAATATCGCAACCAAGGCTCTAAGTCGAGCTACCAAAACTGGACAATTGTCCGAAGACTCCAAATCAAATAAAAATACCAAGCCGCAGGCTTAGCACCCATTGATAAATGAAGTAAAAATACGATAAAACGCACTCAACCAACGGTTATGCAAATACAACGACTAAAAGTAAGATTAGTTCAAAACCCACATTAGTTGAGGTACCCATTTTCCAAGTGAACTTATACTCCCATATTTTCCAAATGCCTCATAACACATAATATGCATTTTCCAAATTTAACTGCTGATGAGAGTGAAAATCATGAAATGAAACTATATACGCTCTTTCAAATGCCTCACCTAGAAGTGCAAGTAATCCTTTATAAAACACTCCATTTCATGAATGATGCATGAGACTCGACAAACATTTAAAAGTGTATTTCTGTGACCAAAGATCTATTTATGAAATAAGACCTCAAAACACATTCATTTGTAACACCTTTATCAAAATGCCCAAACATCCCAAATGTGGGTATTATACAAAGTTATAAAGTTAAATCCTTCCAATAATCAAAGATTAGCAAATAACCCAACATTTGATAATTTCATGTAGAACACGTAAACACTTTTAAAATAAACATTTTGGCACAAATCAACTTGAACTCACCTTGCTAGATTTAGGCTAAATCTAGATTTCACCCAACGAGCTCTTTTGAAGGCCGCTTGAATCCTCAAGCCGAAATCTTCTAAAACCTAGATCCGAACATTTCAACCCATAAATATCCATAATCAATCATAAGGAAACATTCTCCAAACATAAATATACCAAGATCTCAAACAAGATCAAAACCCTAATTTCTCCAAAACCATCAAATCCGAGATTTAAGATATCGAACCTTAAGAAACCACCAATGGAACATTTATAACCTTATTACAAGAAAACTTACCCTTGAAGACAAAGAGACTTCCGAGAACACCCAATCCAACACTTCAACCCGAGCTCCCAACCGAATAAACTTGATGAGGAAGATGAAGATGGAGGTTTTGTGGTTCAAGGTTCCAACTAGTTAGATGATGAAGAATCATGTGGTTCAAGGGGGGAAAACCATCAAAATGGGTTAGGGTTCGGTTTTAGGGTTTGGGAGAGAAAGGGAAGAAGATAGAAATGAGAAAATGAGAAGAAATGGTGAAAATCGCAACATTTAACCCACTGGTACCCGTAGGCTATTGTGCCAGGCAATAGTGCCATGGCACAATCGCCAGGAATGTACCGTGGGTGCTCAATCTTTGGCGATTGTGCCAGGCTATTGTGCCCTCTAGCACAATCGCTGCCATAGTCGCCCGGGTGCCCCCAAACTCCAAAAATCTGACCTTTTCAACGCCAATACTCCCGATACTCCGAGGGACTTTAAACAATGCATTCCCCAACAAAACCCCACTGTTTACAAGTCACAGAAATGTCCGGGTGACATTTACTTACCGAAATTTACGGGTGTTACAATCCTCCCAACCTTAGAATGATTTCGTCCTCGAAATCTAGATTCCCATGAAACTTTGCCCGTAGAAGGATTTCCCTTAACCCACTATCAGGACCTTTGTACTGATACACACATATGTTGTCCCTCTTGGTCACATTATACTCATAATCGAGCGAACACTTAACTCTTCAAAGTAACCTTTTACCCACAAGGTTACGGTCGTCTCCCAACCTTAGAGTGACAATTACCACCTCTAGGGTAGTTCGTGACCTTACCATTTCACCAATCAATTCCCTTCGGAGCATCACGTATCCGAACCCAACGTCAAAGATGGCAACCAAACTCCCATGAATCATCAGATTCCTACTGATCCACTCCTAATATCTATAAAGACATTCTTCCAAGGCGCACCAAAACGTCCTTCATGCAACCGGTTAACACAGATTCGGCTGTCACTCAACTCCGACCCAACACCAAATCTCACAACATTCCTAAAGTAACATCCTTATCACCACAGGAATGCTTGGGCACATCGATACTCAATCCTTAATACCCAAACTCCTTTCAAAATCCATCACCGAAAGGTCACTATTTTCCATAATCCAACCGGGTTGCATATATCCAATCCAAGATCCATTGACCTCAAGAAAACAAGTCGACGCCTAGGACTAAACGGTGACCTCGAAACGTGGACATCTCGCCCAAAATTCTATTCCAGACAGATTGTTGCACCAAGGTTGACACCTAACAGAGAGCTAAAATTTCAAATCTTACATCTTTAGCAGACAGATCACCAAAATTTCCTTTGATCGCGGACTCGCTAAGACGGTACACCAACCACATAAGCCATGGTGCCACACTAAGGAGCAAACCACCAAAACGAAACCCAATCTAATCGCCAATAATTACCTAAAACTTTAACTCGCAAGATCACCGAAGCATAAATCACCCCTTAATTAACCGGGTCTACTATTTCCATTAATACAAACGCACACAGATTCGAAAACTGAAACCCAAAACTCAAGATTGACCGCAAGTCGGATCATCCAACGCTTCAAAACCCAAGGGCTCCCTTAGTCCCTAATTACCACTGCTCTTACGCCAGGGTTTAAATCTATAGGCCTAATGAGTTCAAGGTTTTTCAATCAGTGTGCCAATTTGAGTTTATAAAATTTTCGAATACAAAAGCTTCTTAACGATTAGACGTGCGGCAAAAATACACTACCGTCCATGCGATAGGTTTCAAAGTGGATTAACCACATAGCGCATATGAAAACATTTCCAAAAACTCGTTTGTGCAATACTTACGTTAGTAAAGACAACAATAAAACATGCGCAACAATTTACACCATATAAGAGAAAATAGATTCATGCACCACAACACGTGCAATAAAGGTTTGTACAACTCCAAAAGAGAAATTCACAACTTTAATTTTAAAAATCCTTCCTCTTTAACCAAAAGACGTTGTGGCCTAAAAATTATCAACGATCCCAAACGCATTAGTTTAATCCTCAAAGCTTGGTAAAATAGTGGGAATACAAATAAAGTTTCAAATCGAGTTTAAAGCTTCAGATCGTACAGATAAACACCTTTGGCCAAAAAGTAACTGCAACGATATAAACATTGCTAACTCAATAAATGCATTGCGGAAATTTCTAACGGTAAAAGTAATTGATTGCAACTATGAACAGAACAGAAGTCCTGTTTGAAATGATGTAAATCTTTTATATATTTACTCATATCGACGTTATAATTAAATCCAAATGCAAATAGTATGCAACGATTGACATTTGTATAAAGCCCAAAGATAAATTGCATGATAAGGGGTTTTCCCCAAAACAACATGTGGGATGACACCGATTAGTAAATCTACATTTAGACATATGCAGAAATGTATGAACACATGCTCCAACCTTATTTATGTAACGCAAAATGACGTACGATGAGACGCCACGGACCCAACTGAAATTTTCGCGAAACTCATTAATGCTAAAATCATGCAGTGTCAAATTTTCATTCCTTAACAAAGTGTGCAAGACGACTATATGTTTAAATTATTAATCTTCTAAGAGTTTCCTCCTTTAATGCAATGAAAGGTAAAATGACACCTTTAACAAAATGCACATGGGACACGACGCCAAATAACTCGTAAGCTTAAAAGAAGTAAAGTTAAAACTCACGCATGAAAAGACATCGCATAAAACAATACTCCATGAAATTTCAACCAAATTCACACAAACTAAAATTCTCAAGAAATTCCGACTCAACACGTGGGAATAACTTTTCCTTTAAAACCATTGACATATGTGGAGGAGATCCAATGCCTAGGTTAAAATCTCATAGCTAATTGCCCAATACTCAAATGACATTAAAACATGGATATTACAATATCCGCAAATAGCGTTAAACAAGAGACGTGAATAAAGAGATTTTTGATAACAATTTGCAATTACGCGCAACAAAACATTTTCATGAATGCTTAAGCTCACAATTTAAAATCTGAAGCGTGTTAAATGCTCTACCGAAACTTTATAATATAAACCACTTTTGTTTTACGAACATACGAAACAATTTATGCAGATTTATTTCGGAAATAAATTTAGTGCATGAATTTGATCGGCACTTGGCATCATAGGACTACCCTTCCCAACAACCCGACATACTATCGTCATTCGGATGCATCAAACGTCTTAAAGTCACAATCTCAAGAATTTGATAAACTTACGAATTCTCCTTGAAATAGAATCGGTCTAGCAAACTCACGGATCTAAATCCAACTAAGATTTCCGACCCAAGGGGATCAACTTAGTGACCTCCTCGCACTTAGCTATCTCTCCCGGTGACCTTGATATAAACGTCAATCCTTCCTTAGCTGGCTCACTTAGGAACTTTCTCACTACCCCAACGGTCATCATTTCGAGGTAGCGCACGTGCATATATGTAGCATGTAGGTTCACCATAACACTGGCCAGGTGCTATTATGAACGTACCGTACATGACCATCCTTGCGACCCCCGACAATTTTTCCGTTTCTAGCGACTAGTCATCCTCAAAGCATCTTATCTTATGGTACCTAATGTGTAACTCCACTTATTTTCGCTTATAAGAACGCTAGTTTGAGTCTAGGCATCCTAAAATCAATACCTAAATCTCTCAAACTTAAACTCTGATACCAACTTGTAACGCCCTCAAATCTGGAAATAGCAACTTATTTAAAAAAATTCTAAATACATCAATAAAGGAGTTATCTACAACCACAAATTAAGATTTAATCTCAATACAAACATTCATTCTATACAAAAGCCTATGATAAGAACGGGTGCTACTAAAACCCCATAATAGTCACTATCTTCAAAATTGCGGAAAACTTCACCAACTACTTACTTTTGCACGAGGCTAAGGCTCAACTCTTCGTGGCTGCTAGAACCAAAACCCAACTGGAACCTGATGTACATGCCGACAATTAAAAAGGTTAGGCTTAACGCCTAGTGAGCTCAAGAGTTTTCAACATAAATAAAGATGTCTGTGAAAATAGATAATGCAGTTTAAATCATAATCTTTCAAAAGGTATGCTTTGAATATGCAAATGACTCGTTTTCCATTAATATGCATTTTAGACGGAGAACACCAATCTGGACATTTTCCAAATCAAACTACTACCAAATGATGATACCAATGTAAACCGCCCCTTCATAAATTAGCTTTAACCCAAAACCCACTCAAAGCGCAAATATAAATTGAACTCTCCATTTAAGAAGGCACGGTTAAACCTTATATTTCAAAACACCCAAAACACGGGTGAGACATAATACTCAACCCATAAATCAAGGGTTAAACCCAAATATACAAAACGTCACCGAAAACTTGGATAATAAAACTCAATACCCAAAAACAACACCTTTCGGTGATGGGGGATTCCCGATTCCATAAAATGTGACGGTCCACAAAGTAAGCCCATTTTATACAAAACGTACAAAAACAGAAAATACAAACCCTAAAACTCGATATGGTAGTCGATTTTTACCAATTTGGTCGACGAGACAGTATCAGAGAGGGTGACGACCGCAGGAGTGTAGATGGAGAGACCTGATTCGAAACCATTAAATAACTTAAATCCATGTAAATAATTAATACCTTTAAAAAACTGTAAATAAAGATAAAAACTACATGGTTAGTTGTGGACTCGCCGACTATGGAGGTCGTGGATGGATTGTGGTAGTGAGCAGGCTGTAGACTCACCGGTTGTGGACGTCGGCGAAATGGTCGTGGCAGTGAGCAGACCGACGTTCGATCGAGGAGGGCAGTGAGCAGGGGTGATGGGAGAGGAAAGGAGAAGGCAGTGAGGAGAGGTCTTCGATCGATAGGGAAATCGAGAGGAGAGGGAAATCGATAGGGTCGCTGGTGTTTGATCGTTAGTGGTTGGAGAAATCGAGAGAGAGTTAAAGAGGGAAATTGTGTCGTCGGAGAAATCGAGAGAGAGGAGAGGTAAATCGAGAGTGAGGTTCGAGAGGAGAAGGAAATCGATTAAACAAATTAGGGCTCCTTTATGCCTGCTCTTTTATTTTAGAAATTTCAGAAAATAATCGATGGAATTTCCATCGGTAACTACCGAGGGAATTTAACGGTCAGTAACTACCGAAGGATTTCCGACGGATATCTTTTTTTCAAATTAAAAAATGAGTAAATTACGGATTTGGTCCTTGTGGTTCTTTGAAATTTTGGATTAGGTCCCCCTAACGAATTAATTACATATGACGTCACCGTGGTTTCAATTTCATTGCGGATCAAGTCCCTCCATCTAACCGGGTTTAATTGTGTGTCGTTAAACCCCTCACATGCCCCCCATGTGAGGGGCATTTTTGTCTTTCTAAATATGCCATCTCTTTGATATAAGAAGACTTCTAATTCCTATCATTGAGAGACGAGCTTTCCTTTGTATCAATCTCTCGATCATTTGGCTATGTAGATTACGTTCCAAGATCACACATCAATTCATTCTAGAGACCACATTCGGATATGTCGATCATGTTCTAGAGACCACAAATCAATTCGTTCCAGAGATCACTGTCCTCACAGTGGTTCATGTATCTAGGCCGAAGGAGGTTGAGAGCAATAGGGCGGATCTTCCTATAGTCATGATGGAGTAGGAGATAATGGAAGCCATAAATGAGAATACCAGTGTCATCATATGTGGAGAAACAGGGTGTGGTAAGACTACACAAGTTCCTCAGGTGAGCTTATTTGACTCTGTAACAGTAAGTGTTTCAAAGTAATAACTTAAAGTTCAAATGAACTATTAATAAATGAAGAAATATTGACAGAGCCGAATTGATTTTTAGTCCATGTGGGAAATAAGTTATGTCGATCTTCAATCCATCTGTCTCATACAAAACTCCGTTGACGACGGTAGCATCGACAGAGCCGAATTGATTTGTGGTCTCTGGAACGAATTGATTTGTGGTCTTTGGAACATGATCGACATATCCGAATGTGGTCTCTAGAACGAATTGATGTGTGATCTTGGAATGTAATCGACAGAGCCAAATGATCGAGAGATTGATACAAAGGAAAGCTCGTCTCTCGATGATAGGAATTAGAAGTTTTCTTGTATTAAAGAGAGGGCATATTTGGAAGGACAAAAATGCCCCTCACATGGGAGGCATGTGAGGGGTTTAACGACACACAGTTAAATCCGGTTAGATGGAGGGACTTGATCCGCAACGAAATCGAAACCACAGTGACGTCATATGTAATTAATTTGTTAGAGGAACTCAATCCAAAATTTCAAAGAACCATAGGACCAAATCCGTAATTTACTCTTAAAAAATTATTAAATTATTAATAATTATTAAATTATATTGTTTTCTAAATTATTATATATTATTTAATATTAAAATTATTAAATAAAATATTAATCTATCAAATTATATTTAAATTGACTAAAATACCCCTGAACTAACTTGACTTAACGAAACAGTTAACGGTCGTTAGGAGAAGGGACCAAAAGTGTTATGAAATTGTATCATTTTGTAACAGTTTTGGTCCATCCTTCTAACGACCGTTATCTTTTCCCGTTAATTCCAGTAGATCAGGATCAAAAGTGTTATACACACATACATACATCTATAGACATATATACATACATATACATACATACATGCATCTATAGACATACATACATATATAGACATGTACATGACATACACAAACTTATAAGCATACGACATAAACATATACATACAAGCAATACATATGTATACAATACACCTATACACATACATGCAATATACACATTATATACATATGCATACGACATATACATAAACATGATATATATATATACACACAATACATCTATAGACATACATGCATATATACATACATAAATACATGCATACACACATACATAGACTTGATATAGACATATGTGTTATATACATACAAGCAATACATGCAAATACAATACATCTATAGACATACATACATACATACACACATACATAGACATGATATAGACATATGTGCTATATACATACAAGCAATATATATGTATACAATACATCTATAGACATATATACACACATACATAGACATGATCTATAGACATACATACACCCATATATACATAGACATCATGATCTATAGACATATATATACATATACACATACATAGCTAGACATATATATATATGTGTTATATACATGCATACAAACAATACATATGTATACAATACATGATCTAGACATATACACACACTTATACACACACGCGCACACTTATATGCATACGACATACACGTATATACATGATACTATATACATACAAACAATATATATGTACTATATATACATATATACATACGTACATACGTACATGATATACACACACACACTAATATGCACATGATACACATACATACATACATCAAATGACCTTGAAAAAAATATATATTTTCCGACGGATTTCCTAACGGCCGTTGGAAATCCGTCGGTAATTTGCGACGGATTACCGACGGAATGTTTATTAAAAAATAAATAATTAAATTATTAAGTTTACCGACGGAACGCAATATTTAAAAAAATCAAAAATAAAATAATTTCATGTCCGTCGGTAATCCGTCGGAAATGTTTTTATTTGCCGACGGATTGTGTATCCGTCGAAAATTACCGACGGATTAAGTCCGTTGGTAAACTTTGGTCGGTATTAAGGATTTTTCTGGTAGTGTTATCGAACCAATCAAAGATTCTAAACAATAGAAGAACTAGATGCTGATTTTCTAAACAATATCGAATGATTTAAATATTTGAATAGTAGCCTTTTGAGAAACCTATTCAGTCACATTCTACAATTAAGTCATGTTCTTTTAAAAGTCACATTCCACCTAATAGATTTCTCAAAATGCCAGTCAAATGTTTATGAACGTTCTTTCGAGACAACTTTCAAGAAATCGAAATAGGCTACAAAACTATGGTACGATTTGAAGTAGTTTTCTTTTTCATCAGTCATGTTCTTATAACAAATAAATCCATTATAAAAAATCAAACAATTGTGATGTTGTGACCATGCATGTCCCTTTTCCTCAAAGCTTTCAACCATAGAAATTAGACAAAACACATTAATTTTGTGATATGTTACAAACTATGCTATCAAAGATACGATGATTATTCAGGATGCTTATGTAGTGGTTCTTTCCATACTTTCTTTCTTCTTCCGTTCTTCTTTCATTATCCAAGCTTTTTATTTGAGAGAAAAAAAGGACTATGCCTCAAGTTGGATCTAATCTATGAGATTAGTGTGGGGTGGTAAACAACTATATTTTGTTATTACAGTTGCTTAATGCGACTAATGTACTCATTGGGGAATTGTATCAAACCCTTGGTGTTCATAAAAGGTAGTTGTATATATATCTTATCCCCCACTCTTACCAAAATCCTTCCCTTTTCTAAGTTATCCGGAATGCTTTCAAAATACAGAAGATTCAAACCCTTTTCATTGGCCAAGATGAAGACCTACTTGAGCTCGAAAGAGATAGAGATCTAAAGAATTTTGTTTCAATCAAATTTAACGGTGAAAATTATATTATTTGAATTGGAAGCATTAGATGATCTACAATTTTGAAAATCTGCCATTGCTACAACATATCGATCCATCTATATACCTCTTCCTCTCGAGGCGATTGTTATATTTGATAACTACTCTAAAGTGGATGGTTCAACATCGAGGAGTTCAGAAAATCAGTTGACTTTTGCTTAACGTGTTCATGTCTATTGGTTTACGAAGAACCATTGGCAGGCACAACAGAGTGAGCATAACATTACCTATTTCGGCCATGCAGGAATGCCCTAATGATCACATAGATTGAAGTCTTCACTAGAAGCACAGTAGCATTAACACTGGAAAATAAGAACACTTAAAATTACAAACTTACCCAACCATAAAAAAATGGACTATAAATGAATATGAACAAAACCATGGAGATTGTCATTTCAGATTATTTGTCATTCAAAATAAAAAGACCATTTTAAGATGAATAACCATGAAGAAGACCATTTAAGATTATTCATTGTCATTTAAAATTCCGAAGTCACGCATCATAATTAAGTCGCATGGAGTGTACCGAGGCTCCAAAGACTTTCATGCCCCTAACTTTAAGTCACACGAAGCTGTTTTTTTTATTGAATTTCGCCCTTTTCACTCTTGTTCATGGGAACATAAAGTGGGCCGGCATAAATCAAGGCATTTGATGAAAAATGGTGTGCATATATGAGCGAATATCATCAACTCACAAACCAAGTCGCTTAGTCCCGAGTGACTTTGAACAAGATGTCCGAGCTCGCATCTAATGTCACGAGTAATGTACAAAAAGTTGTAGGCGACGATGTTGTATATGAAGTAGCTTGCAAGGAACTTTTTTTGTTCCTACTATTGAAAATTGAATAATTTGCAAATCCCATTTCAAATATTGTGTTGGGAGATGGGGTAGATAATTTTTGGGAAATGTACGTTTTCACAACATCAAGAATCTTGAATATACTCTTTACTAGGATGAAAAGAGTCCCTTCCCTTGAATGCAGGGGCGGAGCCAGGATTGCGTACTAGGGGGAGCACAAATATAAATAAATAAAATTTAAATATTAATGTTCTAAAATGGAAAATTAAGATAACCTAACTAAAATATTTATATTTACATCTTATTTTTAGAATTATTCTTATATGGCATAGCTGAAAATTCAGCGGTCATTTTCCTTTTTATTAGATACTTATCCATGGATGTTAAATGTTATACTAGTTAATATAAAATAAACTAAAATTATCACTTAACAAATAGCAATTATGAATTAATGATATATAAATGGATAATCCTAATATCGAATCAATTAATATTATGGACTGAAGTCACTGGATATCTTAAGAACATAATTGTGTCTAACACTACAAATCTTTTAATTTATGTATGGTCTATATTTTTTTCTTTAATTTTTGCTCAAATGTTAGCAATTTTAAAGTTTAAATTCATCAAGAACAATGACAATCTAGCATTAATAAGTTGTCATGCTAACATGAAGCTCGCAAATCGATCTAAATCGAACTACATGAAGTAAACTTTTAGATATATAAATTGGGTTACTTTATAATGGTTTTAAAAATTTGTGGGTTATTTTAAAAAATTAAACAAAATACAAGGACTTCAAGTGTACATTTTGCTCTTCTTAGTCATCATCATCATCACTCTATCTACTACCTACCCACAGTCTGACCTGTTTTCCTATGACATACAGTAAACCACTCTTTTTTGAAGCCATGATATCAAAAAGAAATGAAGAGATCAGGGGGAGCAATTGCTCCCTCTCGCTACAACGTGGCTCCGCCACTGCTTGAAAGGTTAAAATTTACAATGCCACACTTTGGAAGGAAGATGAATAGTATTATATCCCCAAAGACAGAATCACATTTGTTTCCCTTAAACATTGAAAAAACTTACATTTGCAAGTGATGTGTCAATTATACAATCATTACCTAATCCAGAGGCTCTCAAACTAAGACACAATGCCTTTTAGAGAAGAGGATGAGATGCAAGTAAGCAGCAGTTTCCACAATTAAAGTTATTGTCATCGACTAAGAGCATCTCCAATGCAAGGTTCTTATAAGCAAAAAGTATAATGGCTTATAAGAACTAGCATTGTGGAGAGTTCTTATAAGAACCTAAAACCCTCTAGGTTCTTAAATAAGAACCTTGGTTCTTACCATGAAGTTTGTGTGAAATGACAATTTCCTCAATTTTTATTGGTAGTTAAATTAAATATTTGATATTTATTTATTAATATATAATAATTATTGATGTCGACATGAGGTTCTTATAAGAACTACTATTGTGGATTTTTATATAAAATTTTAAATTGACGAGTTGGAAATTATGTGGCACCAAAAAGTGTAAAAAAGAGCTTCTTGTAAGAACCTCCATTGGAGATGCTCTAAGTTTGAGCACTTCTCGAAGTTGATACGCTTGAGACGTTGTTGACTCTAGTTTTTATTTGGTTGTCTCAAGTTGATCATTTAGGGGGTGTTTGGGATTGCTTATTTAAAACAACTTATGTTTATTTTAAAAAGTGCTTATCAACTTATGATGTATCAAACCAGAGTTTTTAAAAAAGTGTTTGGATTAGCTTATTGTGGTACCAAAACGTAATAAGCTAATAAGTTGTTATTTAAAGGTGTTCGGGATTGCTTATACATATAAAATAACTAAAAACTGATAAACAATTTTCAAATAAGTTGGTAAGTTAAAACCAAATGACTTATCAAAAAGGGCTTTTCAGCGGTTTGACACCGCTATAAGCCATTTTAATTTCTCCTCATCCAAACACTCAAAAGTGCTTATCTCCGGTGTCAAATCGCAATAAGCTAAAAAAACACCTCAAATAAGCAATCCCAAACACCCTTTTATATTAGTTAAATATGATTAAAACTGATGTAGGGAGAATTCTAGAGCTATCAAGGTGTTTCTTCTATCTTTGAAAAAGAAGAAAACGAGCTCGAAAGAGACTCGGAAATTGGAATCGGAAAAGAGGCAAACAGAAGCTACCGAGAGTTTCATCGAGACTTAAAGTCTCGTTGCCCATCCAACGCCTACTGAGAGTTCCACCGAGAGTTAAGTCTTGGTACAAGTACCGGTGACCACTAGATTGATTATTATTGTTATTTTAATTATTTTTTTGATTATTAATAGGATTATTATTTAGTTTCATTTTATTAATTATTTAAATGGTTTCCTAGTTGGTCTATAATTAGGATAGATTTAATTTTCATACTTATCTCTTATTTAGTTTAGCTATAAATAGGATTGCTTGTTTTCATTAGGGAAATCCGTTATAGAGTTTATCATTGATCAATAAAATTATATTTAGAGTTTAATTTCTAAGCTTAAGAGTTTTCTCTTATTTTCCGGATTCTACGCTTGTAAACTCGTTAATCTTTTAGATTTGACGCTTATCGATCTGTTCCACACTTAACCCGCTGCGTCAAAAACCGAATGAGAAAGATATACAATCACAATAATTGATAAAAAGAAAGTTTTTTTTTTCAAAATATGTAAACCATTTTATCTACTTTGCTGGATGCAAAAAGCATCTTCCGACAAAAACATAGCCTTGAATGAAACCAAACATCAGCTCAACTTAACTTATCTTATCTTCATTGCATTAAATATAAGATAATTACACATATCATACTCTACTTTCAACTATTTACATTAACGACCCCCAGGACTTGAATGAAGTCCACCAAACATCAACTCAACTTTCCTTGGCTCAACCCAACAACACCACACAATTATTTGTTCTTCAAGATCTCAACAAACAAGATGGCATACACAGCTGGTCTCCAGATGTTGATGGACAACTTGAAGAAGCTCATCCATGGCAACCATCATCCACTCATCAATAACAGTCCAAAGATTTTATCTGAAAGGCCTAAATTCCAACTGCTTTATCAAGAGCTTGCCTCCATCATCCAAACTCTTTCCAATATCCATCAACATCATCATCACCAGCATCATGAGCTCGAAAAAGTTAGAAATCTCAAGAAAAGATTCAAAGATGTAGCAGAAGAAGCAGAAGATATAATAGATCTATATCTATCTGCTGTAACTGTTGACTTCAGAAACAAAGGATTTTCCCCTAGATCTGATGTATTTAAAACCACCCTGGACCTGAAGAACGTTATGAGATCCATCGACTCTATCAAGGTGGAATTCATGACTATCAACATCAACAACATGAAAATGGATTCGTCTCCAAGAATCGACAGCCTCAAAACCCCGTATGCTGGTGATGCTGTTGGTACAAGTACTTCCAACACCCGAACTCATTTAGGAACAAGGAAACCATTGGAAGAAATTGTTGTGGGGCTTGAGCACGATGCTGAGATCATACGGGACAAACTTACTGAAGATACAAAGCAACTGGGTGTCGTCTCTATTGTTGGCATGGGGGGACTAGGTAAGACTACCCTCGCTACCAAAGTATTCAATGATCGTTTTGTTGTGTATCATTTTCATATCCGTGCATGGATCACTGTTTCTCAAACATATACAAAACGAGATTTGTTGATACAAATTCTGACATCCATCGGTGTTCAACAAAGCCTTGATGAAGCTAGTGACTCTCAACTTCGTGAAAAGTTGCACAAGAAGATAATGGGTAGGAGATATTTGATTGTGATTGATGATATCTGGACCATTGAGGCTTGGGATGAACTAACATCGTTTTTTCCCCATGAGAAAACTGGAAGTAGAATTCTGCTCACAAGTCGCCTCAATGAAGTTGCTTTGCATGTGAAACAACACGGGTTTGTCCACTCCTTGCCTTGTTTGACAGAAGAAGAAAGCTGGGAGCTATTGAAACATAAGGTCTTCCATGGCGATGAGTGTCCCGAATGGTTGATTGAACCCGGAAGGCAAATTGCAAGAAAATGTCATGGACTGCCTCTTTCAGTGGTTGTCATGGCAGGAGTTCTAGCAGAAGAATCAATGAACAAAGATTTGTGGGAAGAAATTGCTTGCAGCATCGGTTCATACCACAAAGGAAACCTGGAAACACTAGCTTTAAGTTATCATCATTTACCTGATCACTTGAGAGAGTGCTTTCTTTATCTAGGAGGCTTCCCAGAAGACTTTGGGTTCGTTGTAGAAAGGTTGATATGGTTATGGGTAGCTGAAGGATTTATTGAAGAAGCTGAAAATCGAAGCTTGGAGGATACTGCAAAGGCTTACCTTATGGATCTAATCAACAGAAATCTTGTAATTGTTGCAAAGAGGAATGTAATTGGTGATGTGAAAGCGTGTAAACTCCATGATCTTGTGAGGGAACTATGCCTGCAAAAAGCAAAGGAAGAAAGATTATTCCTTAAAATAGATTCTCCGCCATTGTCTTCTCAACTTTGTGAGGTTATTATAGGTAAGCCACGCCGTGTGTTCACATATAAAGATATCAGCATTGTGAACTTCACTCTCTTCCCCACCCAAACCATTCGATCACTTTTGTGCTTTCATATGGACATACACTCAATTAAAGTCATTCCACGTTCCTTTGTTCTTCTTAAGGTGTTAGATCTACAAAAATGTCGTTTGCATGATTTCCCAAAGGGCTTAGCATTACTAGTCCACTTAAGGTACCTTGCAATTTGGTTTTCAAATGAATTTCCAGATTCAATATGCAAATTATGGAGCCTTCAAACCCTCATTCTTCATACATGTTCTACGTCTACGTATTTACCTTGTGACATACAAGATTTGGTAAATCTGAGGCATTTGTGGTGTAACACTTTGCTTTATCTTCCTTGTATCGGAAAACCAATAAATTTGCAATCGATTTCGTATGTAAAGTTCAAAGGCGGGGTAGATAATCTTCAGAAATGTTCTCCCAGCATCAAGAAGCTAGAATTATGTTGTTTTGAGGATGAAGAATATCACTTTGAATTACTCCCTTACCTTGAAACCTTAGAGTTGATTGGTTCGGGCTCCCGACGGAATCACATTTGGTTCCCTACAACATTGAAAAAACTTACACTTGTAAGTTGTTGTCTACCTTGGAGTGATATGTCAATCATTCAATCCCTACCTAACCTGCAGGTTCTCAAACTAGGAGGCAAAGCCTTTATGGGAACAAAGTGGGATGCATGTGAGCAGCAATTTCGACAACTAAAACTCTTGACATTTCAGAATTTGTATATCAAACACTGGGAAGCCTCTAGTACAAGCTTCCCATGTCTCAAACGATTAGCTTTGCGACACTGCCAAGATCTTGAAGAAATCCCCCTTGAAATAGGGGAAATAGCAACGCTTGAGCTTATTGAAATTCACAACTCGAGCAACACAGTTGTGGAATCTGTCAAAAAAATTCAACAAGAACAACACGATGTGGGAAACGATGAGCTAAAGATCACTATTAGTGGAATGGATTTATCCTTTTATTTGTCTCAGCATGAGGGTTCAGAGTCAGAATGAGAATACATTGAGTTCATGTCGAGTCGCAAGTGACCCCCCATTAATTTTTTAATACTTGATGTATTGAAAAGGTGTACATTGTGTTTGTTTTCTCATTTACAATGGTAATTCTTTTTTCCATAGGCCATCCCCCATTTTATCTTCATTCAAATCGATGACGTTTAGCACATACATTTGAAGAACGCATACATTCAAAATGGTGATTTTCATACTATCGTATCTACTTATGTGACGTCTTTCGCAGTAGTCTTAGCTTTTCCTCTTGTACTAGTTGTAGCAGTGTAGTTTGTGTTTCTTTCACAGTTTTAACCTATTTTCTTCAAATTTGTCCCTATTTACAATTATTTTCTTCAAATTTGTCCCTATTCCCCCCCTCCACCCAAAAAAAAAAAAAAAAAACCAAAAAGACCCTACCTCTGTGAGGGCTTTGGTGTATGTAACAAACACATTAAAATATGGCCTTAGTCACGGTGGTACTTACTCGATTTTATATAATATGTAATAACACATTGACCACCTCCTAATTCCATAAAGTTATAGGAGTTCAACATATACGAAGCAAAATAAGTCTACAAGGAATGTGGAAAACCAAATAAGATTGTTGGCAACAATGATGTATAAGCAGAGCAAAAAAGAAAGAAACTAACTGAAGGAAGAAATTACAAAATTTAACAGGAAGATGAAACGAAGATAACTCAAGTCAATCCCATAGTCGAATCAATCATAGATTCTAAACATTAGAACAACTAGACGCCGATTTTAAACAATACCGAATGATTGAAACATTTGACTAGCCTTTTGAAAAACCTATTCAGTCACATTCTACAATTAAGCCTTGTTCTTTTAATTAAAGGTCACATTCTACCTAATTGGTTTATCAAAAGACGAGTTAAATGTTCTATGAATGTTCTTTCGAGACAATTTTCAAGAAATCGAATTGGCAACAAGATTATGGTAGGTTCAAATATAATTTTCTTAACCATCACTCCTGTTCTTATAACAAAAAAGAGAGCCATTATTTAAAAAAAAAAAACAATTGTGATGTTACAAGAATGGCCCTTTTTCTCAAAGCTTTGTGGAGTAATAGCATGCTTTCTTTTCCTAATATTCAAAACCAATGAATTTGCAATCCATTTCGACCGTGGAGTTCAAAGATGGGATAAATAATTTTTAGAAATGTTTTCCCACTTCCCAGCATCAAGAACCTTGCCTTACATTGTGAAAAGGGTGATGAATATCACCTTGAAACCTTGCAGTTAATGGGACCGGGCTTGCAACATAATCACATTTCGTTCCCTGCAACTTTGAAAAAACTTACAGTTGTCGGTTATTATCTATCATGGAGCCATATGTCAATCATTCAATCGTTACCTGATCTGGAAGTTCTCAAAATAAAAGGCATTGCCTTTATGGGAACGCAGTGGGATGCATGTTAGCAGCAGTTTCCACAACTAAAACACTTGATGCTTGAGGGTTCACGTATCAAACACTGGAAGCCTCTAGTACAAGCTTCCCATGTCTCAAACAGTTATTATTGTTGAAATAGGGGAAATCGCAACGCTTGAGCTTATTGAAATCGACAGCAGGAGCAACTCTGTTGTGGAATGGGTCAAAAGAATTCAACAAGAACAACACGATGTGGGAAACGATGAGTTGAAGATCACTGTTGATGGAATAGAGTTGTCCTTTTATTTATCTCAGCATGATGGTTTAGAGTCAGAATGAGAATACACTGAGTTCATGTCAAGTTGCAAGTGGTCCCATTAATGTTTTAATACCTTATGTACTAAAAAGTGTATATTGTGTTCGCTTTCTCATTTACAACCATTTTTTTTCCGTAGACCATCTCCCCATTTCATCTTCATTCAAATCAGTGGCTTTTAGCACATACATGTAACGAACAGATACATTGAAAATGGTGACTTTCATACCATTGTATCTACTTATGTGACCCTTTTTAGCTACCAGTAGTCTTGGATTTTCTTCTTGTACTTACAGTTGTACTAGTGTACTTTGTGTTTTTATCTCTGTTTTAACCTATTTTTCTTCACATTTGTCCCTGTTGACTTTTATATTACTTTATTGTACTCGCTTGATTGCACACTCTCTTGTTTCTTTTAATTTTCGTTTTGCAAGTCCGAAACAACCCTCTACCCCTTGAGGTAGAAGAAATGTCCGTACACCCTACCCCCTCCCCAAAAAAAAGAACCTACATCTGTATATGATATGTAATAACACAAAGACCACCTCCTATATCCATAAAGTTATAGAAGTTCAACATATACAAAACAAAATAAGTCCACAAGGAATGTGAAAACCAAATAAGAGTGTGGGAAACAGTGATTTATAAGCTAAGCAAAAAAAGAAACTAATTGAAGGAAGAAATTACACAACTTTTACAGGAAGCTGAAGACGAAGATAACTCAATTCAATCATAGATTCTAAACAATGGAACAACTAGACGCCGATTTTAAACAATATCGAATGATTGAAACTTTTGACTAGCCTATTGAGAAACCTATTCAGTCATATTCTACAATTAAGCCTTGTTCTTTTAAAAGTCATTCGAATTGGCTACAAGATTATGGTAGGATTTGGGATGGTTTTCTTATCCATCACTCCTGTTCTTCTTATCAAAAAAAGCCCATTATAAAAATAAAATAAAAAAACAATTGTGATGTTGTTACCATGAATGGCCCTTTTTCTCAAAGCTTTCAGCCATAAAAATTAGCATTTCGATGGCATACTCATCCTTCTGTCGTAGTGTTATTCAACCACATTTTTCCACTACAAAATAAATTAACTTTGTGATATGTTACAAACTATGCTATCGAAGATACATTGATTTTCCACGATGTTTATTTAAAGGTTCTTTCCGTTCTCAAGTTGGATCTAATCTACGATGTATTTATCTGGGCCTGATAGACTAAGGAAACGCCACATATGTTCTAATTAAATGTTTTTTTGGAAATTTTGTTGAACTATGACTTAACCATAAGTAAACTATATCTAACTAACATTTCCTTTTTTGTAGTTTTCATCATCAAATGATTTATTATTTGTTATGATCAAACCAAGCTTTTATCGGGTTTGAGGTTAAAAAATGAGTTTGTATCATATAACTCGACTAGAATTCTTATCGAGCTTTTCGGATCCTATGTATAAGTTAATATTTCTGGTAGAGTTTGAATTAAGCTTATTTTGTCAAATATATATATATATATATATATATATATAGAGAGAGAGAGAGAGAGAGGTATATATATATATATATATATATATATATTTGAGCTTCCAAATAGAGATTGTTTTATTAATGAACATAATTATGAGTCTGACAGTCTGTGATGGATATTTTTGACCTTTTCAAGCTCTCTAATTAAGTGTAAATGTTTCTCGAGTTTACATTAAGAAGCCAAATCGAGCAATCGAATCAGGCTCAGCATGTGATGCATTACAGAAAGAAGAACAAAAACACATGTTTATAGCTATGTGAAAAAGGATAATATTATTCAATACGTTCAAACTTTCAAAAGTCGTCCCTTTAAGGGCGGCTCTATTTTTGGCAGGTGGCCAAGAATCACGAACCTAGAAAAACCGAAAATTACACGTAATTGATTCTAACTAGTAATATTTGGTTTTGGTTTGGAAGTAAGATCAAATTCAGATGTATAGGACATGTACTCAGGAGAGTGCTGATAATGTTTATTGGATGCAATTATGAATATGTTATGAATCCAATTACAGCTACTAATTCCTATGGTTCAGTTGCCGTTGTTTCAGGTATGGGCTTGCCAACACTAGTTCTAGGGATATATTAAAATTGAAACTGTACATCCTACTGTAGCTTTTGTTTCAACTGTTGAATATGTTTGGAGTTTGAGAGTTGATCTGGTTGGGTATCCGTGTTTTATGGGTTAACGATGTGGTGTGATTCATGAATCGTGGCTACAAAATCTGTCAGACACTTGACCATTTTCAAAGAAGTATAAAGGTCATTTTTCATCATCTTTGTCCTCATTGTTAGCATCCTTCCTTTCTACTTCTATCATCTTCATAAACGAACTGCAAAAATATTGAGCAAGAAACTTATCCCTATTTTCATATCTCATATATATGTACGTTCGAAAAACATTAGTGTTCCTATCCTAGCAAATTTATAATTTCAAACTGGTAGGAGAAGCATTATGTGGTAGGGGAAGAACGTTTGGAGCTGCTGCATAGGAAGACTTTTAGAGGCTGAAAAGCTACTGAAGAGAATTTCTTCAAGAAAATAGGTATGTAAATTCAGCACATAACTCTTCCCCTTAACCCTCTGTCATCTTTATATGTAAGGATAAAAAATACTAAAATAGGTGAATGCAGAAATTCAGAAAATCCATCCCTTTTCGAAGTTATCCAGAATGCTATCAAAATCCTAATGCTTTTTATTCTAGAGGAGAAATACTTACAAACAACGATCTGCAAGTTCAACTGTCGCCATAGCCACCCACACAACTTGATTGAAGTCAATCAAAACTCCATACAACCTGAAAGAAAATAATAATAGTTATAACAAGTTGAATGTATTTAATGTGAATTTGCTAGAATATAATGATCAAACAAAAATTTAATACTCTGTGCTACAAGAGAATTAATATGCTTCCAGCTAATGAATCGAAGTCAACCAATACTTTTTTTGGGGAAAAAGTCAACCAGTGCTTTATTTGGCTCAAACCCAATAACAACTTCATACTATTGTTCTTCAGAGGAAGATCAAATCAAGATGGCATACACAGGTCTCCAGATGTTCATGGCCACCTTGAAGCAACTCATCCATGGCAATCATGATCCAATCATCAACAATGATCCATCAATTTTATCTCAAAGACCTCAATTCCAACTGCTTTATCAAGAGCTTGGCTCCATCCGCCAAACCTTTTCAAATATCCATCAACATCATCATCACCTACATGAGCTCCAATATTTCAAAATCTGAAGAAAAGATTCAAAGAAGCAGCAGAAGAAGCACAAGATATCATTGATCTATTTCTATCTGCTGTTCACTTCACAAACAAAGGAATTTCCCCAGATTCTAATATCTTTAAAACCTCCCTGGAATTTACGAATACTTTTATGAGAAAGTATATCACGACAATGAACATCGAAAACATGGAGATGGATTTGATTCCAAATGATGCTTACTGCAAAAGCAGAGGACTTTCCCCAAGATCTTATGTCTTTGAAATCCCCCTGGATCTTGAGAACGTTATGAGATCACTCGAGTCAATCAAGGTGGAACTCATGGCTATCAACATTGATGACATGAAGATGGATTCGTCTTCAAGAATCAACCGCCTCAAAACCCAGTCTGCTGCTGCAAGAATTTCTTGCACAAGAAATCCATTGGGAATGAAGAAGCCATTGATGAAAGAAATGGTTGTGGGGCTTGATCGTGATGCTAATGCTTTATGGGACAAACTTGTTGAAGATACAAAAAAACTGTGTCTGGCCTTTATCGTTGGTATGGGCGGACTTGGTAAGACTACCCTCGCTACCAAAGTATTCAATGATCCTTATGTAGTGCATCATTTCCATGTTCGTGCATGGGTCACTGTTTCTCAAACATATATAAAACGTGATTTCTTAATTCAAATTCTGACATCCATTAGTGTTCAACAAGAACTTGAAACCAGTGACTCTCAACTTCGTGGAAAGTTGCACAAGCACCTAATGGGTAAGAGATATCTAATTGTTATTGATGATATTTGGAGCATTGAGGCTTGGGATGATTTGAAATTGTTTTTTCCCCATGAAAACACCGGAAGTAGAATTCTGCTCACAAGTCGCCTCAATGAAGTTGCTTCGCTTGCAAAACCACATGGGTATGTCCACTCCTTGTCTGGTTTGACAGAAGAAGAAAGCTGGGAACTAAGGTGTTACATGGCGACGAGTGTCCCGAATGGTCGATTAAACCTGGAATGCAAATTGCAAAAAAATGTCAAGGACTACCTCTGTCTGTGGTTGTCATCGCAGGAATTCTAGCAAAAGAAGAAATGAGCAAAGATTTATGGGAAAAGATTGCTCGCATCGTCACTTCATACATTGTTAGCGACCAGAAAGGAAACCTGGAAACACTAGCTTTAAGTTACCACCATTTACCCCATCACTTGAGAGAGTGTTTTCTTTATCTAGGAGGCTTCCCAGAAGACCATTGGTTCAATGTAAAGAGGTTGACATGAATCAAACCTTGAATTGAACGAGTTTTTTATTATATTAATAAAAGACAGAATACAAGCCCTATATATAGGAAAAATAATTACACTTTAATACCCTAAACAATTACACTTTAATACCCTTAATAATAATAACTTAGTCTAACATTCCCCCGCAAGTTGAGGGCGGGGAACGACCTGCAACTTGGACCGTAGAAACTCAAATCTTTGTGAAGACAAGGGCTTCGTAAAAACATCAGCAATTTGGTCATCAGTGGAGATAAACTTGACATTCAGTTTTCCTTGAGTAACTTGTTCACGAACAAAGTGGTAATCAACTTCAACGTGCTTTGTGCGGGCATGAAAGACTGGATTTGCAGAAAGATAGGTTGCGCCAAGATTATCACACCAAAGTGTTGGTGCCTTACTATGCAAACCGAGTTCATGAAGAAGGGACTGTAACCAAATCAGTTCTGCGACAATGTCAGCAATAGCCTTATATTCAGACTCGGTTGAAGATCGAGAGACAGTTCGTTGTTTGCGAGCGGACCATGAAATAAGATTTGAACCCAAATAGATAGCATATCCCCCCGTAGATCGACGATCGATAGGGCAGCCAGCCCAGTCTGAATCTGAGAATGCTCTCAGATTAGTAGCCAAGTGAGAGTCAGAAAAAGCTTGAAGCCGAGACCCCGTGTTGTGACGAAACAATAAGCCGAGGTTAATCGTGCTTTTTAGATAACGTAGGATCCGTTTGACACCAGCCCAATGATTCTCAGTAGGAGCATGCATGAACTGACACACCTTATTAACCGCAAAGGCAATATCAGGACGAGATAAAGTGGCATACTGAAGGGCACCGACTGTCTGTCGATACCGAGAGGGATCATCAAGTAAGGGGCTGTCATCAGGTAAGAACACGTGAGAAGTACTCATAGGAGATGAAACAGGTTTGCAATCCGCAAGACCAGCCCGTTGAAGAATATCAATAACATATTTCCATTGAGACAGAACCAAATCAGAACCATGATGCACCACTTCAATGCCCAAAAAATAATGTAGTTGACCCAGATCCTTAAAGGCAAACAGAGAGTTGAGACAATCAATGATGGTAGTTACAGCGCCTGGGTTATTACCGGTGATCATAAAGTCATCGACATACACAAGGAGATAGACAAGCGTGCCAGAAGAGTTGAAAATGAATAGTGATGGGTCAGTTTTGGACCCATAAAAACCCAGTTGATGAAGAGCGGTAGACAATTTTGTAAACCAGGCCCGAGGAGCCTGTTTGAGCCCATATAAAGACTTGTTTAGGAGGCACACATAATCTGGCCTGTCAGGATCAATAAAACCAGGAGGTTGTCGCATGTAAACCGTCTCCTGAAGATCACCATGTAAAAAGGCAGTCTGGATATCTAACTGACGCAGAGACCATTTATTTGTGACGGCCGGTGATAAAATAGTTCTGATAGTAGCAGGTTTGATTACTGGGCTGAAAGTCTCGTGATAGTCAACCCCATATTGTTGATGGAAGCCCTTGGCAACAAGCCGGGCCTTATACCTGCTAATCTTTCCATTCTGATCCGTTTTCAACCTGTAAACCCATTTACAATCAACCACGTTAGTATTAGGAACAGGAGGAACTAGTGTCCACGTTCCATTCCTATGAAGCGCAGTCAACTCGTCAGCCATTGCTTGGCGCCATTCTAGGGACTTGTTAGCAACGGTAAAAGAGGTAGGTTCAACAGGTAAGGTGGGAGTAGTGGTGGCAGTGTAGGCAGCGGGATCATATCGGGTGGTTTGTTTAGGATTGGGGCGAAGATTAGGAGGTCGAGGCCGAGGGGCTGAAGGAGGTTGGGTGGGGGTGGAATTTGGGTCGGGTGAGGGCCCGGGAGTAGTGATTTGGGAGTCAGGAGTAGTTGAGGTGGTTGAGGTGGCAGTGGAGGGAGAAAAGGATGTGGTAGAGGGTGAGGGTGGTGGTGATGGTACGGAATGTGGTAGTGGTGGTGGTTGGAAAACTGGGTGGTGGGTTGGGTTCGGTTGGAAAACTGGGTGGTGGGTTAGGGAAAATAGATATGTATGGAGAGTCAGACCGTGATGGGGATTGGGTAGGAGTAGGTGGATGATAGGGAAAAACATGCTCATTGAAACGAACATGTCTGGCTATGTATATCCATTCGGTGGAAGGATCAAAGCACCGGTAACCATGGTAGACAGGACTGTAGCCAAGGAAGACACACAGAGTGGAGCGAAAGTCAATCTTGTGACGGTTATACGGACGAAGATAGGGAAAACATTGACATCCAAAGACTCGAAGAAAAGAGTAATCAGGTTTGCGTTTAAAAACATGTTCATAGGGAGATTTGTTGGAGGAGACACGAGAGGGGAGTCGATTGATTAAGTACACGGCTGTTTCAAAAGCAAATTGCCAGAAGCGTTGAGGAAGACTGGATTGGGCCAGGAGGGTAAGTCCAGTTTCCACAACATGACGATGACGACGTTCTACAATGCCATTTTGTTCGCTTGTATGAGGGCAAGAACGTCGATGAATTATGCCAAGGTTGCGACAGAAGGTAGTGAGAGGACGAAACACCCCCCCCCCCCCAATCAGATTGAATGCACTTTAACTTGGTGTTGAATTGGCGTTCAGCCATTTTAATAAAGTTGGTTAAGATTGTGTAAACATCATATTTTTGAACTAAAGGATAAAACCACATGTATCTAGAGTGGTGATCAACACACAAAAAAAAACGATAACCATCGAAGGATGTGGTATGCGATTGGCCCCAAACATCACAATAAACAAGATCCAAAAAATTATTGCTACGAAAATTGGAATTGGATAAAGATAATTTTGAAGACTTTCCTAGTTGACAAGAAGAACACAAGTTATTTGATAATTTGTCCGAAACAGGTAAAGAACAATGAGAAATAATTGAACAAAAAACTTGAGCATGAGGATGTCCCAATCGTTGATGCCAAATGTTCGAGGAAGCTTTGACAGCAGTAAATGCAATCTTGGGTAAAGACTTGAGCTTAGGAAGACGGATGGAGTACAACCCCTGTTCACTGGGGCCCGTTAGGAGGATAGTGCGTGTAGACTCGTCCTTGACAACAAAATAAGATGAGTGAAATTCAAAGAAAACATCATTGTCTACACAAAATTTTTGAACGGATAAAAGGTTTTGTTTTAGTTCAGGGACATGAAGTATATTGGATAGTTGAAAGGTTTTGTTAGGGGAGTAAAGTTTTGAGGAACCAATATGAAAAATGGGTATAGAGTTACCGTCACCAACAAGTAAAGAATCGTTACCGAAGTAGGCCTCGGAGTTGTCAATGCTAGATAGATCTGGAGTGGCATGGTGATTTGCGCCAGTGTCGGGCTTCCAAGCGGATCCTGATTGCGAACCAGCATCTGAGTAAGTAGCATAGTTGGCCTGTGGCGCTGCACGAGATTGGTTAGGCTGGTTAGGACACTGAGAAGGTAGGTGACCAATCCCACAGCGGTTACAATGACCATACACCATGTTTTGAGTAGAAGCCCAAGAGAATTGACGTGTGCCATTACCATCACGATTGCGAGAGTTGAAAGCAGCCCGTGAGTTGCCACGTGAAGATCCACGAGAACCGCGACCACCACGGTTGTTACTGAAAGACCGGGATCCAAAATAAGCCTGTGGTCGTGGTGAAGGTGCAGGGTTTAGTTGATATCCCAATTGAGAGGCCATGAGTTGAAGATTATGAAGCTGCTGCTGAATGGAGTCGAGATTGGGCTGTTGTAGGGGTGTAGAGGCAGTCGTAAGGGGCTGCTGAGCAGGAGAGGCAGTCGCCAAAAAGGCATTGGGAACTTGCGAATTGGTTGTCAAGATCCTTGTGATCATATAATCATGGTCACTTAATAAGCCATGCAATTCATTGAAGTTAACAAGAGGGGAACGAGCCAAGAGATTTGCCTTGAGACCATTGTATTCTTCACGAAGCCCTGCAAGAGTTAGCATAACCAGATCTTTGTCTATCATTGGTTCGCCTATATTGGCTAGGGCAGTTGCATATTCTTGTGCTCTGTTGAGATATTCGGCAGGTTTTTCATCACCCTTCATGGTGATTCGAAGTAATTGATTTTTAAGAGTAAATTCATGGGATGAAGTAACCGGGGCATATGCTCGTTCTAAAGACAGCCATACTTCTCGGGAGGTTTTACCCTGAATGTGTTGAAAAGACTCTTCTGACACGATAGAGATGATGAGCATACGGATGTGGGCATCGTTGGAGACCCATGGTTGGTAGCTTGGATTGTCTGTAGTAGCAGATTCATTTGTAACCTTCGATTCTGGACACGGAATAGTGCCATCAACATAGCCAAAAAGATTGTGAGAAGTAAGAAAAGACTCGACCATTGATCGCCAATAACCATAATTCGTAGGTTGTAGGGTAAAAGCAAACTTGTGAGAATTATGGGTCGTCTTTTCTTGATTGGTGAGAGTTAAGATTGCAGCCATGGTAGTAAAGGAGTGAGGTTTTGGCCGGAGGTTGCGTCGGCAGGCTGGAAGAAGGCCGGAAGTTGCGACGGCTGAATTAGGGTTTGGAGGGAGGAATATGATCGGCCAAAGAATTGAAGCCGAAAAGGTAGAGATTTGATTTAGCTCTGATACCAAATCAAACCTTGAATTGAATGAGTTTTTTATTATATTAATAAAAGACAAAATACAAGCCCTATATATAGGAAAAATAATTACACTTTAATACCCTAAACAATTACACTTTAATACCCTTAATAATAATAACTTAGTCTAACAACATGGTTATGGGTGGCTGATGGATTTATTGAAGAAGCTGGAAATCGAAGTTTAGAGGATACTGCAAAGCCATACCTTATGGATCTGGTTGACAGAAATCTTGTAATTGTTGCAAAAAGGAAGTTTAACGGTGGTGTCAAAGCTTGTAAACTCCATGATCTTGTGAGAAAACTATGCCAAGAAAAAGCAAAAGAAGAAAGAGTATTCCTTAATGTATGCCGACCGCCAAATGAGGTTATTCCGCTACCAATACCATATGAGGTTATTGCACAACATAAGCAACGTCGTTTGTTCACAAATCAAGATATAACCATTGTGAACTTAGTTCATCCACCCACCCCAGGCATCCGATCGCTTTTCTACTTTCATAAGAACCCACGCTTGATTGATGACACTGAGAGTGAGTATTTCTATTCTTTTTCGCTTCTTAGGGTGCTAGGTCTACAAAAGAGTAAATACGAATACGTTCTGCACAGGATGGAGTTACTGGTTCACTTAAGGTACCTTGCAATTTGGAATTCATCAGGTTTCCGTCCTCACTATGCAATCTATGGAGCCTTCAAACTCCCATTCTTAAAACAAGTTATAGTCGTATGGATTTACCAAGTAACATTTCAGATTTGGTAAACCTCAGGCATTTGTGGAGTAACGCTGAGATGTTTCTTCTTACTATTGAAAAACCAACGAATTTGGAATCAATTTCGGAAGTGAGGTACGGAGATGGGGTAGATAATTTGCGGATATATTTTCCCAGCATCAAGAAGCTTGCATATACTTTTTCCTCAGGTGAGGAAGGTCGCTTTGAATTACTCCCTTACCTTGAAACCTTAAAGTTAAGGGGAGGCTTCCACAGAAATCACATTTGGTTCCCTGCAACATTGAAAAAACTTACACTTGTAAAGTGTCGTCTACCTTGGAGCAATATGTCAATCATTCAATCATTACCTAACCTAGAGGTCCTCAAACTGAAAGACAATGCCTTTGAGGGAACACAGTGGAAAGTAGGTGAGCAGCAGTTTCGACAACTAAAATTATTGAGACTTGAGAAGCTAAATATCATACAGTGGGAAGCCTATAGTACAAGCTTCCCATGTCTCAAAATATTAGCAGTGTGGTTCTGCAGGGACCTTGAAGAGATCCCCCTCGAAATAGGTGAAATCGCAACACTTGAGCTTATTGAAATTGACAACTGGAGCGACTCTGTTGTGGAATCTGCCGAACGAATTCAACAAGAACAACACGACGTGGGAAACTATGACTTGAAGATCACTGTTTATGGATTGGAGTTATCCTTTTATCCATCTAAGCATGAGAGTTCAGAGTCAGAATAAGAAGAAGTTGGTTTTTAATCCTTTTTATGTAATAAAAATTATATATTGCTCTTTGCTCACAGTGTTCCTTTTCTCATTTACAATGGTAATTCTTTTTCCATAGACCATCTCCCCATTTCATCTTGATTAAAAATGGTGACTTTTAGTACATACATGTAATCAACACATTAAAATATGGCCTAGTCATGGTGGTATTGACTCGACTTTTATATAACATTTTTAACTCACATCACATGTTTTACATGTACATCCAATATGATCTGCCATGTACAAACCTCACCTATGTTGGACAGCCATCTTGACAAATACATAACATGATACATCTGACCAAGATGTCACTTGAATTAAGGGACATTTGAACAGGATTTCACTTGCAACAGGGGATATCAACACTTGAAATTATTGAAACTGACAAACGGAGCCTATGCATTGTTAATGATTTAAAAGGCTAGCTCTAAACAAAAGCAGAAATTTCTTTCTGTCAATATTCTTTGTGACAATTTCTTAAACACATGGTGAGGGTGTGTTATATATGCCTACTCTGCTATATCCTTTAGAACATTGTATGTACCTAAAGTCGTCCGCGTCCGTTTTCTTCGGGTTATGTAAAATCACATATGATTTTGTACATGATCTGTCGTTTTTTGTTGTTTTCTTGTTTTCTTAAATAGTTAGCGTTCTCGTTTGAACCTTCCTCTCTCTCTATGTATATATAATGTGTAACTACCAAGTGGTGATTGTTTTTCAACATATATAAAATTAAAATAATTGATTGTTTTTGTTTGTTATGACTGAAACTGAATCTTTCATTATGAAAAAATTGAATTATTTTAACAAGGCATATATGCCAACCATCAATGATTCCTTCAAGTGAGTACAGTTATATTTAACTCACCCATCTTAAACCAAATCAATCTTGTTTCATCATAGACTACTACTTTTCATCTGAGAGAGCAAAAAAGAGAAGGAAGAGACAAGATGGCATACACAGGTCTGCAGATGTTCATGGCAAACTTGAAGCAGCTGATAGACTGCAACGATATTCCATTCATCAATAACGATCCATCAATTTTATCTCAAAGGCCTCAACTCAACCTGCTTTATGAAGAGCTTGGCTCCATGATCCAAACCCTTTTCCTACATCAACAGCATCACCTTCCTGAGCTCGCAAAAGTTGGAGATATAAAAAGAAGATTCAAAGATGTAGCAAAAGAAGCACAAGATATCATTGATCTATTTGTATCTGGTGTTCACTTCAGAAACAGAGGCTTTTCCCCTAGATCTGATGTCTTTAAAACCTCCTTGGATCTTGAGGATGTTATGAGATCCATGAAGTCTATAAAGGTGGAATTCATGACTATCAGCATCAATAACATGAAGACGGATTCATCTCCAATAATCGACCGCCACAAAACCCAGTCTGCTGCTGCTGGAACGTCCTCCACCAGTAATCCTTTGGGAAGAAAGAATCCATTGGAAGGAAGTGTTGTGGGGCTTGATCGTGATGTTGATCTCATACGGGATAAACTTGCTGAAGATACAAAACAACTGGGTATCGTCTCGATTATTGGTATGGGGGGACTCGGTAAGACTACCCTCGCTACCAGAGTATTCAATGATCGTTTCATTGTGTATCATTCCAATGTTCGTGCATGGGCAACTGTTTCTCAAACATATATAAGAAGGGATTTCTTAATACAAATTCTGGCATCGATCGGTGTTCAACAAGACTTTGAAGAAGTCAAATGCCCTAAACTTCGTGAAAACTTGCACAAGCACCTAATGGGTCAGAGATATTTGATTGTGATTGATGATATCTGGAGCATTGAGGCTTGGGATGACTTGAAATTGTTTTTTCCCAATGAGAACACGGGAAGTAGAATTCTGCTCACAAGCCGCCTCAATGAAATTGCCTTGCATGTGACATCTCAGAGGCTCGTCCACTCCTTGCCTTGCTTGATAGAAGAAGAAAGTTGGGAGTTATTGAAGGAGAAAGTGTTTCATGGTGATGATTGTCCCAAATGGTTGATTGAACCTGGAATGCAAATTACCAAAAAATGTGAGGGACTACCTCTTTCGGTGGTTGTCATCGCAGGAGTTCTAGCAAAAAAAGTAATGAACAAAGACTTGTGGGAAAAAATTGTTTGCAGTGCGGGTTCGTACATTGCTAGTGACCAGAAAGGAAGCCTGTAAACACTAGCTTTAAGTTACCACCATTTACCTGGTCACTTGAGAGGGTGCTTTCTTTATCTAGGAGGCTTCCCAGAAGACTTTAGGTTCAATGTAAAAAGGTTGATATGGTTATGGGGGGCTGAGGGATTTATTGAAGATGCAGGAAATCGAAGCTGGGAGGACACTGCAAAGGCTTACCTTATGGATTTAGTTGACAGAAATCTTTTCATTGTTGCAAAAAGGAGGCTTAATGGTGATGTCACATCTTGTAAACTCCATGATCTTGTGAGGGAACTATGCCTTAGAAAAGCAAAAGAAGAAAGATTCTTCCTTAAAATAGACCAGCCGCCATTGTCTTCTCAACTTCTTGAAATAGCCTTGAAAAAGCAACGCTGTGTATTCACAAATCAAGGTATCAACTTTGTGAATTTTGCTCAAACCCCCACCCAAAGCATTCGATCGCTTTTGTACTATGGTAGGCACACATCCTTAGCCTACGAAGTTGGAGACTATTACTATTCCTTTGCGCTTCTTCAAGTGCTAGATCTACAAATGTGTAGATTGGATGATTTACCACAGGGGATAGCTTTACTTGTTCACTTAAGGTACCTTGCCATTTGGCTTTTAGTAGGTTTTCCATCATCAATATGCAATCTATGGAGCCTGCAAACCCTCATCCTTAAAACACGTTATAGTCATATGGTTTTACCCAGTAAGGTATCGAATTTGGTAAATCTGAGGCATTTGTGTAGTAACAGGGAGTTTCTGTTTCCTGCTTTTGAAAAATCAATAAAATTTGCAATACATTTCGGAAATAATGTTCGGAGATGGGGTGGATTTTTGGAAATGTTTTCCCAACATCAAGAAGCTTGCAATTACTTGCAGAGATGGCGAAAATCACTTTGAACTACTCCCTTACCTTGAAAGCTTGAAGTTAAGGGAAGGCTTTCGCATAAATCACATTTGGTTCCCTGCAACATTGAAAAAACATACACTATTATTGTGTTCTCTACCTTGGAGCGATATCTCAATCTTTCAATCGTTACCTAACCTGGAGGTTCTCAAACTAAAAAAAAGGCCTTCGAAGGAACACGGTGGAATGCAGGTGAGCAGCAGTTTCAACAACTAAAATTCTTGAGACTTGATAATTTAAACATCCAACATTGGAAAGCCCAGACGACAAGCTTCCCAAGTCTCAAACGATTATCATTGCGGAACTGCGAATATCTTCAAAATATCCCCCTTGAAATAGGGGAAATCACAACGCTCGAGCTTATCGAAACTAACAACTGCAACAACTCTGTTGTGGAAACCATCAAAAGCATTCAAAAAGAACAATATGACGAGGAAACACCGAGCTGAAGATCATTGTTGATGGAATGGAGTTATCTACTAATTTATCTGAGCATGAGGGTTCAGAGTCGGAATGGGAATAAGTCGGGTCCTGTGGAGTCTAGCCAATTGAAAGAATCTTCTGATCAATCCGGAGGTCATTTTGATTTCACAAGTAACGAGGCAAATGACCCCATTAATGTTTTAAAACTTTGTGTAATTAAAAATTTGTGCATTGCTCACCAATGTTGGTTTTCTCATTTACAAAGGAAATTCTTATCCGGTAAGTGAGGGTGGTGACTCTTATCTGATTAACACTTACCGGGTAAGAGGCTCTTACCAACAATCTTACTATGCCATTTTGATGGCCGATAATCTTACCCGATAAAGTGAGAGTAGTGACTCTTACCCGGTTAGCATTTGGTAAACGGTCCCTTAGTCATGATGTTTGTGATTTGATTTTTTGTGCCATAATGAAGTGATGAACAAGCTTGATTACTTCTTTCGTAAGACTACAACAATGCCACCGACAAAACAATATGCTGCTAATCACAAAGGGGGCTACAAATAACTAAAGAAAGGCTTTTAGGCTTGCGTAACTTATACCCATATGATGGCCTTCCTCTAAATAAATAAAGTATATAACAAAGCCAATTTGTCTCAAAGGTCAACAAAGAGAGAACAATCTACTCCTTTTGCCACACTAATATGTAACCAAATAGAATTGCCATGTTATATAATTTCCCTACAAGATTGCAGCTTTTGAATTATCATATACTACACCTTCTGAAAATTGCAACTTTTGATTGGAATAGTCAAATTAGGGGTGTTCGTGAATCGTGGTGCAGTGCGGTGCGGTTTAGAGGCTAAACAGCAAGCCAAAACGCATTTGAGGTTTGAGCATTTTTCCAAGCCACAAACCAAACTGTGCATGCCTCAAACCGCAAAATGTGGTGCAGTGCGGTTTATGCGATTTGTACCTAAATAACTAATTGATTAATTTATAAAGAGAAAACAACTTACAAGATTCAAAAAAGCAGAAAGAACTAATGCTTACAAAAGTTTGCAAACGTGGGTGGCATTTAGGATGATATTTATTAGTTATTGGCTTACTAGACTATCAGTAGTTTAATTAGTCATAATAAATAATTTTTAATTAATAAAAATAAAAGAAATAATTATATGTATAAAAAATAAGTAATAGGAATTAATATGCGATGCAGTGCGGATTAAACCGTGGTTTGAGTAATTCAAACCTGTAAAACCAAACCACATAGTGCAGTATAAGAAAATACAAACCACAAACCGAAAACCCTACCATGGAAGTTCTAAACCGCACGGTTTGGTGCGGTGCTGGAGGGTTATGCGGTTTGTGAGATATTTTGAACACCCCTAAGGCAAATATCTCAAATGGTCTACCATAACCACAAAATAAAGAAATTATGTAGACAATCAATAGCACCGAAAAGTTTAATCATGAGACAGATGGAGTGTTATAGACTCCCACCATCCCTTAAAAATTGCAAAGTTTGACGATGTGTGTTTTACTATTTGTCAAATGTCTTAAATGTCGTCCAATAGCGACAACATTAAGGAATGATTGGGACCAATTTGAGCAAACTATAAAACAAAATAGAAAAATCAGCAATTTAATGGGAATCACTGAAAGAATATTGTTGCAATTTTCATTGAATAATGGAGTATATGAGAATCATTCCCCATCCGTATTCAATAAAAAATAATCTTTTCTTACTAAAAACCTAGTTTGATATCATATTTATACTAATATTTTAATTTAAAATATCTTCGGAACATGAAAATATCAAACACTGAAATATGGATCTTTTGCTTTTGGTAATTAAGTTTTTGACATTAGATTTGTGTTCATTATGTTTAACTTTCGGAATTTATTGTTAGCACTGGATTGTTTTGGGATTCCAATTGTTAATTAACAGTTAATTTTTTATTATATATATGTTTTATAAATCTATAGTAGAACTTTTAGATACACAGAGAAAAAAAAAATTAAGTTACAAATCCGAATCCCCTGTTGGATGGAGATACAGAGCCAGTTTTGAATATGAATATGAATTCAAATACCCAATTAGCTAATAGTATATGGATATGGAATTAGTGCATCCATTTGTTTAAACCAAATTCAAAACTTTGATTAGTGTTACAATATCCTAAGCAAGAAAAGTATGCATGCAAACTATAATTCAAAAAGGAGATTTACCAAGAAAGATCCATATTCTGATTGTTCTTGTCTTCACCTCATTGTCAGGGCTCCACGTGGATTAAATAAAACATTGTGTAAGCATCATCCAATGTGTACAGGAAAATAGGTAGCAGTTAAAATACTTGTATTAGTCTATTTCTGACTCAAACCCACATCGACTAATTTGAGAATCTGTAGATTTTCAAGAAGATATTATATATAATAATTCAATTCTAACAAGTTCCTATCAATAAGATTGTACAGGGAAAAGGGTCTTGTTTATAATCACTAGTTTTGAGTTATTGAAAACTTAAGAATTGCGTTAAGAGAGAGACAGACACAGAAATAAGAAAATAAGATGGCAAATACTGGTCTAGAATTGCTAATGGAGAACTTGAAGCAGATAATATTCTGTGACAACAATCCATTGATCAAATATAACCTCTTTGTTCAGGACAAAAGGCCTCAGCTCCTGTTTCTGTATCAGGAACTTGAGTCCCTGAGAACCTTCGTTATTGATATGGAGGTAGCAAAGGAACCAAACGAGCTCGAGAAAGTGAGAAATTTGGAGAGAAGGCTTCGAGATGTGGTGGAGGAAGTTGAAGACATTGTTGATCTCTTTCTAACAAGTGCTTTCATCAAAAACAACACAAGCATGACGATGTGTGGTTTTGACAGCATGAATCGCTCCCTAAACTTTGATCGTGTTATGGAAGAGATCAGATCTGTTAAGGAAGAAATCATGGAAAAGAAGATGCAGTCCCAACCTGAAGGCCTGCAGCCTGCTGCTGGAACTTTGGTTAGCAGAAATCTATCTAGTGCGGTACTAAAGGAAGAAATCATCGTGGGCCTTGATGATGCCTTAATGGTTTTAGTGGAGAGACTTACTGGAAATCATAAGAAATTAGATGTCATATCCGTTGTGGGTATGGGTGGACTAGGTAAGACTACTTTGGCAACGAAAGTATTCAATGATCGGTTTATTGTTTATCATTTTCATGTCCGTGCGTGGGTTTTAGTGTCTCAATCATATGGTAAGAAGGATTTGTTAATTTCCCTTCTGACATCCATCGGGAAGCTAGCCCCAGAAGAAATTAACAAGTTGAAAATAGAAAAAATCTCAGAATTGTTGTACAAGAGCCTGAAAGGCAAGAGATATTTCATAGTCATTGATGACGTATGGAGTGCCAAAGCGTGGGATGATTTGAAAATGTACTTTCCAAATGACAACACCGGGAGTAGAATTTTGCTAACCACTCGCCTATCCGAGATTGCTTTCTACGCAAAACCGGCTGGTTTCACTCACTTTCTACGGTTTCTGACCAACGAGGAGAGTTGGGAGCTATTGCGCAGGAAAGTATTTCAGGAAGATGGCTGTCCTGAAAGACTGGTCAAGCCCGGAATGCAAATTGCTAAAAAATGTCAGGGGCTTCCGCTAGCGGTGGTTGTGATAGCAGGAATTCTAGTAAAAGGTGAGAAGAGCCAAGAATTGTGGAAAAAAGTTGCTGAAAGTGTACATTCATATATTGTTGGCAACCCGAAAGGATACTTGGACACGTTGGCATTGAGTTACAACCATTTACCTCGTCACTTGAAAGACTGTTTTCTCTATGTAGGAGGCTTCCCAGAAGACTGTAAAATTCCTGTGCGAAGGTTGATCTGGTTATGGGTGGCTGAGGGATTTATACGTGAAGATGGTGAAAAACTCTTGGAAGAAGTGGCTGAAGATTACTTGATGGATCTGGTGGACAGAAGTCTACTGATTGTCGCAAAAAGAAGGTCCAACGGTGGGGTCAAGGCTTGTCGTATCCACGATCTATTGAGGGAGCTATGTTTGAAAAAGGCTACAGAAGAGAATTTCTTGCAGCAAATATCCAGGTCAAGTTACCTTTCTTCATCTAAGTTTATTGGATTTACAGAGAAGCAACGGCGTCTATTTGCAGACTCTAACTTTTTCACTGAGATCTCTACCGACCATTCTGCCCCACATATCCGCTCGTTTTTGTGCTTTAACAAAGAATGGTACTTCAGTCTAGGAGTTCAGAGGTGTTTCCATCCCTTTCTACTTCTCAGGGTACTAGATTTACAAACTATTCACACATCTACAGTTCCCCTTGCTTTAGAACTGCTAGTTCATCTTAGGCACTTAGCACTTTGGTCTGAAGTCACAAAGCTCCCCTCCTCGGTGTGTAATTTATGGAACCTTCAAACCCTCATTCTTAAAGAAAACTATTCTGGTTTCATGAAGTTACCAGAAAACATGGCCAAGATGATAAACTTGAGGCATTTGTGGATTGAAATGATCATTTCTATACCTGATATTCATAACCCAACCAACTCTGATGTTTTTTCCAACTTGCAAACTATTTCTATGCTACAATTACACGGTAGAGCTGAAAGTTTGTTAAAAAGGATTCCCAATGTCAGGAAGCTTGGGTGTGCAGTCTATGGTGACCAAAAAGATGACGCATTCCCAGATTTTGTGTTACTAGATCACCTCGAAACTTTAAAGGTGATCCAGCCGGAAGTTCAGCATGTGGAATCATTGTTGTCAAATAAGTTAATTTGCTTCCCTGTGTCCTTGAAAAAACTTACTTTATCAGGATGCCGTCTTCCTTGGTCTGATATGTCGAAAATTCAGTGGTTGCCTAACCTTGAAGTTCTCAAGTTGCTAAACTATGCCTTTGAAGGACCCTCTTGGGACACAAGGGAGGGGCAATTTCGCCAACTAAAGTTTTTGAAATTACAGAACCTGGATATCCAGCAATGGGATGCCTATAGCAGCAACTTCCCCTGCCTTAAACGATTGGTGTTGCTAGAATGCTACTATCTTAAGGGTATTCCTGATGAAGTAGGGGACATCCCTACACTTGAGATGATTGACATTGATAAACGGAACCACTCTCTCGTCGAATCTGCTAATAAAATTCGAGAAGAGCAGCACACTATGGGAAATTATGAGTTGAAGGTCAATGTGATAGGGTTTTTGACATCAATACGATGATCTATGGAGTTCCAGGTAGGCGTCACAAGACCATGTAAATATTTGGCATAATCTTTTAATTATGTTATGTTTTTTACATGTAAATATTACACACTCTTGAGTTGAAATGATGTTTTATCAATTGCCCATGAAAAACCAAAAAGACATGTTTTGAGCTTTCTGCTCTTACCAACCGCGGAAGTTAGCAGTCACCATCATATAGTTTGATCCATTAAATTGTAATTTTCCTTGTACAGGATGAGCATTTTTGTTAGTTTTTCCCCTCACTTCTTGTCTATCTTTCAAGCTATTGTTGAGGCATACTGCTTTTGAGCTTGGCGAAGTGCATCTTCTAGATATCTAAGGAGAGTGACAATGCTACCTAAGTCACAAATAAAGGAAAAATATACCCATGACCCCTTGTTAGGAGGCCGCATTTCACACTTAAATAAGTAAATAAAAACATAATAAAATCTATTTCATTGAGAGTTGGAAACTGTCAGCTTATCTGGTTTCGTATCACAAGTCCTACTATACCCATATAGCTTGAAGAAAGAATTTTGTCAAGGTAAGATTCTTAATGAGGCAATTTTAGATGTCTCTGCCACTTGTGATTCTAGTAACATTTAGTCATGCTACAAATTTAATCATATCTGCTGCTGATTCTCCTTGCTCAATCCATTTGCATGTCGTTTTGGTTTGGTTTGGTTTCGATTTTGGAACAATAATATGACTATGCACCTTTCATTTTCCCTTTTTATTTAACAAAAGCTAACGAATTTTCAAAGAAAATGTTTAGAATTGAAATAGGGTTTCAACAAGCTTAATAGAACCTTAAATTCATCATATTACGAGTGTACCTCTTCTCCTAGAAGAGATAGAAGAATGGCGACAACTATTAGTCTTATATCATCATCACTCATTGATTAAGCTTCCATCATTGTAGAATAAAAACAACGAAAAGCAAACACATAGTGGAAGTTGCCTTTAATCGCCATTTTTGTTCGATGTACCTTGTTAATTTCTGAAAATATAAACAAAATTAAAACTTAGAAGAAACTAAAAACAAATTACCGATCGGCGCCGAGAAAACATCGGAATCTGTTTCGCATCTTCTAGCCACCACCGGCAGATTCGATGCTCCGGTCTCTGGTTATCGATCAGCATCCACTGTAGAGAAACAGATCATGAAAAAATGGTGGAAAATCAAGGAATATGGCGGGGAAATTTTGGGGAAATAATGTGAAGAGGAAAAAGACGCAAAACGTTATTTCACATCCACTAGAAGATAAGAACCAAAACTTTTATGCAAAACTTAGGGGTGTTTGGGATTGATTATTTAAAGTGTTTATTACTAGTTTATTGTGTTTTGGCATTGAAGATAAACACTTTTTATTGTTTGGATAAAGAAAAAATAAAATTGTTTATAGCGGTGTCAAACAATAGATAAGCACTTTTTCATAAGTGAATTGGTTTTGACTTATTAGCTTATTTCAAAATTGTTTATCATTTTTTGGTTATTTTATATGTGCACCTTTAAATAATAAATTATTAACTTATTACGTTTTGGCACCACAATAAGTTAATTCAAACACTTTTTTAGAAACTTCAGTTTGACACCACATAACTTGATAAGCAATTTTTAAAATAAGTATAAGTTGTTTTAAATAAGCAATCCCAAACACCCCCTTAAATAATATAAGATTCTTATAAAATATTACATTTTTTTTTACTTATAAGAATTTTCTATTAAAGATAATTTTAGTTGGTCAAAAATTACATAAGACAAAGCATAAGAAAAGAAAAAGGGAAAAAAACTAAATTATATGAATTTAATAAATAAAAATTAAGAAAAAGACATCCATCCACGTCAAATCTGCCACTTTGCCGACACTTGCACACGAGAAGTGTCAAAATATTTAATATATATATTTATATGATTTAAGTTCTATCAGATTTTTAATAATTATAATCTTAACTTTGTTTTGGTATGGTTTAATTTAATCTTGATAAAATTAATATATAAACTTAATATATACAAAGCGTGGTGTACAGATTCCAGTAATCTATACATATAAGAGGTTTCTTCGTTACGCCATGGAAAAATGTGGAATCGAAGATTCTGATACTTGCAAGTTGGTGTTCAAACGTGCAGATCGCTCACTAGTGGAGCTAAACAACGACGAAGTGATACTTGGTTTTATGCAAATTGCATTCGATTCTGAAAGACCTCTAAAAGTCTTTGTGTATGACGCAACATTGATGTGCGACGAAGGTGATGACGAAGATGATGCCGGAGGTGATGACGAAATCCACGTCGGTGGTAGTCAAAATGAGCCTGATTATCAATTCCAGGCATCATACGACACCACACTTTATGCTGATCATTCATATCATCCTAACGACTCTTATCCCGATGTTGTTCCGGAGACGCAACTAGAAGAAGAACAACAAGTAGAAGAAGCTGAAGAAGAAGAAGACGAAGAAAGACGGTTTTCTGGAGTTGCTCATGACGAAACCCATGTTTTCACAACGGGTATATCTGATCTAGACAGATCAGATACCGATACTGATGAGGACGAAGAAGAAGAGACATATACCCCTAGCAATAAATCACTTGGTGAGTTAAACGATTATTTTGATATGCCTCCTTCCCTTCCAAACCGGGAGACCAATATACCACCCTACCAACCCGTACCTTACAATCGCGGTACAAGTATACATGAAGGACAACTATTTGATACGAAGGAGCAAATGTCCATACAGCTCGGAATTAAGTTCTTGGAAGAGGGTTTCGTGTTTAGAACGGAGAAATCCGACAAAAGCAGATATGTGGCTGTCTGTGAGCAAACAAATTGTAAGTGGCGTATGTCGGCGAAGTCCGTGGGCCCTAAAGGAGGGATGTTTGTCGTTAGGAAGTTGAACGATGTACACACTTGTTCGAGGACGCAACTGAATTCCAGACACCGGCAGGCCAACAAAAGGACTTTGGGCCACATATTGAGAGGTAAGTTTATTGACGCTAGCAGGTCATTTCGGCCGAATGACATCGTCGACGATATCAACCAGCAGTACGGACTCAACATTGGTTACCACCAAGGATGGCGCGCGCGATGCAAGGCTTTACTAATGGTGAGAGGCACACCTGAGGAGTCGTACGAACGACTCCCTATGTACTTATATAATTTGGAACTGAAGAATCCGGGTACATGCACCAGAATAAGGACAGATTCGCATGGACGTTTTGAGTTGTGTTTCGCTGCTCTTGGATGTGCGGTATGTATATCAACACGACATATATTTAGATATTATAAATTATAATATTTACAAAGTTTCTCCACCTACGTTATTTGCAGATCCGCACGTTTTTGGCAAACCTGCGTCCGGTCATCGTAATAGACGCGGCCCATTTAAAGGGACCTTACCTAGGTATGATGTTCTTGGCGGTTGCCATGGACGGAAATAACAACATCGTGCCCTTGGCTTTCGGAGTAGGCAAGTCCGAGACGGGGGAGGAGTGGGGTTGGTTTCTGTCCAGGTTGAGAGAATGTATCGAAGTCCCGGAAGGGTTGGTGTTTATGTCGGACAGGTCTCCTTCAATAAGTGCCGCAATTTCTGCTGTGTACCCATCGACCCCTCATGCCCTATGTTGTCGACATTTTGAGATGAACGTGAGAAGTGCGGACAGGCGTATTACTACAAACCGCTCGACCGACTGGAAGGCATGCAAAGCATATACGGTTACAGAGTTTGACCGGTACATGGATGCACTACGATATGAAGTAGATCGTGGCGCACAAGTTATGGACGCTGCTGGTAAGGAGAGGTGGTCAAGGACCCATTTTCCTGCACATCGGTATAATATAATGACCTCTAATAGTGCCGAGTCGGTGAATGCACTGTCCCGTTTTGCTCGTAGGTTACCGATTGTCGGGCTTATGGAGTACTTCCGAAATTTTCAACAAGAGTGGTACCTACTTCGACGACAAAAGGGAGGTTGATAAACTATAAAATCTTGAACTTATATGTTATTTGCTTTTATTTTGTTACTTATAAATCGTAGCATAATTAACACACACATGTTTGTAGGTGAAATGTGTAATCATCTTACACCAATGGCGGAGGCAAAGATTCTCCAAAGGGCAGGAAAATCTGCGCAATGGAGGGTTAGAGGGATTGGATATGATAGGTTCGATGTTCGGGATAGCAGTGGACACGCCATTGTCGATATGCTTAACCGTGTTTGTGAATGTAAGCAATGGCAATATTCTGGGTTACCATGCGGTCATGCCATCGCAGCTGCAAGGTCGGTGAGTCGTAGAGATTGCAGCGATCTAGCTCTAGGTTACTTCACGTCCCATACTTACCAGTCAACATATCAGGAAGTAATCAATCCGGTTGGACCCCCTCAGTCATGGGTTTTGCCGCACGTGCCCCTTCCTCCATGCTATCCACCGTTAATAACCAAGAGACGTGCGGGGAGGCCAAGCAAGAACGATCGGCGTCCATCTCGAGGTGAGGATCCGATACAGAGAACGTGTACTAGGTGTGGAGCAGTAGGACACACTCGTGGTGAATGTCCAACTCCTGCCCCTTCAACCGTTCCCAGGAGCAGAGCTACAAGTAGCCAAAGATTTCGCTCTCAGGGGCCATCAAGCCTAGAACCACATGGAACCCTAAGGCATGATAGCATTGACCTTAACATTGACTTCCCTTGATTGTAACGACCTCATCTTGTAGCTTATTTCCCTCTTTATTTTTGTGCAAGTAATTAACAAGTAATTTATTTTAGTGTGAAGTGATATGATATTTATGTTCATTGTTGATTTTATCCACCTTTTCGTAAAGCATTAAAGCATCCTTTTATTAAAGCATCGATAAAGTAAACATTAATAAAGAAAACATTAATAAAGAAACGAAAACATTAGGCCATCGTTACGGGTAGATTAACCACCCTTTGAGAAACCTACTACGGGTAGATTTCTCGGATGCTCTTGACCGAGCCAGCCTTTGCCTTCATCTGCTCCTCCATGCCGGTGTAGTTTTCTTTGATTTATACCAATTCATCTTCTAATTTTTTAATCTCCTTTTGCTTCTCCCTGACATCGCGCTTCATCATCTCCAACAACTCCTTCTGCTCTGAAATAATGGCCTCCTTCTCTTTCTGCAATTCCATGTTGCGCAGCCAGTTCCTGCCGATATGTCGTATCTCCGCATTTGCCTCATCACATGAGTCTTTCAACTTTGTAGGCAGTACTTGAGACATTGGTAGACTCACTCCCTGGTTAGATTGATACCTAGGTGGGGATTGTCCCCCATGAGCATTGTAGTATGCCTCTCGTGCGAAATCATACTGCTCCCACTCCTGAGGCGTAATTGGTTCATCATAAGCACTCATCCCAAACTGCGCCCATTCCTCCGTTGTGTCTGGTACTCCCCAGTCAACCCTCGTAGCTCCATCATTTAATTGTTCGATGTAGGCGGAGCGTGAAGTGCCTGCCCCATTCACTGACCTTCTCCCCCTTCCACGTGAACCTCCAGCCATTAAGTTATGAAATTGTAGATAATGTTTGTAAATGACAAAGAGAGTACAAACGATATATAGCAAGTTGTGAATTACTACTTCACCGGAGCATCTACTTATAGTCCATGTGAATATAGGTTTGTGCACAATGGTCAAACGATTCCTCTGCAAGGCCTGAATTGATTCCTCTGCAAAGCCTGAATTGATTCCTCTGCAAGGCCTGAATTGATTCCTCTGCAAGGCCTGAATTGATTCCTCTGCAAGGCCTGAATTGATTCCTCTGCAAGGCCTGAATTGATTCTTCTGCAACGCCTGAATTGATTCCTCTGCAACGCCTGAATTGATTACTCTGCAAGGCCTGAATTGATTCCTCTGCAAGGCCTGAATTAATTCTTCTGCAAAGGAAGAAACGATTTGTTTTTTTAACAATTGCTCCTTGTGGCTATAAATACTCGTGTTATAGCAGACTGTGAAATTCACAAAACCCACACACCATTTTCATATCATAAGTCTCCCCTTTCACCAAACACATGGCTGGAAATGCTTCATCTTCAAACCCACCATCCTCACAAATAATGCCCTCGAGACTGAAAAAAGCGATAGAGAAGAGTGAAACGGAGATTGAGCAACTTACTCAAGAGTGGAGGGAAATGATGGCGAAGAAGGACGGACACTTGAGACGGATCGACGTGGACAAGAAGGAGGTAAAAAGGTTGAAAAGGGAGATGAAGGAGAAAGAAGACCGTATTCGCTACGACAATGAACAAGTCAACAAGATTATGCAAGACTTCGCAACACTGCAAGCACAGGTAACAGAGAAACAAACTTGGATTGATAAATGTAAAGCACTCTATCCTTAGATGGTAGTTCGTACCAGGAGTTTATGTGTTGTCGTTTTGTACTTGTACTTTCAATGCTTTTGTTTCATTAATAAAACCGCCTAACGTATTTTGTGGGATTATGCGTTTATATTTTATAAGTTCGTTTAGTTCACCAAACACGAAAAATCCAAGAAAAACAATATTAATATATATAAAAATGTTATTACATACATAAAAAAACAGCAAAAACAATCTACTCGTCTAACATGTTATTAACGCAATCTCTAAAATTAACCCAATCTCCAAAAAACATGTCATCTCTAAAATATTTATAAAAAAAAACACAACAATCTAAAAAAACGTAACACTCTAACATGTTATTAACGCAATCTCTAAAATTAGCCCAATCTCCAAAAAACATGTCATCTCTAAAATATTTATAAAAAAAACACAACAATCTAAAAAAGCGTAACACTCTAACATGTTATTAACGCAATCTCTAAAATTAGCCCAATCTCCAAAAAACATGTCATCTCTAAAATATTTATAAAAAAAACACAACAATCTAAAAAAGCGTAACACTCTAACATGTTATTAACGCAATCTCTAAAATTAGCCCAATCTCCAAAAAACATGTCATCTCTAAAATATTTATAAAAAAAACACAACAATCTAAAAAAACGTAACACTCTAACATGTTATTAACGCAATCTCTAAAATTAGCCCAATCTCCAAAAAACATGTCATCTCTAAAATATTTATAAAAAAAAACACAACAATCTAAAAAAACGTAACACTCTAACATGTTATTAACGCAATCTCTAAAATTAACCCAATCTCCAAAAAACATGTCATCTCTAAAATATTTATAAAAAAAACACAACAATCTAAAAAAACATAACACTCTAACATGTTATTAACGCAATCTCTAAAATTAACCCAATCTCCAAAAAACATGTCATCTCTAAAATATTTATAAAAAAAACACAACAATCTAAAAAAACGTAACACTCTAACATGTTATTAACGCAATCTCTAAAATTAGCCCAATCTCCAAAAAACATGTCATCTCTAAAATATTTATAAAAAAAAACACCACAATCTAAAAAAACGTAACACTCTAACATGTTATTAACGCAATCTCTAAAATTAACTCAATCTCCAAAAAACATGTCATCTCTAAAATATTTATAAAAAAAAAACACAACAATCTAAAAAAACGTAACACTCTAACATGTTATTAACGCAATCTCTAAAATTAACCCAATCTCCAAAAAACATGTCATCTCTAAAATATTTATAAAAAAAAACACAACAATCTAAAAAAACGTAACACTCTAACATGTTATTAACGCAATCTCTAAAATTAACCCAATCTCCAAAAAACATGTCATCTCTAAAATATTTATAAAAAAAACACAACAATCTAAAAAAACGTAACACTCTAACATGTTATTAACGCAATCTCTAAAATTAACCCAATCTCCAAAAAACATGTCCTCTAAAATATTTGTAAAAAATAACATATTATCCGACGTAAACATAACACATAATCTCATATATAAAAGCATAATCGAACATATAGTCTAACAAACATACAATAAATATTTTAGAAAATATAAAACTACAATAGGGTTAAGAAAACTTACAGAAGTAAGTAGACGAGACATATCCGAGCGTGATATACACGATTGCAATGAGAGAGTTAGAAATGAGGGAGAGAGTTAGAATGTTGTGTGGGGTGTCAAATGGTCCCCTCTCTCTTTTATAATCGAACCCTAAGCCCTTTAACCCTAATTCCTTTTAATCCCCACCGTTCATTGCCATCGATCACCTCAAACCCACTTTTCCCGGCCCCCAACCCCGGGATTCCCGGCCATAAACCCGGGTTTCCCGGCCACACGACCCAACCCGGGATTCCCGGCCTCGTTTCCCGTAGATAAGGGGTATATCGGCGATAAATCGACCCAACCCGGGATTCCCGGCCTCGTTTCCCGTAGATAAGGGGTATATCGGCGATAAATCCGAGATTTGGGGTATTTGGGTAATACGGATTTGAAATACGCCCATTTTAATTAAATTCCCTACTTATATTCCGCTGCATCACGGGTATATACCTAGTGTATTTATAAGGGAAAAGTCCAAAAAAACCCAATGGACTTTAGTGTTTGGAGTAATTAAGTCCTTGGACAATTTTTTGGAACAAATAAGTCCTTGGAAATTTCAAAATCTGTTAACTAAATCCTTGGACTTTTGATAATCTGTTGAATACATCCTTATTACTTAAAAATTTAACTTGCAACCTATATAGCATAGCAGGTAAAACTACAAATTAAAAACAAAGTCACCTACTTTATCCTCCTACAAATTAAAAATAGGAAAATTAACTAAAATAGTCAATCTCATCAGCCATATTTATTTTTCTTTTACCATTTTTCAAAGTTTTTTTTTCCTAAAATTGTCAAAGTTTGCATATAATGTTTTTTTTTCCTGTGTAAGGATTGTTTTTTTTCCAAAAAAATAAAAATAACAAACATCCTCACGTAGAAAATTTTATGTATAAAGATTCACTTTCTGCTTATAGTTTAGAAAAAATTTACACTTTGCATTCTTATAAAGTTATATTAGTTATTTAATTTATTTTATATCATTTACATTTTTATTTTATTAACATACACAATCGGATATTAACTAAAATATGTCAAAAAAATTAGTTTTTTTTTTACAAATTACACCATTATAGACTTATAGTTGTTTCTTCAATACGTTCAAAATTAACTCAATATTGTTTTTGAACTTTATCTTGTATTATTCAATATCATAAATGCGTACGAATTATTTTTAATATTTACACTTTATAATTACAAATTAATCTTATATTATTAAATAAATAACTTAAAGGATAGAAAGTGTAAATATTAAATATAATTAGTACATATTTATGATATTTAATAATATGAGATTAAATCCAAAAAAATCAATATTAGGCTCATTTTAAACGTATTGACGAGACAATTATAATTGTGTAATTTGTAAAAAAAACGTACATTTTTTATATATTTTAGTTAACTAGAAATGTACCCTCGCAATGCAGCGGGTTTCCGAAATCTAGAACTCGAATCATCGATCATTATTCATACTTTTTGTTAGTCTTTTTTTATTTTATTTTACGATTTTGAGAAAACTAGATTTAAAACAAAAATATATTTTAGTTTAGTTTAATTATGTTTTTTTATAAAAAATAATAATAAAGTATTTTGTTAAAGGTCAAAAGATGTTTAATTTAAATGATAACTATATTTAAGATATTTTATATTTAAAATTAAAAAGATAACATAATACAATAAAAAATAAAAATAAGGTGATTTATCTCGAATTTTCTTATATTTATCGGTTAGTTATATCAATAGTTAAAATTTTTCGAAATTTTAGAAAATAAAAATAAGTGTTTATCTACAGTAAATTACACGAATTCAAACACCGAGCTTTTATAAGTTGTACTTATGTTTAATCAATTTGTACTTTTGGATTTTAAGTAATATGCATTAATAAATGGTATCTAATGCATAAAAATTAGTTTTTTAAGAGTTTAACTTAAATGCTTTACAATATAGTATAGATATATTAGTTAAAATTCAAAATTACAAGTTAATGTAACATAATTATAACTTATTAAAGTCTCATGTTTTTATTTGTATAACTAACTGCAAATAAACATATTAAATACAGGATAAACACTATGAGATAAACTACCTGTTTTATTTTTTTATTAAAATATATTATCAATAATTTTAAATATAATAACATAACAAAATAATTTGTCATTATCTTTATAAACAGATCATAACTAAAATTAAAATAAATTACATTTTTATAATAAAATATAATATTTTGTGCTTAAAATGTTGTAATTAAGAGTTTTTTATGTCTCTTTTATAATATAGTATAGATAAATATAATAACATAACAAAATAATGTATCATTATCTTTATAAACAGATCATAACTAAAAGTAAAATAAATTACATCTTTATAATAAAATATAAGTTGTACCAAAGTTTTTTTTTTTTTTTTGAACAGCAAAAGGCTTTTATTACCACACCAAAAAGTGAACAAAGTGTACGGGAAGAGACCCAACGAAATACAACCCAACAGGCGAACAGGACAAATACGGTACATTTATAAAACAAATTTGGAATTCAACCCCCAATCAACGATATGTTACCAACGAGTTTGCGAGAAATAAACCCCCCGTAGCAAAACGAAGAGGTGAGAGCTCTAAACAACACCCAAGCAGATCCAGTCACCTCTTGAATTCGCTATGAGCAGTCCCGATCGATATTATAAGGTGCTGCTAATTAAACAGACCTTCATCTGTTTCTTCTATTTCATTCCAGTGATCAAACAAGGTTGATCGGCACACTCCTCAAGATGAGCCACGCCTATCTTTAAGCAACACCTGCATTCATGAGGAAAATTGCTCCATAGTCCAGGTTCCAGAGACATCTCTGTGGCGATCCCGCGGCCTTCAAATTATCGCATCCTTCGTATCGATCTGCTGCACTTTCAGAAGTCAAGCTACTTTATCCTTGGGTTCGAAAGCCAAGTAGCCCACTCCATACGCAGATCTTGATCTCTTTTTGTAACCCAATCGAACGTTACCTGCTGCCACTCGAACTACCAGTCCATGATATTAGAGTTGTCTTTCTCGAAAATCATCTTGTTTCGCTGTGTCCAGATTAAGTATAGGATACAGCGGATCAATGCATCCCACCTCCGATTACCCTTTGCATCGTTTCCTATCTGATCACCTGTACGAAACAAGTCAGAAAGAGTAGTTATCGATTCTAGATTAAGTCTCCACCATCTTCCAATTGATTTCCACAGTTTTTTCACGTCCTCGCACACAACCAAAGCATGATCCCTGGTTTCTTCAAAATTTCCGCACCTCGGGCATAAGACAGTGTCGAGGTCTATACCCCAATTAGTCAGCATCGACCTTGTTGGTATTCGTCCTAAGCACGCCCTCCAAACAAAAATGTTAACTTTTTTCGGGATGGCCTTAACCCACACTGTCTCCCTCTCATGACTGCCTTCTCTAGTCCTGTTTTCTTCTAGGAGCGTCCTTACTTTTTTAACCGAGAATCCTTCTTGAGGATCAAGTCGCCACTTCACCCTATCCTTTCCTCCCTTAACTGGTTTGATATTGCGTAACATGTAGCTTAAGGATTCTAGATCTCCTATCTCCCTCCCCATCGGCTCCCGCCTCCATCCCCACTTCCAAACCCACTCTTCACTCTGCCACTCCCTTCTCTCCCTAACCGAAACAGCTTTAGAGGTTTCTAACTGGAATAATCGATTGAACTCTTCCTTTAACGAACGGTTTGAGCACCACTTATCTTCCCAGAAGCAGATCGCCGAGCCATTCCCTAAAGATTTTCCGAACGACCCCGAGAACGGTACACCCTCTAAATCCAATTTTCTCCCTACCTTAATAATGTCTAACCACACCGAAACCCCTCCCGATCTCTCTAGAGACCCTTATACTAATCCCCCCTCCCTACCATAGATACTCCTAATGATCTTCACCCAAAGCGAATCCCTCTCTGCGTGGAACCTCCACCACCATTTACTAAGTAAACCTATATTGGCATCCTTAAGGCTCCCAATGCATAATCCTCCCCTTTTAAAACCCCCCCGAACCTGTTCCCAATTCACCCAAGATATACATTTTTTATTAAGCACTTCCTCACAACCTCCCCCCCCCACCCCCCAAAAGAATATCCTTCTCACGCACTCAATGATTTTAAGAACTCCTTGCGGGGCATGAAACAAAGAAAAATGGTATAACGATACACTACCGAGAACCGACCGAGTCAATGTCCATCTTCCACCTATTGAGATCATTTTTGCCTTCCAATCCGCGAGTTTGTTTTTTACCTTCTCTATAAACGATTTCCAGTGATCTTTTCTCCTGGTAGGCCTAGGTAAATAAAAGGTAGCGAATCACTACCGCAACCCAAACTATCCGCCCAAGCCTTCACCTCTTCCTCCTTTACACCTACTCCCATCAGTCTACTTTTACTAAGATTTATTTTCAAACCCGACACTAGATGAAATAACTTTAAGATCTTCATTAAGTTCTTCACATTTGTGATGTTCCATTCGCCGAAGAAAACAACATCATCCGCGTATTGGAGATGTGATACTTGTATGCCATCACTACCCACTTTTAAAGCTTCAAACAACCCTTTTTTTACTGCCTCATCCATTAGCAAATGAAGACTTTCGGCGACGATCAAAAATAAAAAAAGGGCTATTGGATCCCCTTGGCGAAGTCCTTTCCCCATATGAAATTCCGACGTCGGAGCGCCATTCACTAAAATAGATATCGTGGTTGATTTTAAACACGCATGTATCCACCCCCTCCACTTATCACCAAAGCCCATCTCTTTCATCATGCTCAAAAGAAACCACCAATCGACCGAATCGAAAGCTTTCTCAAAATCCACCTTGAAGATTAAGCCTTTCCTCTTTTTCTTTTTTAGGAACGTCACAGTCTCGTTTGCTATAAGTACACCGTCTAGAATAAACCTCCCTTTAATGAATGCGCTTTGCTCCTTGCTTATTATTTTCCCCATGATCGCTTTCATCCTTTCCGCCAATACTTTCGATACAATTTTGTAGAAGATCCCTATTAGACTAATAGGTTTATAATCCTGCAGCCCCAATGGATTTTTGTTCTTTGGAATCAGCGTCATAAAAGATGGGTTACACCCATCGCTTATTTCCTCTTTTTCCAAGACCCAGTTGATCGCTACCAACAACTCTTTTTTTATCACTTCCCAATAGGCCTTTATAAATTCCATTGTGAACCCGTCTGGGCCTGGGGATTTGTTGATCCCGCAGTCCCTGATTGCGTCCCACACCTCCTCTTCCGTTGCTTGTTTCTCAAGATCAAGAGCGTCCTCACATGACAACCTTTTCACATGTTCAGCTGACAACCTCGCACCGACTCTTTTTTGGTTCGAGAATTTGTCTTTATAAAACTCGTAGATATGATCCTTTATTGATTTAGGATCCTCCGTCCAGTCCGATCCAATCTTTAAACCGCGAATGAAGTTTTTTCTCTCTCTGCTTTTGATTGCGGCATGAAAGATTTTAGAATTCTCGTCCCCCTCTTTGATCCATCTCACTTTAGCCTTTTGTTTCGCCATGTCCAAACACTTTTCTTCTAACTCGAGCCAACTTTTTCGATCTTCCACCCATCTTTGCCTCTCGTCATCCGATAAACTATTTGCATCTGCTTTGTCTTCCCAATTTTTTATCACTTCCCTCATGATAACCAGGTCCTTATCGACGTTTCCCCATTTCTCTTTGCTCCATCCCTTTATAGCATTCTTAGCGTTCTTGAGTTTGTCCCTGAAAATACAGTCAGGTCTTGTCGAGTCTACCACTTTGCTCCACGCCTCCCTAACCACATTCCCTAGCGTTTCATCTTTCAGCCATGCGCGAAAGAATTTAAAAGGTCTCGGTCCAAAATCAACTGTATTGTCACTTAGCATTATTGGCGCATGGTCCGACCACTTTCTGTCTAACACTTTCGCACCTATGTTTTTCCACAGCGAACTGAATTCAATAGATGTCAAGAAACGATCTAATTTGCTATGCTTTTGCCTGTCGTCGCTAACACGGGTGTACCTCTTCCCGCCCATCGGAATTTCTACTAAATTCCCCCTTCGAATGAATTCATTAAACTCATTTGTGCCTTTTGTGTTGATGACAGAATTCAGCCTTTCGGCCTCATTCCGGACCTCATTAAAGTCCCCAAAGATCGCCCACCGGACATCTTCTTTTTTGCACAATTGTTCCAATTTACCCCAAAGATCCATACGATCCTTTTGATCCCTTGGCCCATATACGTTTACAAAACCCACCATATCATATTTGTTTTTCCAATACCCCACTATTGCAAGAAAATTTTCTTCTTTAATAATGTATCTTCCTTGAAATGTGACTTTATTCCAGATAGTCAACAACCCCCCTGATTTACCCATGGCCGGTATAAAGGCATAATCCCAGTCTGAATTTCCCCAAAGTTCTGAGATGAATAGATCATTAATCCCTTTAAGTTTTGTTTCTTGTATCGCCACCATACACGGACTTTCTTTTTTGCACAAATCTTTCACCCAATCTTTCTTATTTTTCAACCCCATTCCTCTAATGTTAACTGATATAATTTTCATTTAATGAGGTTAGATGCGAACATACCTGATTGTTGTCCTTTGTTTCCTTCCGTGTTCTTATCGTTTCTTATCTCCCATGTGACTCCCAGCAACTTACCGAAAACCTCAAAACCCTCTTGACTATCCACACTTTTAAGCTCATTGGAGAGAGCCAATTTCGTTGCTTCTGATATCGACCCTTCCCCATTTTTAGACTGGGAATTTCTTCCAAGTGAATGCTTCGGCTTCTTGTTGGATCTCGCCAATTGTTTTGTGTGATGGAAGCTAACCCGTCCATCCGTCCCCCTCCTGGTAACTGCATCTCTGATATTTGTGGCAACTATGTTTTCCAAATTTGACCCTAAATCTTCAGTTCCATTACCAGTTTGTACCTCAAGTCTTTTTGTATCATTGAGCCCAACTGACTTCTTTGGGCTTCCTGAGTTCACTTCGAGTCCACTAACACCTTGTGCCCCCCCAATCTGTTTTTTCAAGACTTCTATCGGCCCACTTTCTTTATGTGGCCCATATGGAATTTCATTCCCAAAGAAGATGGTGGGATCAGTTTTAGAGTTATCCTTTTGATCTGAGTCACCTTCTCCTTTTTCTTTGGAATTGCTGCTATCTTCCCCCATAATTGCTTCTGTACCTATTGTCTCGGAATTCGCTACCCCCCTTCTTGGAAATGGTTCTGCCCCTTTCTCCACCGATTTGCCCGACCCTTCGTTTTTCCGATCATCTTTCGGTGGCTCTGGTGACTCCTCCTTGGTGATCGATTGTCCCTCCGGCTCCGTTCCTTTTTCGGCTAAGTCCAGATTCCCGATTACAGAGGCGGAGTCCTTCTCCTCCACCCCTGTACCCCCTTCTCCTTCATGCCCTCCTTTGAATCCCCCCTGTCTGTTACTCATATTTTCAAATACGCTCTCCTCCACCGCGAAACCGTCCTCTTCCAATTGTTCTCCTTCTGACCATTTTGAAGGTATTGAAGATTCGTCTCCGTCTTCCTCACTATCCCATTCTTGGCAGTCAACTTCTTCCTCTTCTTGTAGCTCTAATAGACTACTATCCTCTTCCTCCATTTTAATCACATAATTGAGATCTCCCACTTTTATACTTTTGATTTCGAGGATCTTCGAGACCAGACCCGAGCTAATTAGAACTTTAGCCCACATCAAATTATTTTGTTCCTCCATATTGCAATTTCTTGTTTTAAGAACTCTCCCCCACTTGCTTGCGATCTGCGTGAATGTAGATTCCTTCCAAACGTGCATTGGCACTCCCTCTATACGTAACCATACAAGTCTATTCGCGGCTCGAAAGCCCACTGTCCATCTTCGCATATCTTTGATCCAATGGTGGAGTCTGTGAGATTTATCACGCAGTGTTCTGTCGAGGGCCTCCTTAGTTTCAAACCTTATTAGTACGCTACTCCCACCGACTTGTTTTACGCCCCCACATTCTCGTATCTCCTTTTTACAGAAGGATTGTACTGCTTTAATATTATCTGGTGCTGTGATTGACCCCACTGCACATGTTTGCAGGAATTTCATACAAACTTCGTCCGGTTCCCATCTGCCCAAAGTTTGTTGCTTACTCTCGTCGTCCTCCGCATCTTTCTTCCTGCCATTTCTTACAACTTCAGCGTAAGAGGATTGCTTCAAACTTTTTGTAGTTCCTATTTGTCCCTCCTCAATTCTCTCTTCTTCCTTTCTTTTCTGTAATTTTCCAGCCCCTTTGAATTCCCTTCCATTATGATTAGCTAACTCCCTTACATTGTGATTTGCTATGAAGACTCTTAGCTTGTAAGTCCCGATCCAGATTTGGTTAAGTCTTATCACGAAAGCCCTCGCGTTGGTCACTGCTTCAAATATAACGAATCCAAATCTTTCTCCATTTGTCATCAATTTCTTGGCCATGTATATATCTGCCACCGCAACATATCTCTTAAACGTTTTCCACAGGTCACTTACCTCCCAATCTCTTGGAAAGTTGAAGAACAAAAATGATGTTAGCTTTGGTTTCGTCTGTCCATATGTCGGTCTGTTCTGTCGTGAATCGTTATACCAAGATCTGCTGCCGTGCCCCGCCTCTCTCCCCTCGCCTCTCCTCTCTCCGAATCCTCTCTCTCTCCCTCTCCCTCTCCCTCTCTCTCTCATGGTTTTTGGGTTAAATCCAATATTTTACCAAAGTATTATGAAATCGTAAATTAAGTGATTGATTTTAATTAGTTGTATTTTGTGCTTAAAATATTGTAATTAAGAGTTTTTTATGTCTCTTTTATAATATAGTATAGATATACGATTATGTGTGTTAATATAATAAAAAGTTAAAATGAAAATAAAAAGCTAGAAAATATAAAGTAAATTAAATAACAAATTATAAAGATTTTTTCTATTTTTTTTTTGCCAAAAACAGTTTTTAAGGCAAAAAAACAATATGTTTTGACTATTTTAAGAAAAGACTTTGAAAAGTGCTTAAAAAATTAATTTTGTTGATGAGATTGACTATTTTAGTTAATTTTCTTATTTTTCTTATTTGTAGGGTGATAAAGTAGGTGACTTTTTTTGGTTTTTCTTTTAATTTGTAGTTTTACCTATTATGTAGGTTACAAGTTACATTTTTAAGTAATAATGATGTATTTAACAGGTTTACAAAAGTCCAAGGATTTATCTAGTGTGTTTTGAAATGTCTAAAGACTTATTTGTTGTAAAAAATTGTCCAAGGACTTAATTATTCCAAACACTAAAGTCTATTGTTTTTTTTTTTTGACTTTTCCCTATTTATAATTGTCAGAATAAAGAATAACACTATCAAACTTTAATTAATATTTAACTTTATTTTAAAAAAAATTGTATTAAATAAAAAAACCAAAGAAATCCTAATAAAATCTCGTCCTCTTATAAAAAAAAATTATGGATTTATTTTACTTATTTTTCATTACACGCCTTAACAATTTTCTTCGAGTCCGATTCTCGATCGAAATATAAATTATTTTTCGTTACAAACCTCAACAATTTTATCATATCTATACTATATTATAAAACACGGATAAAAAGTTTTTAAATACAAATTATTAGGCACAAGGTACCATCATTTTATGCAAGATTTTAAAAATATTTTAATTTACAAGTATCAAAGCACAAGATACATATTATTACTGCAGGTTTCTAACATCCACCAATTTGGTATGTACAGGGTCTTTCTTTTATGCAGACATTTTCATGTATCATTATTAATTAATATATTATATTACTAAAAATTTGTTTTATTATTAAATATGTAATTGGTTATTTTTTCTAGATGACATTAAAATATATAAAATAATTATTGAACTCTAACAAAATACTTATTTTTTTTTATATAAAAACATTATATTGTTAAGTCTAAATTAAACAAATTTATAAAAAAAACATTATCACTTTCTCAAAACCATACAAAATCGTACTGTAAATCAATAAAAAAATAAAATAAAACATTAAAATCATGATGTATCTCGATGCATTGCGCGAATACGCTTCTAATATAAATTAAAAACATAACCAGAAATCAAATGGAGCTCGTAGAGTCGAGAGTATGTACTAGTATATTCTAAAAAAAATTTGAATCCAATTCTTAAAATGTATTTGGTTTGATATGTATGAAATTTGTTTTTCCATTTAGCAACAATATATATATATATATATATATATATATATATATAGTGTTTGGTTCATTTGAGAAATGGTAAATATATGAGAAATAGAGAAGTGATCTTAGCCATTCATATGGTCAAGATTGGATTTAATTGGTCAAAAGTTACGGCTTTGACCGGTCAAAAATTGCGGCTTTGACTGGTCAAAAATTACGGCTCTTCCAAAAATATAAGGGTATTTACGTAACTTTGACAAAAACACGCGCGTGTTCATATATATGAAGGCATGCAGTCATACATGAATGCATGCGTTCATATATGAATGTTCGTAATTTTAAATAAACACTGACTGCATGCCTTCATATATGAATGCATGCAAAAAAAAAGAGTGACATTCATATATGAACGCCTGTTTTTTGCATGCCTTCATATATGAATGCATGGGTTCATATATGAATGTTCATAATTTTTACATAAACACTGACTGCATGCCTTCATATATGAATGCATGCAAAAAAAAAGAGTGACATTCATATATGAACGCCTGTTTTTTGCATGCAGGGGCGGATCCAGAAATTTATACAAGAGGGAGCACCATATAAAATAAAATAAAAAAGTTAACGTACATTATGAAAAACGCAAAACACTATAAACTAATTATTTTACACACAAAAATTACCTAGCGAAATTTTCGTCGGTGATTACCAACGGGATCACACACAAAGTGCTAATGGTTCAGGTAGAATCAAATGTTTTTCAAGGAAATAAATAAATCAAGGCCGTGGGTAATCCGACATTGGTTTGAGTTTCCCACCAACAATTTACTCACCAACTTTTGTATAGGTTTTGTAACCTTTAGCGACGGATTTCTCAGGGAAAATTTTGAAGGTAAAAATATTCTATTTAGTCGTGAAAATAAAGATATCATATATTTATATCGATAATATTCGACGTTTATAGATTTAACAAAGAGAATCGGGCGCTACTTTTTTGGGTAGAGAAGTCGTATGTTTTTTGTGTGAAAGCGTGATCGATTTTACAATTAGGAGAGGACGGAGGCTAGTTTTCTAATTTGTCATTTTTATTTGAGGAGGAGCAAAGCCCATTAAAATTTAAAATACTAAATATTTGAGTTTATTATTAGTATAAATTACATTATTTTTTTTTAAATTGAGGGGGAGCCAATGCACCTTGTGGTGCTCACATGGCTCCGCCCATGTTTGCATGCCTTCATATATGAATACGTACAAAAAAATAGCGACATTCTACTAACATTCATATATGAACGTCTACTAACATTCATATATGAACTTCTGTTTTTTGCATGCATTCATATATGAACACACACGGCTAAAAAAAAGAAAAAAAAGTGATATTCATATCTGAACGCATGCGTTCATATATGAATGCGTTTGGATAATTTACAAAAATACCCTTCGAATAATAAAAAATGTGAGGAACACAGGAGTGGACCATGAGAGCAATTATCCCCTAATTCTCGGTCAAAGCCGCCGATCTTGACCGAATTAATGGTTTAAGATCACTTCTCTATTTCTCATATATTTAGTGTTTCTCAAATGAACCTTTCCCTATATATATATATATATAATTAGAGTTTCAAACATTTATATATATTGAGCAGCCACCAAGACATAGATATGACCATGTGGCAAGTCAAAACTCTAGGTGCTTCATTCTCAAGCAACTACCGCCATTACAGACTCAAACCCTAACCACCTTTTCTAATCTATATTTCTTACCTTTTCACTTCCTTTTACCAACAATACAAATAAGAGTTGTGACGTATTGGTTAGGGATGGATGTGAGGGGAATCGAACCGATCAAATCATTTATTGGATGTTGGATTTTTTCAACCCAACCGATCCAATCATCTGTTGGATGTTGGATTTTTCTAATCCAATGGATGATTGGATCGGTTCGGTTCCATCCATTGGATATTCTTATTGGATATTCAATTGATCATATTGGATCAATCCGATATCCAATGGATGATCATGTTGAATCGGACATCCAGTGTGTTAATTTAATGCAATTTTCTAACGATTAAACAAATTGATTAATCACTTTTAAGTTGTGTTAAAACCAACACAAGTGAGACTAAGAATTTAAAAACCAACACAAAACAAATTTAGATTTAAGCAAATTGCAAAAAAAAGTGGATGATAGTTGGATGGAAAACTGGATGGTAATCGGATGGGTAATTGGATGTTGATCGGTTCGGTCGGTTTTGGTCGGTTCTAAATTGCCATCCAAGAACCGACCGATCCAAATTGAATGTTGAGATTTTCAATTTGATCCGATCCAATTACAATTGGATATCCAATTATGATCTGTCGGTTCTAATTTGATCGGTTGACTTTCTGCACACCCCTAGTATTGGTTAAGGTTCTGAAGGATGTATTGGAATATTCCATTTGTCTAGGTTTGAATTCAGACGTATATAACAATTGTGACTACTGAGGTTTAATCAAAGCCGATGTCTTATGATCATAATTTGGCAAGGGATTAATTTAGACATAACATATGACACCTTTCAGAAAGAAAAACAATACACACACATACACATTGTATTTATACATGCACATGTGTATACTATAACTATATATATATATATATATATATATATATGTGTGTGTGTGTGTGTGAAAGAAATGAGTTAATATTAAGGGAGAACCATGAAAATAAAAAAAGTTTCAGAGAATCATGAAAAATGGAGGAAAAAATGTATCAAAAGAAATGTCAAATTAAAGATAATAAAATGATCGATTTTCGGGTGTAATTTATTTCGTTTCAATTTTTATTTTATTTCGCCAATTTTTGATTTAAAAAATAGGTTGATTTTTTATTTTAATTTTAATTTTAATTTTATTATAAAAGGTGGTTATAAATTATAACCACATTTTTAATCCTAACTATTGGATAATCTTAATCTAACGGTTTGAATGAATTCTTCGGTTATTTCTTTTAATCTTAACCATTGAATCATTTTAATCTAACGACATGGACTGGCAGAAGATAGAGCGGTAGTTTCGTAACTTTTACAAATAAATGACAAACAAGTTCATATGTGAACCCGTGTAATTCACATATGAACTATATAATCATACGTGAACCTGTTGATTAGTTCTCATGTACACTATTTAACCGCTTCACGTATGAAATGAGATTCATATGTAAATCACAAGGGCTAATATGTGAAATAGTTAATTAGTTAATATGTGAATCAGTTAAAGTAGTTCATATATGAATCACACGGGTTTACATATGAACTTGTTTGTCATGTATTTGTAAAAGTTACGAAACTACCTCCCTATTTTTGACACAATCACAAATTTTGACCAGTTAAATGCGCAATTCAAGCCGCAAACTGACCCGACCCTATATATAGTTGTTTCCATGCGGTAGTTGAAAATAATTAGAGTTTCGGAGGTTTAGGTCTATCTTTATTCTTTCTATATTCCTTTTTCGAAGCTTATATATGCTTCAATTAATTAATATTCGTTATTTGATTCACTCCAAACGTGTGTGTTTTCAGCTTTCATGGAGTTCTCTCTCTCTCTAATCTCTCTCTCTCTCTCTATATATATATGAGGGAGGATCATGCGAGAAATTAAACATTTTATAAGAAGACGAGAAGTGTTTAATCATATATGATTACACGACTTGTAGGTGTATTTAATCATGTATATGATTAAACGTCTATGTATTGCCAATATAACATGTGTCTAATCATATATGATTAAGCTTGTGTATCATATGTGATTAAATATTTCTCGTCTTCTCGCAAAATGTTTATCTTTTCGTTTGAACTTGCCCTATATATATATATATATATATATATATATATATATATATATATATATATATATATGTCTATATATTCATCCTTTCCACTCAGTACGTGTGTGTTTATAGCTTTCATGGAGTTCTCTCTCTCTCTCTATATATATATTCAGCCATGGATACAACTATGAAATATATAAAGAACATGCAGCTAGAGAAGGTTTAAGAGGATGGTCTTTAGGCGCACACAAGTGTGGAACCATATATATATATATATATATATTATGGTGCCACGCTGTGTGCGTCTAAAGATGCACCCACTCTTAACCAAGTCTTCTCCTTCATCGACGGTGGTATCACCAGATCCAGACGGACGTCCGTCGACTACCTTTCCCCATACACCCTTCTATTATTAATGTTTACTGCATATATATTGAGAAATGGTAAATATATGAGAAATAGAGAAGTAATTTTAGTCATTCATTTGGTCAACATTTGCGGCTTTGACCGCGAAACACCGGATAATTTCTTGTGTGGTCTATAGAAGGTAGAGGGGTAATTTCGTAAAATACACGTGATGAGTTCATATATGAATCTTTGTGATTCACAAAGGTTCATATATGAATCTGTTAGTTAGTTTAACTGATCCATATATCAATCACAAAGGTTCATATATGAATCAGTTAAAAGAGTTCAGTTGTGAATTGCACTGGTTTATATATGAACATATAGTTCATATGTGAATTATACATGTTCATATATGAACACAACCCATGTGTTTTGTAAAATTTACGAAAGTGTCCTTCTATTTTTGGGATAGACGCAACTTTTGACCAGTCAAATCGCAACTTTTGACCAGTCAAAGTCGTAATATTTTGACTAGTCAAATCCGATCTTGACCATATGAATGGCTAGAATTACTTCTCTATTTATCATATATTTACTATTTTTCAAATGAACCAAACACTACATATATATTTATTAAGTATATTATTTATTTAAAACTAAAAACAAATATTTTATATAAATCATAATTAATTTTTAAAACAAGTGGTTTAAATCGAAATATTTTATTATGAAAAAGGGAAGTGTTATCGTCTTCTATAGAACAAAGTTGAGATCGAGAGGATTTTTTTAAGACAATTGGAGATTGCTCTAGAAAATGAATAATAATAATAATAATAATATAATTTTAATTAATAAATTATGTATATCTTGGAAATAAACTATTGTCATGGTTTTTTTTAGGAACATAAATCGTTTTTTTTTTTTTTGTCGAAATCCAAAATTATATAAAACTATAAAGCGGTTAATGTATGCTGTAGGAGTTTCTAGTGTTTTCATTTCTTATTTATTTTTATTTTCTGGTTTTGAATTTTTTTTACTTTATGAAATTAATTAAAATAAGTATATTTAAATTTTAGTTGGATTAGATTATGTATTTCGAATATAATAATTAATAAACGTATTTTTTATGGTGAATATACCCTCTATTATTATAGTGGTATATAAAAGCAGGGGTGTTAATTTTTTTTAACCATGATAAACCAATTGATTGTATTATTAACCGTATCAGTTTGCTCCAATATTATAATACCAACTTCATAAACTTGGATGATATGTGGTATTGAAAATAATTTACCACCGTACATAATATCATACCATACCGACATATATATATATATATATATATATATTTAATTGTTTTTTAAATAAAAATAACTAAGTGAATTGTATTTATTAATTAATGTTTTAGATGAATTTATCAATTTATATCGTACCATACCGACATATATATATAATTGTTTTTTAAATAAAAAATAATTAAGTGAATTGTATTAACTTTTTGTCTTTTAGAGAAATTTATCAATTTAACATTTTATTGGTTTCACTTTATACTTTAGTATATCACAATTAGGTGTAAACGAGTCGAGTCGAATGGTAGGTTAATCGAGTCGGACTCAAAAAATTAACATTGGGCTCAAGCTCGAATATTTTTGAGTTATCGAGTTCGATTCTCGTTTATAGGTTCGAACTTGCGATCGATTAACTCGTTTATCGGTTTGAGTTCGATAATTTTTACATTTTTATTGTATTATTAATAAATATATGAGCACGTTTGGCTCGAAAGAGGGTATGCTCGAATGGCTCGACTCGACTCGAAAAATTGAATCGAGTTATCGAACGAGTCAAGTCGGAAAATAGGTGTTATAAAACTCGGTTCGATAAGTTAAACGAGTTCTATTTTGTGTTCGAGATTGACTCGAGCTCGAGTAGCTCGTTAAAAGCTCGACTCATTTACATCCCTAATCACAATCCTCCAGTCCTTCTCATAGCGGTTGCCCGGGTTCGAGCCCCACTCGCAACATTGTGGCCACGGAATGAATGTCCGCGGGCCATATGCCTGTTTTCCTGAGATTAGTCCGGGCCCAAAATTGTATGAGATACTCCTTTACCAAAAAAAAGTATAATACTATAACAAGGTGGAGTCCAAGGCCAAAATGCCTAGGACTAGGCCACACCTTCAAATATGTCCAAAACCCTAAAACATGGGCATTTAAACTCAAGGCACTAAAACGTAAATGGAGACCCTCAAGTTCGTCATGAATGTTCTAGATGCAAAAGTGTGGGTGGAAAACCTAAGTGTAAGGGATTTGGTTTGCATGATTGGAATGGAATGAATTGGATTTCGAGTAAGGATTTGGATTTGGGGGATTTGAAATCCCGGCTCATTGCAAAGGAATTTCAAATCCATCAAGTAAATTTTAAAGAGGTCAAAAGATTTCAAATCCGGTCAACAAATTTCATTCCTGCAAACCAAACATAAGATTGGAATGAATTTGAAATCCAAATCCATTCCAATCCCTCAAACCAAACGCGCCCTTATATTTTATCAAAATATAACAAAGGGTTCGAGCTCCATTCGAGTTCGAGTTTGTTTCGAGCTTCAAACGAGTTCGAGTTTAGAAAATTGCTATCGAGTTCAAGTCCAATTTGGAATTACTACTCACGAGTTTTCGAGTTAAGTTCGAGTTTAGAAAATTGCTATCGAGTTCGAGCCAAGTTTAGATTTTACATACTTATGAGTTTTGTAACACCCCATTTTCACTATTTCAATAATGACAATATTATGATCATTTAGGAATCCTAAATCTTTTAGATAAATATTAAACATGATGATATATAACAGTGTTGATATCTGATAGATAATTTAAGATATTTATCTGGTATGGAGGTATTTGCATCAGATACAAAAGTTAAGATTTTAATATTAAATATTGATATTATTGAGTAGAGGATAATTAGAATATTTAGAAAATATCTTTGTTGGAAAGAGAGAAGTATATATATCTGATTAATAATTATAGAGATGAAAGCATAATTTAATATAATTTGGATTATTTATAAAAATAATCAAATTTAATATTTTAAGAAGTTTATATATATATATATATATATATATATATATATATATATATATATATATATATATATATATATTAGAAGCTAGCTCGCGTAATGCAACGATATATATCACGATTTTAATGTTTAATTTTATTTTTTGTTTTTTTGTTGATTTACAGTACGATTTTGGATGGTTTTAAGAAAGTGATAATTATTTTTTATAAATTTGTTTAATTTAGACTTAATAATATAATGTTTTATATATAAAAAAATTAAATATTTTGTTGAAATTCAATGACAATCTTATATATTTTTAATGATATATAAAAAAAATAACCAATTACATATTTAATAATAGAATTAAAACAAATTTATAGTAATATAATATATTAATTAATAGTGATACATGAAAAGTTCTGCATAAAAGGAATGTCCTGCACATACCAAATTGGTGGGTTTAGAAGTCTGCAGTAATAATATGTATCTTGTGCTTTGAAACTTGCAAATTAAAATATTTTTAAAATCTTGCATAAAATGATAATAAATTGTGCTTTATAACTTGTTTTTAAGAGTTTTTTTATGTCTGTTTTATAATATAGTATAGATATACATATACATGTAACGTATATATATATATATGTAATAATAATAATAATTTATTATTAATTCTATTTAAAAGGTTTTGTCGTTTTACTCAAAATAGTTAGTCGTGTGTATTTTAATGAAATACGACTAATATGTTTTTATGACCTGCGATTTATGACGATCACAATGAAACTTTCAGATTTCAAAAAGGATAAAGTTTTATTTATAGGACTTATTTAATATTAAATATATTGTTTTTATTAATTTTAGAGTCCAAATGTATTTATAAGTTATATAATGCATATATTTTTGGACTCGGTGATTCACATAGATCGTAATGACGCCTTCAGATTCAAATAAGAATAAAGTTTTTATTTTAGGGTCACTTGAGCAAAACTATAGAAATGTGTCATTTATGGATAATAAAATTATCGGATTAATACCAAAATTCATATTTAAATGCGTTGAAAAATCTAGATACCGTAAATGTCAAAAAGATCAAAATATGACTACGGAAATTTGTACAAAGGTATAGCAATAGCATGCCTATGGGTAGGTACTATCACATAATAAATAAAATAATTATAATATAAAGATTTGGGATTACGTATACAAAATTATACTCGATAAAGATATAAGATATATAATAAATAAAATTATATATATATATATATATATATATATATATATATATATATAATGTGTGTGTTAAGAAACGTAGGCAAGAAGGCAAAATTGAGATTTGAAATAATCTCATGTCCACCGCCAACTTCACCGTCAACTTATCAAGTTCTCCTTTGATTCATTTCACACACAAAACAATACCGAATGAAAATTAATGAGTTAGAGCATCTCTAACAGCATTGCTAAAATAGAAAATTTTAGTTTTTTCTTTGTTATTCCTATTCAACAACTTTGTTATATGGTTTGCTAAAAAAGAAAAAAAATCAAAAAACTCAAAATATAGAGAATTCTCTATAATCTCCAAATTGGAGAAAAAAAATATTATTTTATTCAATTCAACCAATAAGATTCAATTTTTAACATTTTTATTTTAAGTTTTTTTTAAAAGTGTATTAGGATGATAAATTATGGAATATTATAATAATATAAATAATGATTGATTTTCTAAAATAGAAAAAATGTTGGAGTTAGAAAAAAATGTTTTTAGAGATTTTGACTTTTCATTCTCTATTTTAGAAAAAAATTAGTAATGCTGTTGGAGATGCTCTTACATCATATTTGCAGTGGTAAATTAAACATTGCGATTAAGCTATTAAGGTGAGTACGCTATGAGACTTACTGGGATACATATATGTTATATAAATATTTTTATGCATGATTAATATTTGAAATGATGTTTTGGCATGCTAGCCTTGCATGAGATAATGTTATACTTATAATGCATTTTATGAGAAAGACATGTATTTTAGATATGACATATGAAATGTTTTGTGCATTTGAAAGTATGACCATGTTAAATACCCGACGGGGTATAAGAAACGAGAACGTCTTGCAAAAAGGACGTCAGAGGGAAGATCCTTCGCGGAACCCCAGGGATCTAGGATCCTGTTAAGAATGTTTGACATACTTACATACATATGAGATCTCGCACTAAAAGAAGATGATGTTTTTATAGAAATGATTTTATGCATCAATGTTATTATGCATAATTATGAGAAGTGTATTGAATTGTTATTATATGCACTAAAATGATATATTTTATGAAAGATGATTTCTTCATGAAACCATAATTGCTCACTAAGCATAAAGCTTACGTATTCCATATATGTATCTCAGGTAAGATCAGGATAAGACATGAAGGGATCACACGATGAGTTATAGTTCTTAAAATAGCCATTATAAATGTTAGGCTATTGAACTGTTGCAAGAACGCTTTCGCAGATATAAATTAAAGGTTATGATGGCTATGGAAGAAAAAAAAAACGGGACGTCACAAGTTTTCGAGTCAAGTACGAGCTTGAAAAATGGCTTTTGAGTTTGAGTTGAACACATATATATATATATATATAGCAATACTCAAGGTCGACTCGCATCATTCACACCCTTAATTAAAATCCATATCCTCTACAAAAATACTACATTCAACTGTGACGAATCTACATAGACAGGAGGGGAGGCACGTGTTCCCACTCCATCGTCTAAATGCATTGGAAAAAGTATTAGGGACTTGAAAGGTGACATCGTTATATTTATCTGTACCTTATATTTTATATTTTAAACTAAACTAAATATACAAGTTTATAGTAGTTGGATTAAATATTTTGTGAGGGTTTAAATATTGTAGTTAACATTTTTGTTTATTTTTCACTTTTAATTTATAAAAATTCAAGGTTCTAAATGGCGTGAGGCGTGACGTGACGACGAGGTCAAGCCTCAAGCCTTACGAGTTATGGCGAGGTCATGACGTTTTCTAAGGCGTGGCTTAAAGTGGCAAATATGTATATAATTTATATGTATATATGTGTATATGTCTGTTTTTATCGGTGTCTTGAACAATAATGAACGGGTTATTAACGATTTAAATTCATATAAAACGATAAACAAAAAAATTTCTAAGCTATAATCGATACTAATGGGTAAATTCCAATCAAATTTCGAAGTACACAAATTCAAAGTTGTAACGCCATAACGCGCCATGGCGGGCCATGGTGTGCCATATATAACGAGCTCGACGCCTTATCTCAATGCCAAGGCGTAACGCCATAACGCGCCATGGCAGACCATGGCGCGCCATAACGAGTTCGACGCCAAGGGGTAAAACGTGACGGCAAAGCCACGCCTCGACTCCATGGCATGCCAAAACGCGTTTTTTAGAACCTTGTAAAAATTAGAAAAATGGTGATGAGAATGGTTGAACACTGGATTTCTCTTTGTAAAGATAACCAACCAACCAACAAATCTATAATATTTATGCATAAATCTCTATAAATATATTTTTTACATTCTTCTTTACATTCAACTCTAACAGTTATTCTTTTTTGGGAAGATCGTAAATAACTTTTTGAATAAGAAAGTGAAAAACAATTAAAATTATATTTTGTATTGAAATCACATGTGATTACGGAACACGATCAATGGAAAGCAGGGGGCAACCCAATGTAGAGCACACGGTGACACGTGTCATCGTTTCGTTCATCCGTTTTACTGTAAAAAAATTATAAGGCTGTGAAAAATGTCACCGTATCAATTTGTTGTGTGTCACCATATATATATTTTGTAACTACAATGATGACACACATTTTCCTTGATAGATTTGATTTGCAAGGTTTTTTGTTTCACTTCAAACATGGGTTCGAGTCCTATAAAAGTCATTTTCCTTGTTTTTAACTTTTGATTTCAGATTTATTATATTTCTAAAAAACTTGCAATAACAAGATTCAAACCTCACATTTGAAAAGTAAGGAACTAACCAATAAACCAACATTGATTTTGTGAAAAATATCCATATACTTGTTTCTTATAATCAAATGGTGCCACCAGTTGAAAACTTTTTTAGGTCCGTCTCTGATGTAAAGGTGTGCGTGCAACTTGTCCCGCGACCTAGGTCGTAATTAAGGTGAGTTGACTGTTCCCGTATTCTTTTAATATTGTTACTGATATATATATATATATATATATATATATATATATACATCTATTTATTAAGGATATCACAATAAGTAAAATAATATATTGTTTTATAATTTATTTACTTAAATAAAAAAATTGATTATGAAATTGTTAGGATACTTGTTTGGATGGCCAAAAACTAGCTTATAAGTTATCTTATTGAAAAGTTATTCACAGTAGCATTTTGAAAAACTAGTTTATCGGCTACCAACGAGTTTGACAAACATAGCCTATATTAAAGACGAATTAATTTTTATTATTTTAGTCTTTTTGCCTGCTTGGATATCAACATTTAATATAACTACCTTTTAATTTAAACAAATTAAATCACTACATAACCAAAACAAGTACCTAAACTTTGTTGTATTTACATAATACCCCCCTCAACTACGTATAAAAAAATGGGAATTTAATGATCGTACGACCATTGAAAAGGTCTCCCCTTCTCTGTACTTCTACAGATTCCTTAAAACAATGGTCCTTCTTCGATCATTGTCTTTTCGCCATTGATAATCACCCCTATTCTCTAGGGTTTCCCCCAATCCTGACTTGCTTTCAGGTTTTACAGCATAGTCAAGCGATTCTCCCAATTCTAGGGTTTCTTAAAGGTACATTTCTTCTTTCAATTTCTGTTTAAAATATTCAGAATTTTGATTGATTGGAGTTCGATTTGTGGAAATCTCATGACTCTGGTGTTATTTGATCGATTGTCTGCGAATTTTAGTTTTCCTCCTTCCAAACTTGTCATCTCTGTTTTTAGTTTTCACAACTCAGTCGAGCAATTCTCCATTTTTAGGGTTTTGCTATACAGGAAAATTTGCTCTTTCAATTGGTTAGTTTTTACTTGCAATCTTCTGGTTTTTTTATTGTTTGAAGTTTGATTTGTGCAAAAACGAACTGTAATTGTTTGCTTCGAGATCTTTATTCAAATTGTTTCGCAGTTTTTTAGTATTTTTCTCTCTCTCCAGAGTTATTATCTCTGCTTTCGGGTTTTACAGCTCTGTAGAGCAATTATCCAAGTTTTAGAGTTCTTTTAAGGGAAATTTAAACTTCTAATCGTCTACTTGCGGTATAGAATCTTCAAGTGTTTGATTGATCATAGTCTGATTTGGGGTAAAAATGCATAACAACTGTGTTCTTTGACATCTTCAATGAGTTTGATGATTGCTTGATGATATGCTAACTATTAGTTAGGGTTTACATTAAATAATTCAAAGATCCTGTTGATGCATGTTTTGAATTCCTAGATTGTTATTTCTGATACAGGAAGAAGTGAAGTTAGTTGAGGTAATTGGGTTGAAATTTTAACCGGAGTTGTAACCGAATTACTGAATTTGTTAAGAGCACAGTACAAATCCGAATAGCTTGTCCAGGCTGCAATGGAGGACGGAGAACTTGATTTCTCGAGCCACGAGTTGTTTACCGGTGCAAATATGGGTGATATACCGAGCAGTGGTTCAATTGATAGCTTCTTTGATGATATTTTCAAGGATACACATGCCTGTACCCATACCCATACTTGCAACCCGCCAGGCCCTGATTCCTCACACACCCATACATGTTACCATGTGCACACCAAAATTGTACCTGCCATGAGTGGTGATGATGACAAGACTCCCACCGATGACACTGCTGAGTCTACTGAGAAGAAAGGTAAGAAACGCCCGTTAGGGAATCGTGAAGCTGTAAGAAAATATCGTGAGAAAAAGAAGGCACGGGCTGCGTCTTTAGAGGACGAAGTGGTTAGATTGCGAGCATTGAATCAACAGCTGATGAAAAGAATCCAGAGTCAAGCTGGGCTAGAGTCTGAAGTAGCAAGACTGAAGTGTTTGCTTGTGGATATTAGAGGGAGAATTGAAGGCGAAATTGGATCTTTTCCTTATCAAAAGCAGATGCCAGCTACTCATAACATAACTAACCCTAATATGACTGGAGGGTACGTGATGAGTCCTTGTAATATGCAATGTGGGGATCAAGCGTATTGCCTTCATCCTGTGGTAGATGGAAAAACCGGAGAAGATGCATCAATACATGATCCAGCTCTTAATGGCTGTGAGTTTGAGAATCTGCAATGCTTGGGAAACCAAAATCCTTTGCTCAATGAACTTCCAGGTTGTGGAACCGAGGATGGTTTCCATGTAGCCAATCCTTCAGGTGGACGAACTAAAAGAAAAGGTGAAGAACAATAATTACTTATCATCTTACATCAGTTACAACTTACATGTGATCGAAGTTGGTTTTACCACAATGACATGATACTTCCTTTAGTTTCTTATGCATGCCAAACGTACTTTATCAGCCTAAAACTGTTTCACTGTTCACGTAGTTCTTGTTGGAGTAGAATCTGAAAGGCTTATTTGAGTAAAAGATGCATAATTTAATTTGATCAGAAGTATCCTATTTTATCTGTGAAGATAGTGTCTTTCAAGCTTGGCAAGTACACTAGACCAGTACAGCAAATCAGGACCATCAATCGGCTAAGACCTTCTGGCTGTTGGTGTTTTAAGACTGAATGGGTAGTCTAAAGAGACAATTGGTTTCTCGTAGCAACTAGGGTTATTCATGCTGTGATTTGTGAATTTTTTTATATCAGAAGTTTCATTCATGATTAGCTTGTCATTGATTAGTATTTTGCTTCTATACTGCAATTAAGTTTTAACTACTTATAATAAAACTTGACTTTTTTCTATCTGATCAGCCAAAACACAGGAAGAAGGTGTGATTTTGCTGTTAGCATATCTACATGTTTCATTAAAACATGCTTGTAAATGAATAATTTAATTGGAATAAGGCTAGAAAATGTCATTAAGTTGAGGCCAAGAGATACCATTAAAGCATCAACATGATTTCCTTGTGTCAAGCATATACTATCATGTAGTTGCTAGGGAGAACAAGAAGCATAGGGGATGTTTTATGTGTTGATAAAACTGAATGAAAAGGTACTAAATCTAACTGGTTTAGAGGCGTTGTGTAGAATTAGTGTTGGATGGCTCTTCCATATGATTGGGACGGGGATTTTCTGTACTTGCACATAATTAAAACACTGACTGAGGAGTTGAGGCATTGCATGATTAATTTACAATAATTCTCACCTCTTCACGGCTTGTTCTTCCTTCTCTAGGATGCTCTCTTCTTTATAAATACATCTTTCTTCCCACGAAAATCTCATCTATTTTATTTTCGGATGTCTATTGCATCTTTTCCTTGCAAATTGCTAGCTACTACAATCTATTGATTTGGTTCACAAGATTTTTTTATTTGTAATGATTAGTGGGGATTTAAGATATTTGTCTTTCAACATTTTTGTTCAACTATGTGCTTGGTTAAGAGTTGTAATCTGCATGACTCCTGCAACCCGTAAGGCCAGGACATCATATTTGCAAAGTAAGATACATAGAAGACTTTCCTCTCCATCCCTCGCAAAGCCAAGGAGCCTTGGTGCATCTTGGTTGTGCTTCTTTTGCTCTATTCTGAAGACTTTATATAACCTTGCAGACTGGCTTTCCATCATTTGGTATAATGTAATGTATTATCCTTTCCATGCAAAGTTTTGCTAATCAATTGAACTAGTTAATCATCTTTTGGTATAATGTAATGTCTTATAAACAGCATTGTAGTCAGAATTACATAATGCTCTCTAATAATGACAAAATAGTTCTAGTATCAACTAGCTAGTGAAATTATAGGAGTTGCCTACTCTATGCTCTATGAGGCTAGTTTTGTATAAAACACTATCTGATTATGACAAAATAAGATAATTTGCGTGGGGCCAAAATCAATTGCATTAAATAGTAACAATTACAATGGGTAAATAAATAATTCTAATAGTGAAATTGGTCAAATTTAGAGAAATGTTGCAATTTTCATGGGACACAGGGAGCATAAGAAATTACTTTTCACTGGATTGGTTGGACCATATTCTTTATTGTTCTATATAATACAACGATCATGAAATGCAGAACTTTTGTTCACAAGGCAACAGCTTGATGATTTGTATATCGGCATAGAAATGTGAATGAATTGGGTATAATGATTGGATGGGATGATATGTATATTTGTATCCACTTGAATTGGATGCGAACATGGATATATCCTTTTTGTACAATTGTAGGATACGAATTCTCATCGGATTTGATTACTGCATGCATTTATATATTGAGATATTTGATGAGAATTAGACAATGTATTAACAAAAAAAACATATTTCTCCATTTGTCCCAAATTAGATGTCCATATTTCTATGAAATAAGTGTGTACTTGAAAAATAGATAGTTATAACTTACTAAATTTCCAACTCTACCCCTTCATTATGACACATGAATATTTAAGAGTTGATGACATGGAGAGGGAGAGAGAGAGAGGGATAGGGATTAGGGAGAGAGGGAGAGGTTTGTCTCTATCATTAAGGGTAATCTTGTCATTCAGTTAATTAAAAAGTGTAATAATCATTTTATTATCTTAACTGTGTGTTTTTTCATTATGGACATCTATTTTGGGACGGAGATAGTAATTGTGTAATGAGCAACGTATGTGGTTTTTTTATTTGCCAAACAATAATCAAATATGAGTTGGTTTTCTGGATATCTACCGAAGAACATAAACTAGTTTGGTCTTTGTTGCATATGTCATTTAGGTGTTGTTTGCTAGTTTTTCTCATTAAGCTGTCTATATGAATTAAGTTAAATTGTTGTTTGTTTGTTACCATCTGCTTTAATCGGGTATTCTACTACAGGTGCTCGTGCAACAATATCTAAATGAAAGGCTAACCGGATTGAAGCACAGATCTTTCTTGGTGTATGATATTGTTGTTGTCAAGCGATCTGCTATCATTCCGTGCTCCAGGTTTTGAACTTACCTTGTTCTGTCAGTCGGGTTTTTTGAGCTACCCTCCCATTTTGCTCTGTTTAGCTGAACGTAATCGAATAATTGCTTCTTGATCGTGTGTGTTTTTTTATTAATGCTCCAATGAAATTATAATGTTTAATTGATGAGGAACTTCTTTATGATGATTAAATTTCTTCCCATCATTGGATTCTTAATTTAAACCATCTTCAGGTGGAATATCTTTGTTTTTTTTTTCTTGGGGCGTTAGAGTGTGGCCCATATATGAGATCCGAATTGGATTATGGTTTTGGTTCCCTACTTTCGAGTGGGATATACTGGGTTCGTTTGATTTGTTTTTTTGCGGCTGTTCATGTAAACTAGGTCACACATGTTCAAGTTATAAAAACAGGTTATAAGTTCGAGTCATTGAAAATGGCTCAATGTTTGTGTAAAAGGATTTGTAACTAGCAATCCCCGTGCTGACCTTCACCAGCGTCTTCGAAAGCATCATGTGAGAGGCAAATCAGATACACAGTGGACTACTAGGTGTGACTAGCTTAAGAGTATCTCCAACAGATTCTCTATAATTTTTCTAAAATAAAGAAGAGTTAAAAAGTCTAAAAAATCATACTCAACTCCAACAGTTCTCTATTTTAGAGATTTTAACATTAATTGTATTAAAAATATGTTCTATAGTTTTGTCATTCCAATATACTTTTTTCTTTAAATAAAATAATGACAATTTCAATAAAATTAGTAGGAAAGAATAAAAAATAATTTTCTCTCCTCGCATTAAACTTTAAGAGTGTGTTTGGTTCATGGATTTTGAAGGAATTAGAATGGATAATTCTTTGACCAAATTCCAAATTCTATGTTTGGTTCACACATGAAAATGAGGGATTAAGGAATTCATCATTCCTTGCTAAATTCCATCCAATTCCTTCAATGGATTCCATTTCCATCAAATTCTATCATGCGTACCAAACACACCCTAAGTATTAGCTAAACTTTGAGTTTTGTATTGTTTTTCCTATTTGTTGGAGCAAAATATAAAGCAAAATCTTCATTTTTTTTGAAGAATGTGTTGGAGATGCTCTAAAAGTCCGGTGCTCACAAGGAGCCTAGTCCCCGAAGGAGTTGCAACTTTTATATTGCGGCTGTTAGACTCAAACCTTTGCATGTTTGCGCAAATTTAACACCCTAGAATCAACTAAGTTAATAAATTAAATTGAATTATTTTAAGTAATATACTATTTAGGACCCATACTCATCCATGGTTGGGTTTGGTGAGAATGAAAGTTATGATGAGAAGGTAAGAAGAGATCTCCACCTTTCGATCAATCCTAATTGAAGATCAACACTAATGAGATTCACTTAAGCAATTCCCTTCTAAAACGTAATTCATGACTTGTTTTGAGATTAAAAGTTATTAAGGTTTTTGGACCCTTCTTACATTTCTTACTTTTTAAACTCTTTTTCCACTCATGTATTGAAACATTTATGGGTTATGATGCTTATAAATTGTCTTAGAGCTAACAGAGAAATAGAAGAAAATTGAATTTTTCATTGCCAAAAATTTAATTTTTTCCATCAATTGATAAAGGTTTCTGGTTAATGTATCTAAGGCAGCGTTTGGTACACAAACATAATTGGACTGGACTGGACAGGATATAACTGGACAGGACTGGACAAGACAGAACAAGAGACAAAACAAATGTCTGTCTTGTGTTTGGTATGGCTAGGACTGGGTAGGACAGGACTGGACAAATTTTTCTAAAAGTTTTTTGATGATTTTATATATATCATATAATAGTTATAAATAACACAAATAAAGTATATCTTTAAATAATTTAATTAAAAAAATATTTTTATTTTTTAAACGATTTTCATACATATAAATACATAGAAAAACAAGGGTAGAAAATTTGAATGAATAATCTGAAATAATTGATGGTAGTTCGAAAAAATCTGATTCTATAAAGAAAATATAATATTTGATTCAATTTGGAAGATCTTAGTGAATTGGCGGATGCATAGTTGCAGCGACAGGTAAATATAAATGCGATGGGTGGCCCGTGAAGGATGGTAATTGTGAAGAACGTGAAAGATAGTGGATGGTGGTGGTGCAGGTGGTTCTTATGGTTGATGTGGTGGAGGTATAGGTGGCCGACGATAGTAGTGGTGGTAGCGGTGGAAAGGGGTAATAGAGGTTATTGTAGTGGGGGAAGAGACGGAGGTCACCGACGGTAGTTGGCGGTAAGCGTTGGTGGCGACGACAATGGGTGGTGGTGATCGGTGGAGGTGGCGATAGGAGGTGGTTGTGGATGTGGATGTGGTGGAGGAAGTTGTAGTAGTGGAGGAAGAGGTGGAAATGGTCGACGATGGTTGGTGGTGGCTACCGGTGGCCGTTGATGGTGGTAGCGGCCAAAGGTGGTGGTGATAAGTGTTAATGGAGGTGGTCGACGATGGTAGTGGTGGTGGCGATATCCGATGGTTGTGGAGGTGGTGGATGAGCTTGTTGTGGTGGAGAAATAAGTAGAGGTGGTCGATGGTGGTTGGCGGAGGCTACTGGTGGCCGCCGATGGTGGTAATGGCGGCGATGGGTAGTGGTGACCCTTAAGACTAATACCATATTAGGATTATACATCAAATAGCGGTAAATCAATGATTTTTAGTTTATACCTCACTTTTGTCCCATGTTGTTCCACCTATTTTGGTGGAACAAGAAAATACCATTTTTGTCCCACATTGTCCAGTTTTTGTCTCTGTCCTATGTCGCGTCAAACGTGGGACAGTGAATTTTTGTCTTGTCCCATGTCACGCCAAACGTGAGACAGTGGGTTTTTGTCCTGTCCCATTCCATCTATTCTGCAAACCAAACGCACCCTAAAAGTACAATTGCTAAAATTGAGTACTTGATATTTTTTTTCACCTTTTCACAATACAAATTGGTTTTGAACTTGAAAACATAATGAGGTTGTAAAGATGGAACCTGATGTTGATATTTTATCTTATCCAATTTAATTAAATAAAAAAGTGATGTAAAGATATGATTAATTACATTACATGTATTTGATTGATAAATATTCTTGTTTAAGCACACAATCAGAAATAGAATACAATTTTGACAAGGGATTGTTTGAGAATAAGAGTTAACGTGAGAAGGGATTGTTGACAAGATTCTTATATGTTTCGGTTCTTATGGATTTTTATAAGCTAGAGTTCAACTCAATTGGTATAGAAGTTCATATAGATAAAATTAAACTATTCAAAAATTAAACTATTAAAGTCCCACATTAATTAGACTTGGATGATTTCACCTAGGTATTTCTTGGAGCCCTTCTTCTTTATTCAAGGGTTGTGTTGGAGAGTAATATAAAGTGGTTCCATGTATTTCTCAGATGATATCAGAGCCAAAATTTACCTTTCCACGGACTTGACACTTTGGGCAATCTGTACTCGTCTAGCCCCCTCTCGACATTCTAGAACAGTCTGTGTCAATCTAGCCTTCGTTGCTGGGATTGTTAGAGTCTCACATCGTTTAGAGTTGGATTATTTCACCCCCCTCTCTCTCTCTCTCTCTCTATATATATATATATATATATGTGTGTGTGTGTTGGAAGCCCTACTCTCCTCAAGAGTTGGGCGTGTTAGAGTCTCACATCATCTAGAATTGGACAATTTCATCTAGGGGTGTTATTCGGTCGGTTAAATCGGTTTTCGGTTAATTCGGTTCGGTTAATTCGGTTTTCAACTTTTTTTTATTAACCGATAAACAAACCGAATAAGGTTCGGTTTAGTCGGTTTCGGTTTATTCGGTTTCGGTTTATTCAGTTCGGTTACCGGGTTAACCAAATAAGAGTGCATATATTTTTCTTAAGATACTTCAAAGTTCAAACTTGTTGACAATGTTTAACAAAAGACATAAGAATTAAGATAATCTCTTTAAACACATTGTACATCAATGATAAAAAAAAAACATTATATAGCAAAAATATATTATGTAGCTTCATGCCTTCATCAATATCTTCATGGAAATGACTCCTGGTGGATTGTTTGTATGATGGTATCTTGATTTGTATTTGTAAATTGCAAGTAAACTTATGAGGGAAGAAGATACAAATGATGATATATATAATATATATTTATATATCAAAAGTAATTGATTGTAATAATTACTTTTTGTCATAGTACATTAGTGAATAGTGAGTCTAGTAACTATGTTTCTACTTTTCTTGAGAAATAGAAGAGGAAACGTGTTGTATATGTAATATGTGTATATTATATATATTTAAGAGTAATTACTTTATTAGAGTTCCAAGAAGGTATATGAAAAGACATCATCTTTCATCAATATTTAACTAGTATTTATAGATGATATATATATACATATATATAATGTGTGTATATATATCGGTTTATTCGGTTTAACCGAACTGATAAAAAATTAACCGAAAACCGAACCGATTAAACATCTTAATTCGGTTCAACTGAACCGATCTAACCGAAAACCGAATAACCCGTAACCGAATAAACCGAAACTCATTTGGTTCGGGTGGTTTATTCGGTTTCGGATAAAAGTGACACCCCTAATTTCATCCCCCATCTCTCTCTCTTTCTCTATATATATATATATATAGAGAGAGAGAGAGAGAGAGAGAGAAAGCTGCTTTAGAGAGTAATATGATAAGATTTTAGATACTCTCATGTAAACAAATAAACTTTCTTTTGGAAATTATGTTGACAAAGACTGATTTAGATTTTCAACTAAATACTACTCCATCATTATTTATAAAATAAACTGTTCAAATAAGAAGACTAAATATCGTGAGATGGTAAGAAATAAAGGTTAATAAAATATCCATATGTGAATTATTTGAAAAATCCATTTGAAGATACATATGTAAACCCATATAAACTTGTATTGTCGATTCACATATATACATATTCAAATAGATTTTTTTTTTCGAATTTTTTCAATGGATTCACATATGTACGTTCCATTAGCCTTTGTTTATTACATAATACTTAACTTTTTGTTTTGAACTAACCACTATTCACATAATTAAGTACTTTATCAATCAAATAAAATAAAACACAATTAAATAATATCCAAACATTCATGATAACTGATGATGACATTTGTGACCATGGGGTGTTTCTTTAAGTATTGGTTAGGTAACATGACATTGTCAATAGCAATAGGGTTTTCATATAAATGTTTTTCATAGAATTAATAGTACGTTTATTTCTTACAGATAAAGTTAAAAAAAATACACATGCAATTGATATATGCAAACATCGTGATTGTGACAATACAGTTACATACACAACTAAGTTCACACCATACACCATACACTCATGAACGCATATTTTTAGAGGTAGATTCGAATACAAACTATAGAAATGTTACAAACTGTACAAAACATGATCAATGTTTATATTAGAAAACAATTGAGATATTTATGAAAGATGATCATGCTTCATTCATTATGATCGAGATATTCATGGAAGATGATCCATAGGATTCAATCATTACGATTATTATTTTATATTAGGAAACGGTCAAGATATTTATGAAACCAACTATATATATATATAAGGATGAGTTATAGTGTAAACCAAGACATTTGTACAAACCATTATATTAGGAAATAATTGGGATATTTATAAACAATAATCATGATTTATTAAATATGGTTGAGATATATATGGAAGAGGATAAAGTTCATTTATTATGATCATAACATTGGTTAAATAAACAAAATAAAATTAAATATTCATTAGACTAGATGGACGGTTGAGATTAGTTTGTAACTTTGTACAAATAGAGGTGGTTTGCATTTGATCGCTCCTCTCTCTCTCTCTCTCTCTCTCTATATATATATATATATATATATATATATATATACATACACACACATAGAGAAAGGTAAGTTCATACGAGAACATATATTTAAGAAAACACGAAAACAGCCGAGTACATACAAAATCACATTTGATTCACGTTCAAAATCGCATGTGATTCACGCAACCCTATGCGCGACCTGCGAGTCACGCTACACATCGCCCGCGTCCCGATTTTCTCGGGTACGTGAACTGCTGTTTTTTTGCTGTTTTCGTGTTTTCTTAAATAGTTAGCGTTCTCGTTTGAACCTTCTCTATATATATCTATACTATATTATAAAAACGGTATAAAAAACTTTTAATTACAACATTTTAAACACAAGTTACAACTAATTAAAGCCAATTACTTAATTTACAACTTCTTAATGCTTTGGTACAACCTTTCCAAGCACAGTATCTCACATAATCATCTATTTGTGGAATTGATACTCATTTATTAATATAACTATTTTTTTTTGTGGAGGATTTTATAAAATAAATTTTATATTAGCATAATCTATTTTAAATGTAGATTTTACATTTAAATCTATATTAATGAGATGTAATATAAAATCTTTTTTCTTCCGTATTTTTTTATATTACATCTCATAATGATTTTTCCATATTTTATTTTATAAAATCTTTTTTCATATTTTATTTTATAAAATCTTTTTACATAATGAGATGTAATATAAACTATTTTTTCTTCCGTATTTTTTTTGTTAATATAAATTCTATTTTATTTTATAAAATCTACACGTATTTGATAAAAATATTCCGTAATACTTTCCAAATTAACCAAGTGTAAAGAAAATAAAATAGAAACGACGTAGATATAAAAATATTCTTTCATATTTTTAATATATTTACATTTAAATGTAAAATCAAAAATGAAAATAAAAGATTTTAAAATATTCTGTACATTCACTATAAATATATATAGCTTCTCTATGTATCATCCGAGTACAAGAAGAAGACGAAGGGTCGGGTGTCAATGACAGAACCTGCAACTGAACAAAAGGTATTCCACTATATTTTTGTTTCTTTGAAAAAACTACTTTTTTATATTTTATTTTATTTACTAAGGATTTGTTTATATTTTTCAATACCCACAATCATATTTTTCGAAGTATGGGAATAAGATATATATACATATCTTTATTTTTATCGACTAATACTATGAGGTCTTGAAGTCAATAGTCAGATAAATTTTCAAGTGGTACTGAGTGAATTTGAACTATACCAGTTGAGTTGCCGGTTACAAAAGATAGAAATCATTTATTTTCTTTGTCATATTTGATGTGGGTTGAATGTTGTTAATTAATCTACAGATTTATACGTTCAAAGTGATTGTCAAGTGTTGTCGATAAGGTTTCAGAAAAATTGCAAAATTTGTAAAAACGTATGTTCATATTTATAATTATTTCAATAATAGTGATATATTGTGAGACATGTCGTTTGAGTTTTAAATAATATAATACAAAACTATTATCAATATTATTGCACAAACTCATAACAACAAACGATTAAAAATATATGCAAGTTAACCACTTATGAAAATACGTTCGTTTTTCACATTGTATTTCATTAATCGTTAACAGAGAAATTACGTTTCATTTTAACTTGGTTCAATATTCCAACAAAAAATTTATCCTCTCGTGCAATGCATGGGCTCAACACTAATATATATATATATATATATATATATATATATATAAGGCTAGATGGACCGTTAAGATTGATTTGTATGGTTTATAAGTTTTCATAGTTTGTGTTTCAAACTCTTAGTGTATCCTTACTATATTATAAGCATTTATTCATGTTTATCATAAAATCTTTTAAATTCAAGTTTACAACCGATAATTGTATACATAAATTATATAAAGTATCTTTAACAACTTTTTAAAAATAAATGCATGTTTTTTTTTCTTTCAAATTTTCCACAAACATCAAGAACAAAGAGTAAAAGACAGAAGAATCAATTTTTTTTTCTCTTTTTTCTCTTTTTCTATTGTTTTAGTACAAACAAAAATACAATAAAAATAAACCAAACTCTTCTTTCTTATAGGTTCTAAACATATGCACCCAATACTTATATTTGCTTATACATATATATTTCATACTTTTTCATTTAATTTTTTTTTTAAATTTCAACTACTTTTTTTTTACCATTAAAAGGACCAATCACATGATAGCACACGCAGCTGGATTTTCGTCACTGAACGCAGTTGTGTACCGAACCTCGGTCGAGCTTGCTCGTGCCAGCTGGTTCTGGTACGGGTCATCAACGTACCGCACATACCCAGCTGGTGCCTTTTTGTCGTACACACCCTGCGCATAGGGGTGTTCCACGATATCATATGGAACATAGGGCCAAAGCTCGACCTTCTTGCCGGTTCGATAAGCCACACGTGACAGCACCTTGTGGGGCTCAACGTACCCGACAACTGTAAGCTTGTGTTGCTTACGCTCTATGCTTACGGATGTCACACCCTTCATCCCTTCTACCGATCTCCTCACCTTCCTCTCGCATCCATCACAGTCGATCTTCACTTTAATCTCCACAGTCTATTAAACGACACAAATTATAGAAAAAACTCAAATTAGAAAGAAAAAGTCAAGGTTTTCGTTGATTTGATCGTGTAGTATTTTTTAGTTCATTATATGTTTTACTTCTAAGATAAGACAGATATTTTGGTAACTGTTGTACGAAAACAATGTTTGTTAGCAGCTTAATGAACTTAATGGTACTCTCAGCTCATTTGGTCAACTATACGTTACTGTTTGGTAGTCGCTTAATGATATAGAAAAGTGGTCTATTCAGTATGCTTATAGGGGGAGCTTTATGAAAAAAAAACAATTTTTTTTTCCAAACTTTGCCCCTCCCAATTAAAAAACACCCTCCTTTCATCTATGATAAAACCTCCCAAAGAAAAACTTCCTAATCTATACAAACAGATTAATTTAAACAAACAATTTTATCCATACAAGACTTAATGAAAAATCAACCAAACAACCTCGTAGTTCCAGATGCGGATGAACTAGGTACATATACGATTAGGATATTTCTAGTACCCTAATACTGATTCTTTAAGGAAAGTTTCACGAGTTTTAAAAAACAGAGAAGCTCTTATACTTATAATTCAAGGCATTATCTCAACAATAATTCGAGTCAGTTTACACATAAAATAAATGAAATGAAATAAAATATTAAATTTATAAGACCAAAAATAGATAAGCGAATTTATTATGTTTTGTTAGAATTATATTATAAATGTTGGGGATGGGTGGACTAAATTTTTAATTTTGTGACATGATCATATGGCAAGAATTTATTAGGTGCATGGAATAGTTCACGCCGGATAAGAAGGGGGGACTGCTAACAAACTTTTGACTTTTAGTCAGGACATGTAGCGCCATGCCAAAATAACAGCCATAAAGGAGGTGGGTCAACACGTAATACTTTGGGTCAACTCAATCATGCATCGACGAGCCAACTTTAGTTTTCTTTTTTCTGTTCTAAAAATAATCATATTATCCATTTTAATTGGATTAGGATAAAAGTGAAATATCGTGTAAGAAATTGAGGTTAATTTGAGAAGTGTGAGAAGTGAATTTGAATTGTTGATCATTTTGAATCAAATGACCTCCAATGAATTGTGTCTTATAAGAGAATTGAAGCGGTACATTTTATCCTAATGTACATTCATTTCTCATCCAAAGGTTGATAAACACTTCTTACGTTAACCTCAACTTTTCATCGGAACTCAACCTTTAGAATATAAATCTTTATTTCCAATTTATCATTATATATATAGGAAAGTTTAAATAAAAAAGACAAAAAGTATGAATAAGTTATTCATATGTGAATTATTGTTATAAGAACATAGATTCATATATATACGTCTCTTCATATGTAAATAATTAGTAAAACGAAATAAATAAACACAATTTAGATATATACCTTAAAATAAAATGAAATGAAAAGGAGTTACCAATGGCTCACATTCGAATCATCTATTTCTATGTTGTTGGCTTTTTTGCCTTTACAAAATTAGATTTAAATATATTTTATTTTATATATTTGAAACTTGCGCTTTTTGCCTTGTCTTATTAAACTATAACATTTGTATTTTGTATTTTGTTGTGATATTTATTTAAAAATATTTGAAACAACAATAGGAAAATATTTATGTTAACATTATTGATCATGTTTCATGCCACATAACCACATAAAATATCAAAACAGAACAAGCCTAGTTCAATTATTGGTACTATAAAAGCAATTTTATTGAATGATTACAAAAGTTAATCATTAAAGGTCTTCAATAATACAAATTATACAACAACTGCTTCTTAAATTGAATGATTAAGTTCTAATAATTTATTAATCTTATCAGAAAAGGTTATATTTATAAAAATATAAAAAATAAGTATATAAAAGGTCGAAATAGTAGATAAAATTACTTTTTATAGAAGTAATATATGAACGCATTTCTAACATAATTGTTAAAGTAGAGATTTTAATTTTTTTTTATTCCAACGGTTTTGCTACGATATTAGATTAGATAATATAGAAATCTCTAAATTTGAAGAAGCTCTAAAACTTAAAATTGAGAAGAAAGAGATATTATTTTAATTGTTCCACCAATGAAATTAAATGTATTACTCCCAAAACAAGTGTTCATATTTTTTTTATATTATCTCAAAATAAGTGTCTAATTTCAAAAAATAGATAACTAAATTTCTAATTCTACCCGTAATTAATGCATAAATATTTAAGAGTTTTTACGGTCATTTGTTAACTAAATGGTATAGTAATTATTGATGTCTAAAATTGTAGAAATAAATCTATTGTGGACACTTATTTTGGGGACGGAAGAAGAACAAATTTTTATAAATGTATTGAATAATAAATTTATAAAATATTTAATAACATAATTAATGTTGAAATTATTAAAACATAATACTGTTAAAATTGAATGTAAATTTTTTAAATATTTTATTTTATAAAATTATAGTATTAGGTGTTGCAAAACCAAAAAAAGCCTTCTTGGTATAATATTCTTTTTAGTTTAGGTACAAAACTAATGCTGTGCTGTCTAAACTCTAAAGGCAGGGGGGAAAAGCCAAACAAGGCTGTAAGCATCGTTCCTTTCGCTTTCATTTGCTAATCTCTCTCTCTCTCTATCTCTATCATCCTCCTAAAGGCAGACAAGTATCATCATAACCCTAGCTTTAAACAAAGTATATCTGCGTACAACTAGTAATGCACAATCTACAAACCACAAAACAGGATATACTACTAGTACTACTATTTCAAATTCAAACCCAACAGTACCAGCGGATCTGAGTACGGCTCGAATCAAAGACGATACACCTACAGATTTCAATTTCTAAATAGTTGCTCGTGTGTATGTGTTCATGTTCATAATTGTTTTTTTCCAATTTCAGCTAGAACTTCACATCAATTGCAGAAATAACTGGAAAATCAAAAAAATGTTCTCTCTAAAGACGTGTTCATGTGTATCTGTTCATTTTTCCGATTTTCAGATAGAAATTAACAACAGAAATGAATAATACAGTCGAGATCAAAGAATACGATCCCTAATTTTGTGTTTGTGTGCTTGTGTTCCATTTTCGTGGTCGATTTTACGATTTTTAGGTGGAAATCTAAATTAACAACAGAAGTATATCGAGATCAAAACTCCGATCTCCTAAACAACTTCACACCACAAACGATTAAACGAATAGACATAATTTCCGATCATCAAACTCCACGGAATCACTAGATGCAAATTCAAAAACGAAAAAGAGCAAAAATCGGATGCAAATTGAAGAGGTATTATACCTGCAATTGCTTGCGTTTTTTGTACTTTCTGTTGCTTCCACCTGAGCAATCGAACATGTTTGAAAGATGATCCAGAGCTCCCATGGCAGCTTTTTACTCTCTCTCCCTCTCTCTAGATTCAGATATTTCTACTGACAACAGTAATATCTCAGTTGTCTATTGGTTTTCTTTCTTTTTTTTCTTTACTTCGTCGATACGATTTTGAAAACGGACCCTTGCTTACTTGCACTATTTATAATAGAAATGTAGTTTCACATTGCCTCCTTATGATTTGCTTATTGCTTTTTCAGGACCTTCAAGTTTTGAAATATTACTTTACAGTCCTTTAACTTTTAGTCTGTGAAATAGTACAGAAATATGCAAACATAATTCTCTGATTTGGGAAAAAGTTGATTACCTACAATCTAACAGGCTATCTCGGAACCCGTCTCCAAGGACACCAATGAGAGACATTTCTTTGGCTCACTCAGCAGCTGATGCTGACTGGGGATGTAACACCCTAAAAATCGGGATAACAAAATTCCGAAAAACGGACATGAGGTATACAAAAATTGCCATAGTAAGAGCCTCCAAAAAATGGGGAATATATGAATAACCTGTTTAATCACAATTGTAATTTAAACGGGCCATAAATTAACAACTAACTAATCTAATTTCTACGACTAGAAGAGAGATTACAAAAGGGTTGTCATCTATAAACCCAAACGATTCATTCCAAAAGTATAACGCGTCCATGTGCAAAATCCCCAAACTCTCACCCCAAGGCACCTAAGTCTGCTTAGGACCGACGCCGCTAGAACTTGAGATACACATCGACACCAAACAAGTGTTAGACCAAAAAGCCTAGTGAGTTGAACAATAATAAGCATGCATGAACAGTCACAATTCTTATTGGCAGTTAATCATAGTTCAACAATGTGTAGTCAATAGGGGAGACCCATAACACCAATCAAGTTCCACCCAAGAGTCGATATACCTTGATGCCCTTCAACAAGGAACATCCGAAAGGCCCGACACACTCGAGGACTACACCAAAAGAAAATTCCTCGAATAGCGGAGGTCTAGGCACATACCATCACAGTGGCGCCCAAGACTACATCCTCCTGGTGTCTACTGACTTGGTTCGTCCAACATAATGCATATAGGAGGTCCTTTAGGTAGGGGTGTTCAAAAAAACCGTTGGACCGCTCAAACCGGTCGAACCAAGTCAAACCGGACCGTTTTTGGCGGTTTGAGCGGTCCGGTCTGGTCTGGAAAATTGCCAAACCGGACGGTCCGGTCCGGTCTGCGGTTTGGAGGTTTTTTTGGGCGGTTTGGACCAAACCGACCGCCAAATATATAAATATATTTTTTTTATTTTTTTATATATCTTTATTATAAAGAATAGATGATATAAAGTCCAAATGTCCAAATATATACAAAAAGGCCCAAGGTATTTTAAAAGATTGGAATCTTTAAGGATTGTGGAATATAAATAACGGAAAAATGGAGAAGTGAAGCCGTTGATTTTATTTGCACTTTGCATATTCCTTTTTTTTAGTGTTTTGTCTTCGGATATTTAGTTAACTTTTGTGGACTTTTTTCTTTATTTCAAATGGACTCAAGCCAACGAGCATTTAAAATTCAAAGTTTTATATGTTTTTATGTTTAAACTTAAAAGTCCACTAAAAGGCCTAAACCGCCTAAACCGGTCAACCAAACCGCCTAAACCGCGGTCCGACTTGACCGGTCTAGGCACTTGATGTCAAACCGCTCGGTTTGAAAAATCAATAAACCGCCACTTGCGGTTTGGTTTGTGGTCTGAGGGGCTAAACCGTCCAAACCGGACCGCGAACACCCCTACCTTTAGGTGTATTTCAACCCAACATATTTCAATACCAACTACGGGTATAATATTACCATCCTTATCACAAGAAGTCTAACCAGAGACCCAAATGACCATTTTGCTTATCATGCATATTAGATATTACCACAAGATAATCCCACTAGAAACCATCTTCATAACGATACATGCATACATTTATCATATCAACATATACATATTATGCATCTAAGAGGAAAGGCCCCAATACTTGCACATTTAGAGTACATCATAGTACTTCACATATAACCACATTTCTTCATAAGAAAATCCCAAGTATTTGGACATATAGAGATAATCAGCCATAATAGAAGCATAAGATGTGTATCTAGTTTTGACAAAGGTTTAGTAAACTCACAATCTAGGTTTTTGACCAAAACCTAGGAAAGATGAAACCCTAGAAGTTGGATGGAAATGATGGAGACTTGAACTCTTGAGATCTTGATGTAGAAGGAACACAATAAATGATGTTTTACCTCCCAAGACTTGCAATAAATGCTCTGGATAACAAGAGGAAGAAAATGGCTCCCAAACCCTAGAAAATCGCTCCTCAAATCAGTGTGTATGTGTTTTGTGATTTTGAACCAAGTGAAAAAGGGTTTTGGGAACCTGCAGGTCGATCGCGACTTGTGCCGCGACTTGCACCCGCGACATAAGTCGCCCGTGTGCTCAAAGGTGAAGGCTCCAGTGGTTTACGCGGCTTGTGCCGCGACTTCCACACGCGGCGTAAGTCACGAGGTTCCTCACATGTGTATACTCCAGTGGACTACGCGGCTTGTGTCGCGACTTCCACCCGCGACCTAAGTCGCGTAACTTACTGCTCAACAAAGGCTGGTCCAAAATTTCCAAACTGACACCAAACAATTATCATAAACGGAAATGGAAATTAAGCATATAATTCCTACTTTGATAAACACATAAATGTAAGATCAACAAGGCCTCAACTTACCTGGAATTACGGATGTTACAGGGGACCTTAGTTTGAACCCCGAACCTGTCTTATATTTGAGCAAAGTCGTCTCACCCATTTACCGACTGAATTACACGCTAGAGGCACATAATTCTTTGATTTAAGTTTCAAAATAGTGGGAAAATAAACAAGAAAAACAAACATAGTTGAATATGAAATGTAATTGATTGTGAGGTTTATAAATATGTAATACCATTTTCAATTGTGTTTGATCTCAAATAGAAAGTAATATATATATATATATATAGAGAGAGAGAGATTTATATTATTTTCTGGTTTGATTATACTTAATCATTTATGTACCATGACATACCCCATGCATATAAAAAACGTATGATTTGGAAAGACAACCCGACATCAAAATAAATTAGATTGTATTTCTAAACAATGACCAAATATATATTTAAAAAACATTGTTGACAATGAAGATAGAACGGAAACTTAAAAGGTGTATTTTTCAAAATTAAGTATTTTTGGTGATTTTAATTAAAAACACATAACATATTCACGAAATTGAATGAATATATAACAAAATTTCAAAAATAATTAATAAAGTTCAAAATATCATGAATATGTGTTGTTTACTACAATTTACCATTTTCAATATCTCCTTCTTCAAAATGGCTATGGCAAACTATTATATGGACTACCATTTACGAGATTTGGGGGTTATGTAATAAAATTGTGTTTTTGGATCGACCACCTCCAGATTCTGAATTGCTTTTCGATATTCAACTCCTTATATATCATTGGTTAACTAATCGTCCAAAAGGTTTCAAATTCTCGAGGCCGGAATGGTGTTGCAGTCCTGGGAGATAACTAGTTGTTGCTTGGAGCTGTTCTGTGGGTTACTGTTTTTGTCCCTTCTTTTTCCTTTTTCCTGTTTGATCCGAGTTCTGTTTTTTTCTCCTTTTTTTTTCTTTTTCCTATTTGGTTTATGCTCCTTGCAAAAAGAACCTCCCTTATTGTGGCTTTTCAAAAAAAATTATATATATATATATATATATATATATATATATATATATATATATAAACCAAATTAACTATTTAAATTATTAATCTGAAAGGATGTCGACGGACAAATTATGTGAGAATTTAAGTATATGTGACTAATAGATATTTTATTAATATATTGAATTTAAAAACTACGAAAGTTAGCTTATTATTTCGTTGATTTTGCTATCTAATGGTCAACCACGTTACTAAAGAATCTATGATTATATTATTACATATGTTTAATGTCATAATCATATATGTGTGTATGTATATGTGTGTGTGTGAGAGAGATAGTAACATAAACAGTTAATTAGATACTAAAGAAACATAAATGAATTGAACTTGGTATTCAAAATGATAGGAATGCTTAATTTACCAACAAGATTATAATTTCTATATAAAAGAATATAGAAATCATTATTAAGTAAAATCTATTGCAATTTCTAAGTGTCAAATTCTCCAATAATAAATACAAATATCGGAAAATATACATTGGGTCAAGAATTAAATCATAAAATGTAATGGTTGTAATGAGTAAATTAGCCCTATAAAAAAGTAAAATGTAAATATGAACTTCACATATTTTGTTAAAATGATAAATACAAAATAAACACGGTTTCTTTTTGTTTTACTATATGCCAGTTCCAAATTTGGAACAAATTGTTCTCATACTCTTTGTTATCAAATTTTTGTTGCATAACAAGACAAAAGAACCTAGCTACAAATCATTTCTAGCTCAGTTGGTTTCTGCAAGGACGGTAATATCTTAGGGGGTTGTGGATGATATCCCAACCTACCCGGGTTCGAATCCAAGGGGAGTTGTTAAACATAAAATCTCAATCACAACAAGCTAATTACTCAATATATGTCAAATAAGCTCAAAAACTAGAGAGAGAATCTAGAGAGAGAAAGTAGATCTTGTATTACACCCTCTAGAATATTACAATCAATGCTTAGACTCAAGTTCGTTATTACAAGATTACAAACACAAACCCTTATATACTCACTATCTAATACAAAGCCTTAATGACTAAGGAAACTAAACTTACTTTGACTAACTATTACAAGGTCAATGTTGACTTTTACACATTTGACTTTCCTATTAAATCTTGGATACAATATTTAGACTTAACAATCTCCCCCTTTGTATTCAAGATTTAATAAAAATTTGATGCAGATCTTCAACTCTTGATTCTTCATCTTTTGTCTCTTGAAACTTTCAAAAACTTTGCTCTTTTGCAGCTTTTGAAGAATCTTGGAAAGTCTTTTTAATCTTTGAAGCTTTGGAAAGTCAACATGCCTTGAACAAAACAGGAAATTCTTGAAACTTTTTTGAAACTTGAAACTTCATTTCTGAAAAATCTTTCGTCTTCAAACAAAATTGTATCTTCATCACTTTGATATCTGAATCATCTTTGGAAGAACAAACTTTCTTGAATCTTGATATATCTTTTCAGAATCTTTTGGCTTTGAATCCTTTTGACTTTAAATCAGCAGCGGAAACAATTTGAATTTTAGTCACAAACTTTGAAAAAGAACTCTTTGAAATTGAATCTTTATAATTCTCCCCCTTTTTGATGATGTGAGCATCATTATCATCAAAATATCATCAATTTGAGCATAGGCTTTGATTTTCTCCCTTTGTGAACAACAAACAATCTCCCCTTGATATTGCTGTACTTTTGATCTGAAGAGTCGAATCATGAACAATATATATGCGAATCTTTTCAAATTCAGACATAATGAGCGTGTAATCCTGATTCAACAAATGAAACAGTTAGAAATGTCTGTCAGTAACACGAAGTTACTGTGTACAACGAATGTACAATGTAAGGAGCTGGTTTGATGTTGACTCCCCAGGACTTCCATTCAATCATTGAAAGACCCAAGGTAATTCTATGAATGTTCTGACAGAAAAACGTATTCTTTGTGTGCTCGTGCTTGTGTTTTGAAAGAATTAGCACAATGATTGTGTTTCATAAGGCTCAAAGTATGTAAATCACTGAGACAACAATGATTGTACATGGACTCAATGTGCATGAGAAAGGGTCGAAGGTGGGGCAATTTTCCTTCTTTTTCAATATCAGTATCTTCCAAAAGAAGATCCGATAGATTATATGCTGCTTCCCCAGAAAATGTGAAACATTCTCTTTTTAAGAAAAGAATGAGTAGCTGGTGGGGTTGTATACAAGAGATGGCATGGGTTATTTGCCTATTTCAATGATGGTTACCAAAGAAATGTGAACCAATCAGTAATGTGGCTGCCCGGCTCAGAAAGTGGTAGGTGCAAAGTTCTGATATTCTTTTAACTCTGATCTCACACCCTCTTTCTTTTTATCATTATACTCACATCTAACCAATCTCTCATTTCCATTTTACCTCTGCCCACTCCCACACTCTATTCTTTTAGACCCCTCTCCCCTTAATCACTCAAAGGATTTCTTCCGGGGTAGGAAACACTGGTTATCGTGAATCCATGGAAGATCTATTAAGCACTCACACTGAATCCCATGTTCCTAAAAGTACATGCTGGTCAATGATTTTCTTGACATGTAAAGCACAAGAAATCATATGTCAGTGTATGTATGCTCATTGAAAAATATAAATGAAATTTGAGCATTTGATCTTTGAAGATTTCTCAAAACAAGAATATTGAATGAATGAAATGAAGTCAAGAGAATTGTTTTGAGAATCTGACAATGACTTAAACAGATCAAATCAAATGGTTAGGGTATCAAAGAATTGGATATTTGTTTATATGAACAAATATAAACAATTTATTAATGAAAGCACAAATATGAAAAAGATGAATGATGCTCAACAACTTTGAATTTCAAATGGGGGTATTACCATCGAAAAATTGGTTCTTTTAGAGACATGGCAATAACAAGTATTGATTTTACAGTATATGGAAAAGACAATACACGAGTATTGATTTTTGGAAACACACGTTCAGTTAAACATTAAGCTCAAAATTTGAAAAACATTTAAAAGCTCACTTCTGAATTCATGAAATCTTTTGAGAATAGAGAAGTGGTTTGAACATTTCAGAAACTGTTTTTCATGCTTGAAAGTTGTTCTTCTTTCAAACAATCCGAGATCTAGGATCAGAATATATTTACCTTTAAGTTTCCCCTCAAAACATGATATAATGATTTATGTCTTTTGAGGTCCCTCTGGATATTAGCATAATATCCTTCTTTGATCGTTGAAAAACGGGTCCTGATCTGTCATGTGATCAGAAGCTACTTTATTCACATTATCTATTGAAAATTAAAAGACAGAAAGCAGTAAAACAATTTTATAGTAAGAGTTCTGATTTGAAATAACCAGAAGTCATCACCTTTACTCCCCTTTAAATTAAGCATCTGAAATATTACAAGTAAAACAGGATAGAGATCAAACACTCCCTTTTGAATTGTTAGACCATCAATATCAGAAAAATCTAGCAAAGAAAAAGTATAGGATAGAGATCAGATCAATTCTCTTGGGATGAAGACCATCAATATCCATCGGATGCAAGCATACAGGAGTAAGGTCTTTTTGATCACTGAGGTCCGAGTCCTAAACTGTTGTGTTTAGAAGTCAAACTCCGTTGAAGACCGGGTCCTAAGCTGATGTGCTTAGAAGCCATAATCTTGACATTTAGGTGCGGGTCTTGAACTGTTGTGTTCAAAAACCATTGTTCTCTTACTCCCCCTTTGATTGAGGTGCCTGCAACACAGTATCGGTTTTCTTCTTTGGTACCCACTGGTATTTGGGTCCAGAAATGTTAGTTGCAGTGCGTGTAGGGGTAATGGAGTAAGAACCATACCAGAAATGATCATTTGTTTTGTGAAAAAGATCATGTGTACAACAAATAGAACAATAAAATTTCTTACCGTTAGGTGCTTTGTTCTTCTTTGCTTTGTGTACAGGTACACATGATTTCTTCTCTTTCAGCTCATTTTCCTTATCATCTTGGACTGGTTTGTTTTGCCAAACCAGTTTCTCTTTCTTGAAACTTTTTCTTGGATAAGTATCTGAACCATCTAAAAATTCGTCGTAGAAAAGGTTAGTGCGACGAATCTGATTAAAGGATTTGACTGACCTGTTTGAAGAGATGAATTTCTGATTTGAACTTGAAATAGATTTCTCAATTTCTTTGATCTTTGAGGCGAAGTTGTCTCTTTCTTTCACAAGCTGGTCAATCTTTGTCTTGAATTCAGACTTCGTCTTTTGCTCTTTCAGCGCAGCTGCAGACAGTTCAGACAACTTAGAAGTCAACTTTTTAATTTCATTTTCAAAGATGGATCTTTCTTCCTCAAATCCTTTTTCTGATTCATTTCTCTGGCCAGATAATTCTTTAAAGAATCCTACATTTTTCTGTTCTATGGCCTTCTTTTCTTTATCAAACTTCTCTCTTTCCATGATCAGTACTTTCTCAAAATCGGAGATTTATTGAGAAAACTTGATGCATTTAAGCTCCACTGACTTCTTTTCTTCATAACTCTTCTTTGAGAAATCTGAGAACTTCTTTGAAAAATTTTCTTTTCACTTTCAAAATCAGCTTTATTTGCAACAAGCTGTTTTTCCAAATCAGATAAATTCTTTCTAAGCTCAAAGTTCTCAGATTCTAATCCCTTCGTCTTCTCTTTGAAAGCCTTCAACTCATTTTGAAGCTCAACTGATTCTGCTTGTAGCTTAGGTGATTTCTGTTCAGTTGTCTTCAGTTGGCTTTGAAGAGTTATAATCTCTCTCTCTTTCTCCTTTATCTCTTTATCCCTCTCATAAAGGATACCTGAAAAATTAGAACTATTTTTAGTACAATTTATACATTCAGGAGTTTTAACACAGTTGTACAATTTCAGTTCCAACTCCTGAATTCTTCTGAGATACTCTGAATTTTTAAATTGCAGAGTCCTTCGTTCAGCTTCTATTACAGATATATCAGGCTTGTACAGAATGGACATCTTGAAAAAATAATCAACTTGAAGTGAATGATCGTCCCAAACTATATATCAGAAAAACAACAATCAGATAGAATTGAAAATTTTCGAAAAATATTAAAAAATGAAAATTTGAAAAACACTTAAAATGACACAAAGATTAACAAAAAAAATAGATGACACACTAAAAAAAATTCCAGACTCTTTTTTTTTAAACAGAGGTTTGCGTGTGACGCCTGGAATGCAAAGTTGTGGTTTGCGTGTGTCGACCGAAACGCAAAGCTATGGTTTGCGTGTGATGCCTGAAACGCAAGATGAGACTTTGCGTATGTGCCTTGAAGTGCAAGATGAGCTTTGCGGGTTGGTCTTGAAACGCAAGATGAACTTTGCGGGTTGGTCTTGAAACGCAAGATGAACTTTGCGGGTCTAACTAGAAACGCAAAGTGAACTTTGCGCGTCTAACTAGAAACGCAAGATGAACTTTGCGTTTCCAACAAGAAGCGAAAACCTGAAAATTTACTAACACACGAGTTAGACCACTATGAATGAAACGCAAAGTAGCATGAATAAACGCAAAGTACTATGAATGAGGCGCAAAGCATCATGAATGAAACGCAAATCATTATGAATGAGGCGCAAAGTTTATAAATGAAACGCAAATCATTATGAATGAGGCGCAAAGTTTATAAATGAAACGCAAAGTGTGGATCTTGGCTGATTCTTCTTAAATCGATCAAAATCTGCAAATTTGATCTAAAAACTCATCAGAATCATCGACTAACAGTACTAAACACAAAATTACAATCAATTTTCGATTAAAAACACCAATTCGTACATTTTCGATCAAGAACAGTAACAGAACACGTTTTCAAGAAAACTTCAAAAATCAAAAATTGGAATTGATTTTGAATGGATTTCGATATGGAGTCTAAACAACAATCAATCACCAACATAAATCGATCACAATGAAACCAATTTCTTTCATTAAAAACATTTTTTCACTCAAAATTCGTATGAAACAGTAATGAACACGGTTTCTTGAAAAATTTCGAAAAAAACTCAAATTTTCAATTCAAAATCACATAGATTTCAATTCAAACTCTGATCAAATCTTTTCTGAAAAACTTGGTTCAGCTCTGATACCAATTGTTAAACATAAAATCTCAATCACAACAAGCTAATTACTCAATATATGTCAAATAAGCTCAAGAACTAGAGAGAGAATCTAGAGAGAGAAAGTAGATCTTGTATTACACCCTCTAGAATATTACAATCAATGCTTAGACTCAAGTTCGTTATTACAAGATTACAAACACAAACCCTTATATACTCACTATCTAATACAAAGCCTTAATGGCTAAGGAAACTAAACTTACTTTGATTAACTATTACAAGGTCAATGTTGACTTTTACACATTTGATTTTCCTATTAAATATTGGATACAATATTTAGACTTAACAAGAGTCAATTTGAAGGCATGAGGAGTACCCAGTCCTTGGGCCGGTCCAGTCGTTGACCAGGCTGCCCCTAGTGGCGGAGCCACAACTTAGGTAGTGGGGGGTCTCTTGACCCCAGTCAACATTTAAAAATTCATAGATTTCCTTTGTAGTTTTTTTTACCCAACTCATTTAACCCTTTTTATCCCATTGAAAAAGTTTAGAGCTTACTATTTGACCCTCTTAACCCCACGTTTCCACTCTCTCTATTTGCTTTTTGTCCTTTGCTACCATCTTTAAGTAACTTATTTAACCTTGTTTTTAGTTAATTTATTATTTATTTATATGTTTATAAAATATTTATCTAATAAAGAAATACATAAAATTTGATATTGAAAGGTGGAGATCCCTTCTTACCTTCTCGCATAACCTTCATAATGAAATCCAACAACTCTTGATGTTAATGTGTTAAATAATTAATGTTGTTTATATCTTTAGGGTGATAAGTTATAATTTACATAGATGTAATTTGGAGTATATGTAACAACAGATAAAGAATTTACTTGTGTAAAAGCCGACCCCAGTCACCTAAATTCCTAGATCCGCCACTGGCTGTCCCCCCAGCCCAATCTTAGAATGTGATTGGGCTCTAGGTTCAGCGTAAGTTGGGCCGGGACAGCGGCGGATTAGTGGGCTGCCCGTGGATGTCCGATACCGCCGGGGAGGCGTGCGTGTGTGTGTGAGTTCGTGGTAGTCGTTCGTTGATTCGATACCGCTATGCCTTCCAAAAAAAAACAAGACAAGGACCTATAAAAACCTATTTTGGATGCATTCTTATTCCAAACAAATTCCAAGAACAATGTAGAGAGTATGTTCGAGTAAACTAAACAAGAAAATCTCCAATCTCTATTTTAGTGCATCTGTAAAACTCAATATTTAAGAGAGTGAAATAATAAAATTGACGGTAGGGGTATAAACGAGTCAAGTCGAGTCGAGTAGTAGATTATCCAAGTCGGGTTCAAAAAATTAATACTGGGCTCGAACTCGATTAACTTTTCAATGTATGTCTCGAGCTCGAATACTTTTTGAGTTATCGAGCTCGAGCTTGATGCTCGTTTATGGGTTCGAACTTGCGATCGATTAACTCGTTTATTGGTTGATAATTTTTATATTTTTATTGTATGATTAATAGATATATAAGCATGTTTTGCTCGACTCGAAAAAACTGAATCGAGTTTTCGAACGAATTGAGTCGAACATTGGTGTTATAAAGTTCGGCTTGATAAGTTAAACGGGTTCTATTTTGTGTTCGGGATCGACTCGAGCTCGAGATAAACGAGCTCGAGTAACTTTTTAAAAGCTCGACTCGTTTACACCCCTAATTGACGGTGAAATTTTAAAATATATCAGCTGCTAGAGTTGGATTTATTTTATTCTTTATAGAAACTTTGATTTTTTTAATATAATATTGTAGAAAATAAAATATCGGATGTGGATTGAAAATGGTCTTATGTATTACTTGAAGGGTAAAATGTGTAAACAAGTTAAAAGTAGAAGGGGCAAATTGAAAAATGAGGCGGTGGCGTCGGTAATTGTTGGAGCATGGGTGCGCCCACGTGTCAAGTGGTAATTAGAAGAGTTATTTATAGCGTGAGTTTGCATGGGAAAGTCTGCAAACGGCACCGACCATTACTACAAGTTGGCTTCCTATGAACTTGCTTTCCCCTTTCTTTTTCAATTCTTTTTTTTAATTATTTATTTATTCTAAAAACATGTATTCAAAATAAATATATTTAAAAAATATGCATTAAAAAACAAAGTAAATTACTAACACTTTTCGTGACTACCGTTTTAATATTACAAGATAGTCATCATGGTTTGTAAAAATGTCCTGATTTAGTAGGGACGGACCCAAACTTTTTTATTATACGGTGACACTATATAATATAGATAAAAAATAATTACAATAAACACATTTTAATCGACGTGTTACCAATATTCAATATCGTCCGATGTGTTTTTGACCTAATTCCACCGTTTCGAGCGATTTTTATAGCTTTTTGCTTGATTCGAGAGATTTTTAAGTTTTTCAAATCGATTTTGAGGGTTTTTTTCGGTTGATTTCAAGAGTTTTTTTTAGTTTTTAGCTGATTACAAGGTACGGTTGCATCTTCTTAAACTTTTGAATATCATACGGTGACACCTTTTAAAGCAATACGATTGCACCTTTCATAATCGTAAATTTTTTAACCTTTCGACCGAGAAATAATACGGTGGCACGTGCCACCGTATTCCATTGATTAGCCCCGTCCTTGCGATTTGGTCCCTCCCTTAAACGTTAAAAAGTTCGGTCAAATGAAGGGCATTTAAGTCATTTCATTGATTTTTTACTGTACCTAATCAAAATCAATTTTATAATTTTGGTTTCTGTAACTTTTGATTGGGTAAACCATAAGTGTTGTGGTGTGGTGGTAAAGTCTTGGGGAGTTCATAACGCTCAACCTGGGATCGAGCCCCACTAGCAACACTTGTGGCCACTGAGGATAAACTCAGGGCTGCACGCTTTAGCAGCTGAGCCAAAGACCCTAATTGTCAGGGATTAGTATGGGCCATAGGCCCATGATACCCTTTCCAAAAAAACTTTTGATTGGGTAAAAGACAAAAAAAAAAAAAACAAATCAATACAAGTCTTCAATCAAATCTTCATAATCAACATTCTCCAAAAATCCACTTTCAATAGCTATCAAGGCAAGTCCGTTAAGTTTTTCTTGTGTCATTGTGGAGCGCAAATACGACTTCAACATCTTCAACTTCGAGAAACTTCTTTCTGCCGATGCAACAGTTACAGAAATAGTCAACAAAACTTTATACGCAATAATAGCATTAGGAAAGCATCAAACATGTTTCAACTACTCTAAAATATCAACAGGTCTCATCTTTTGATTCGCCAAATAATCTTGAAGTAACTTCAATTCCACATATAAGTCATTCCCATCAACATTAGATTGGGCCTTATATGTGTTTGGGGGCCCTGTTCCAAAGAATAGATAAAACGGGCCAGAGAACGGCCCTGCTTGCTACGATTCACGAACGCACATGTACAATTCTCAAATCACACAACACGAACTAAAGAAACAAGGGGCAGAACGCGAGCCTTAGAACCTAAGGGGTTGAACCTAAGTTTAATTTATTTTAATGTAAAGTACACAAGTTTAATTTATTTTAATGTAATAAACTATGTTTTAAAAGGTACAAAAAAAGGAACTAGTAAAGTTTATAATATAATAATACTCTAAAACAAGAAAAAGACAATATGAAATTTCCGTGCATCATTCATCAAAGTCGAACTTATCGACCTTTACAGTTTTAAAGTCAGTATAATTTCATGTATACTAATTTTTTCAACAATTTCTCTTTCCATAAATAAAACCAAAGCCAGGGAGGCATTCAAAAACCCATTTGTCATTTTACCTTGTAAGCTTGTTTTCACAAAACAAAATTAAACCGAACCATTAACATAAATTTGAAATCGATATTAATCGTTTATGATTTTTATCCACGTATCAAGTCCTAACAAAACAAAATCAGATCAACTAGCAAAAATTTGAGAATTCTCTTTAGAACTCACTGGTTTAACTACTGTAAGGCAACTGGGGATTTTTCTGTATGTTCTCCAAGATCCCAAGAATTAGTCGACATGCGCATAAACAAGACTCAGACACCTAGGGATGAGCAAACCAGACCGTTTTCCCAAACCGAACCGGTACCGTACCAATACCGTACTGGTACCATATATTCGGTCCGGTATTAGGTTCCAACTATTATGAAAATTCGGTATTCGGTATTTCGGTATTCGGTATTTCGGTATTCGGTACCGTGAATTTCCCGAAAATACCGAAACCGAACTGAGAATTATAAAGGTTAAAGTCTTTTAAGGTTTTTTGATTATACATATATTTTTCTAATATTATAAACCTTATCTTTTTCTAATCAAATTAAATCATCTCCTAAACAACCCAAACTTTCTCCATAAGAGCATCTCCAACAACTTCTCCAAAATAGAGAAAATAGAGGAAATGGAGATTTTAAGCTATATTTTTGCTCCAACAGCTTCTCCATAACTATCCCCAAAATGGAGAAAGTAGGAGAGAGAAGAAGTCTTTCTCCAAATATGGAGATAATCCCAAAAATGATTATCAGTTAAAGCACCAATAGAAAACTTGGAAAATAGATATTTAGGAGGGATAAATAATATTTTAATATATCAATGTAATATTTTAATATTATAATTAATGTTTGATTCTCCAAAATGGAGAATCTGTTGGAGATGGATGTAATTTTTTTTTGAAGATTTTGACTTTTGCTTTTCCATTTTGAAAAATTTTGGGGAAGTTGTAGGAGATGCTCTAAGTACCTATTTTTCTCCAAAAAAAATTATCACCGTCAAAAAATCGGCCCCTACATTCACATAGAAAACCGACGGATTCGGGATTGATTTTGAAACACATTTGAATCACTATGAATATATTTTGGTTTGCGATTGGTTTTTATATATATTTAACATATTTTTTAATTTTCGGTCCTAAGTGGTACTACTGGTACCGATTTTCCCGTCCCAAAACCGAAACTGTATCAGCACCGAACTAGTACATACGATTCGGTATTCAGTACCGTGTTTTAGTCCCAAATTTTTTCGGTACCAACCGATTCGGTCCCGATCTCATCTCTACATACACCCACAATTAGAAAAAATTAGATTAAAAAAACTAACAGTATAACATGCAAATTTGAACTAAATAACTAACAAGATCCAAGAATAACTGAATAAATAATTTTAAAATTAAAAACCAAGTTGAAATAAAGAAATACACGTGTGTGAATACAATACAAAAATATACATACAATTATGTCTTGGTGAAAGGTTTAAAGAAAAACTACAAAAAATGCTTAAGAATTTAAGAAATTGTATTTAATGAGAATAAAAATAAAAGAAACTGTTTGATTTTATATAATATAATGAGCTCATTTTGTTACAGGTCTAAGTTTTCATTTTAAGTTGAATTGGAGATGAGGAAAATGAAAATACATTCCCATTTTCATTCACTATTATTTTCATTTTTCATTCCTATTTTCTTTTTCCAACCTAAACCAAACAACCATTACATTAGTAAGTTTTTAAGGTTATAATATGACTGCATTTTCAACAAAAATATTTTAACAAGCGTATGAGTCTTCTCCCTCATTTACCGGGTAAGATTCTCGATTCTTGTTATGCTTTCAGTCTTTGTCAAGTTCATTGGTAAAGTAAGTGACATCCAGCATACGCTTACCCTGTAAAAGCATCTCCAACAGCTTTCCTATAATTTCTCTAAAATAGAGAACCAAAAATGAAAATCTTTAAAAAGTATTACATTCAACTCCAACAGATTTGTTATTTTAGAGATTTTAAAACAACTTATATTATTATTATATTCTCTAATTTATCACCTCAATACACTTTTAAAAAAAACTTAAAATAAAATGATAAAAATTGAATCTCATTGGTGGGATTGAATAAAATAATCATTTCTCTCTCCTACCATCAAGTTTTAGAGAATTTTCTAAACATAAAAATTTTCAATTTTTTTTCTATTATAGTAAACAAGATAGCAAAGTTGTTGCCTGTTGGAGAGGTTTAGAGAACAAAAACACATTTTTTTTTCTATTTTAACAAAGCTGTTGGAGATACTCTAAGGGGTTGTTTGTTTTTTAAAAAAAATCTCTTAATGGCTCTTAAGTCTGAATAGTTAAGACATTTTTACACATCACCTCTTATTAATCATAACTAAATTAAGACTTCAGACTTTAGACCTCTTAAAAAACAAACGACACATTAGTGTTTGATAAACGACCCTTTATATTTATATGTATTTTCTCCTTACTTTCTCCTACTTTAGTTATTTTTCTAATATTTTAAAAAATCAACTTAAAACTAAATATATCAAATACAATAAATAGGAATGTGAAGTTATTCATTGATGAATAAAAAGAAATATATTCTGGGCCATAAATTTTTGAAGCCCATTCATTTATTTCAGTGTTTAATATTATAGATAATATTGGGCCTAACAAGAGTGTATAGAATTTTAGCTTTTGGCCCAAAAGAGCCTGCATATTGGCAACTGGGCCAATGTGAGCAACTCAAAAATTAAAGTTTGGTTGCTTGTTATATATTATGTTTTAAATTGAGGTTCCAACTTCTAAATGATGTGAGACATGGTGTGGTGTGATATGACGACGAGTTCAAGCTTTACGAGTTACAGTGAAATCATAACGTTTTTTAAAGCATGCCCTAAGGAGGCATATATATATATATAGAGAGAGAGAACGATAATCAAATGAGAACCAAAAATAGGTTGAGAACCGTGAAAACCGATCTAAGTCATAATTTGGTTTTGATCATATGGTTTTAATTAAAAGTTATTTCACTTCCAACTTATTTCAAACTTGCATTGCCTTTAATGACCATGGATTAAATTTAATCAATGGTTTAGATTGATTCTCACGGTTCTCAATATTTTTTTAGTATGTATATTTGTGTGTTAGGGGTTGTTTGATAGTTGCTGAATGGTTGAGTGCAGAATGATTAAGAGGCTCTTATGATATAGTGCAAAATGAAATACAATTGTTTTTTAATTGTTTAAAATGAAATCAGGGCTCTTAATGGTTAAGGGGGGGCCATGATAAAAAATCATTAAGAGGATTTTGGAACCATTAAGAGGTAGATATTTTCTTTGCCAAACAAGATTCACCTCTTAACGATTCAAAGGTTGTCTCTTAATGGAACCATTAAGAGGTAAACAAACAACACCTTAGGGGTTGTTTGTTTTTTAAAAAAAACCTCTTAATGGCTCTTAAGTCTGAATCGTTCAGACCTTTTTACACACTACCTCTTATTAATCATAACTAAAATAAGACTTTAGACCTCTTAAAAAACAAACGACACCTTAGTGTTTTGAATAATCGCGTAGAATAATTTAAATTCATATAAAGTTATAAAACTAAAAAAAGAAGAAGAACCATTTAAATCAAATATATCGAACTTATAAGAAAATGATATCATGAGTAGAAAATCGGGATTAAATCTTTTGAGTCTCTACTCACTACTTTATTCAATCTTCAAAGCATTCTGATTCGACTCCCTTTGTACGAGAATGAAAGTAAAGACTTACCTGTTTAGGAGGTGTCATACATATTATCATTTTATCCTGTAAGTTATATGTTAAAAATGGTAAAAACAAACCATGTCTTACAAAATATGTAACACTGCGAAGCCAAACCTCGATACGATAACGCACCATAACGAGACAATAATAAGTTATTTAAAATGATGTTCTAATTATTTTTTATTTATTGCTTTTAACATTGAGCAAAATAATTGTTCAAATTGGTATTAGTTGTAATATATAAAATGAATTAAAATAACAGTTTTTCTAATAAACTTGTTATATACAGGCAATAACTTAACGTTGTTTCAATAAGGTTAAATTTGTCTATTAAGATCATTACCAAATTGAAAAATATGATTTTATGATCAATTTTATCTATTTAGCTATTAATTATTATACGTCAGGGTAATTTCCTAATTTAATGACCAAAACTTCAAAATATTTTTTGAGATTTATGTGATTTAACAACGATATTGAAACAAAAAAAATAATGAAGGACAATTCTGATAAATATGATCCGTTATAAAAAAAAAACCCAAACAATTCAGTCTAGCCTAATACCGTTTGAGGAAATTTGTGCCAATTGAATTAGATGGAAGTCATTTTCGATAGCAATTTCAAGACCATATACCGATCAGGTCCAAAATAGCTTTTTGAAGAGTTTTTAGGAATATTCTCGATTTTGAACAATGTTTACAAACGATTCGGAAAGTTAAAATAAAAGCAATACGCACATGCAATCTACATGGTTATCGATTATTAGAACGTCGTTTCATGTCATAGTTGCTTATCAATCAATCTGTATTTGAAAAGACGTCCCCATTTCTTTGATCTGTCTATAATGTAGGGACTAGGGCTAAATCAGATCCAACCAATTCATTGCGATACAATTGTTATAAATTATTAAAAGAAATTTAATTGGTAATTATTTATGAAAATATTTATTATAGCATTGATAGAAGCATGCGTCTGTCGATCTGCAATTCGACGAAGTTATAGCAACATTCTTTTTGTCCTGCGAAGTAGTTGAGTCGGAACTTTTTCATGGTTATATGTCGATCCTAAGGGGTCGTTTGCTTCGTGGAATTCGTAGAAATTCGATGGAATTAAAATGGCAAATTCGTTTTTATCAAGTTCTTTGACGTTGAATAGTTCGCAAGTTAAATGGATTGGATTCTGTCAAATTAGAAGGTGGCAGGATTTGATCATTGTTTTACAAAACTCAAGGAATTAAATGTTATTCCTTGGCCAATATATATTTCGACGAAGGATCGTATAAGAAGCTGAGTTAACATGAGACGGGTGAGAATACGATTTAATTTTCGTTCCAAATATTTCAAGTTCAAGTTTTTTTATACATTCCATTCATTTCAAAATGTTATGCAAACCAAACAACACATAAATTATGTATTCCTTAATGAGTTATCAATGATACATCATTAAGTAATAATAGTCTAATAGATAATGGGTTGTTTGGTAAAGTTTGAATCACGATCTCTTCAAACGAATTCTTTTTGACGATCGAAGATAAAAGTTGTGATATTTTTAGAATGACAAAAATACCTTTTAATGATTTGGTGTAAGTTGACAATACACATTTGGCTTTGAACTAAGAATTCTCTTGAAAATGATATGTTTTGATCTTATTACATATCCAATTTGATTTTGCAAAACCATTTTCAATCACAAAATGCTTCTTTTCTTGTAACCACTTGTTCAACCATAATTTTGGTCATATTCACATTAGATAATGATTTAAAATTATTCACTTTGAAATTTATTTCAATTTTGGATCCCAATCGTTAATAATTGTAAACTAATACGAACCGAACCATGTTGACAATTTCGATTTGTGTGTGTACGTTTATATGGTTCAAGTCAACTCAAAACGTAATGAGTATGAAGGGAATTGGGACCTTCAAGCCGCCTTGAATGCAAAAGAAAATTGATTCTGAGAAAAAAAATATGAATTACTAGTCAGGGGCGGAGCCACGAATATTTATAAGGGTGGTCCTCATTATTAAAACAGAAAAATAAATATAAAATAATATTATATTGATAATAACGTTCAGTCAAAAAACAAATATAAAAGTTTGTGGTTCCGAGGTTGGCAAGGCCCTTTTAAGAGATACGATCTCCGAACTTCATCTCTAATATTAGGATTATAATCCAAAATCCTAATCCGCATTCCGGGGTCTGAGGGAAGATCTGTTAAGTTGACTTCCATTACCATACGACTTTGTTTAGAATTAACAGTATTACTCGGCTCTGAATCAACTGTTGCTTTTCTTTTTGTTAAAAACTTATCCATGGTAATCAAATATCCTAAATAATTTGCAAATACAGTCAAGTATTAATAGAATGATCAATAGTAATCAGATATCCTATAAAACTGTTGGTTGTCAATTTCAAATGTCAAATACTCAATAATCAATTGATGAAATACTTAAACTCAACAATCAAATTCAAATACTCAATGCCTCAATAAACAATAATCAAATATCAATTTCATATTTCATATTTCTCATAAATCTAATCAAATACAAAAATTACAACATAAACAAATAAACAAACTGTGAATTCAAAACCTTGAAATCAGAACATATAATACAAATGAATACCGAAATAAACAAATCAATGCAAAACATAATCTATAATTCTCAATTCTCAATCAATAAACAAATCATGGAAACCTAGAAATCAAAAACTCACAAGTTTCTGAACAAAAGAAGGGAGAAGAAGGAGAAATCGAGAAGAAGCAGGCTGCTATCGTGATCGTGATTCTCGTGAACTCGTGTCGTGAGACTTGTCGTAGGACGCACGCAGGAGCAGGTTGTCGATGGATTTTGTTGTCGTCGTCTCGTCGATGAAGAAATCGAGGAGTGTGTCTAAGTCTAACTCGTACCAGTTGTCGTTCGAGAAGTCGTAAGCGAGAGAAAATGGAGAGTAATGTAAGTTGATCCCCCCCCTGTTAGTAGTAATGAAAAAGTGAAAAAATATTCTCGAGTTGTGTTTGCCATCTATTTATAAGTTTACGTTAAAGTGAGTTCTTTCTCAAGTTTCTTAATATCTCATTCTAGAGTTTGTTAACGGTCATGTGATGCTTGTGACAGAGCCATGGAGAGACCATCATCCACCCACAAATTAAAAATATTTGTAATTAACAAGATGTGTTCCTTTGGAGACCTTCGATAAAATTGTAATTTACATATCTGTTTAAATTAAAATATTTCATTCAATTTAAAAATGATACAACTTGTAAATTTCGCATCTATTTCACTGATTTTTTTAAATATATTCTTTCCTTTTACATTCACATTCAATCAATATCAGACACTATTAGGTTTGGAGGGCGTCGGGCCCTAATTTTCTTATCTTAATAAATATTGTGTTTTTATTAGGTCGACGTATCCAAACATGAATGAAATAAGGTTTATATTATTTCTATCTGTATCTAAACAGTTTTTTACTTTAAAATATAAATTTGTTTGATTAGAATAATCCAAAATTGATTTGTCAATTAGGGTTGAATTATTGGAATTAAGTTGAAAAATGGGGTAGGATTCAAAAGATGATCTTAAAGGCCAAATCAAGATTGGAAAATTTTGTCATTTTCAATTCCCTTTATCAAAATCTAGAAACATATATATATATATATTTTATCAATTTACAAAATTTAATTAGGGTGAATAAAAAATTAAATGTGGATTTTAGGTGTGTACATGTGATATATATATATAAAAGAAGGATCATGTGAGAAGTTAAACATTTTGTGAGAAATCAAAAAGTATGATATCATATATGATTACACGACCTGTGGATGTGTTTAATCATATATGATTAAACGTCTATGTATTACCAATGTAACATCTGTTTAATCATATATGATCAAGCTTTTGTATCATATATGATATCACATTTCTTACAAAATATTTAGCTTCTCGTTTGAACTTGTCCATATATATATATATATATGTATGTTGTTTAGCAGATTCAATTAAGAGAGAGGATGAGATATTTAATGATTTGAAATTAGGCATTAAGACTTTTCAGTTGATGACAAAGAGGTAATGCCAATTTAGAAAATAAGTGGAGGCCTTTATGGTATTCAAAGAGGGCCATCATCATGTCATATTTCTAACAAAATAACACCAATCCAACAAGGAGATATTCTTTTATAAACCAATGAAATTTGATTCTAATTGTAGATCATCCTTTTTTTAAGGAGGATTTTCATATTTTATTTTTTCAAAAATGTAACCATTCAAATTTGATCGTTGATTGTTTAATTGTGTGGTATAGATATGGTTACATATTTTATAACATTTTTCTGGTTTGTAATATGAATTAGGGTATATATATATATATATATATATATATATATATATATATATATATATATATAGAGAGAGAGAGAGAGAGAGAGAGAGAGAGAGAGAGAGATCAAACGAGAATACTGTCAACTAACGAGAAATGTGAGAATGGTTAAATTACATATGAATTACAACACGTCCAAAAAGACGCATGCAACTGGTTCAAGGGACTGTGATTATTAACACGTCCAGAAAGACGTGGGCAACTGGTTGCGTGAAAAATCACCATTGCAATGACCAAAGCAAGTTTCCCCTCAGAATGTTCACCTGTAACAAGAGAAAGATCCCTGAAATTAACTTCCCCCTACACAATCTACAGGGTATGGAGCCCGCGATTGGTAATGCAACCATTTTGAGCATGTTGTAAATTACATGTGATTTGACATTTTTTGCACTTCTCGTAAGTTGACTGTCTTCTTGATATATATATATATATATATATATATATATATATATATTTGTGTGTGTGTGTATAGTTGTGTTCTAGCGACCAAGAATTGCGGTGACAACATGAGAACAAAACCTATATATATCTTTATTTACATTCAACTACCTTAATTTATCTATTTTAAAATGAAATTAGATCAAAGAGTTAACTCATCATTTTTCGTCATAACTTTAATTTCACATGATGCCAAATATATTTTGACAATACATGAACCAATCTCAGCTTTTGAGCACTTTTAATTAATGGAGGTGACTAAGGGGTGTGCAGAAATTCAATCGATCCAATAGAAACCGACCGATCCAATTAAAACCGACCGACCATAATTGGATATCCAATTGTAATTGGATCGGATCGGATTGAAAATCTCAACATCCAATTTGGATCGGTCGGTTCTTGGATGACAGTCCAGAATCGACCAAAACCGACCGAACCGAACCGACCAACATCCAATTAACCATCCGATTACCATCCAGTTTTCCATCCAACAATCATCCAATTATTTTTTTTGCAATTTTCTTAAATCAAAATTTGGTTTGTGTTGGTTTTTGAATTTCTAGTCTCACTTACGTTGGTTTTAACACAAACTAAAAGTAATTAATTAGAACATTGCATTAAATTAACACGTTGGATGGATCCGATTTGATCATCCACTGGATGTCGGATGGATCCACAATCCAATGGATATCTAATAAAAATATCCAATCTGATCCAATGGATATCCAATAAGAACATCCAATGGATGGAACCGAACTGATCCAATCATCCATTGGATTGGAAAAATCCAATATCCAATGGATGATTGGATCGGTTCGGTTCCCCTCACATCCATTGGATGTCAACCGATGAACACCCCTCCTAATGATCACAATTTTGTAAATAAGGTGAAAATTAGTAGAAAGGTAATCTTTAATGTTCGTACGTACATACGTATATATGTATGCACATATATTATATATATATGTACGTATGTCCAATTCAATGCATACATTAAACGATAGTTTCAAATTCAATGTTCAAACATTGTGTGTGATGTATCTATAAGCTTGAAATGTTAACTCCCGACATTTTTGTCTTTTGCCTAATTAATGAATTCAACTATCAAATATGTCTTGTCCATATTCAATCATCTTATTTCAGATATATAAGGACCGTTTCATTTACAAACCATTTAATTCTAACAATACAATCTTAGCCATCCATTCAGTCTAATAAATATTTGATTTTATTTTGTTTCCTAATCTAAAACTATGATCATAGTTAATGAATCTTATCAACTTCTATACATATATATATATATATATATATATATATATATATATATATATATATATATAGATAGATAGATAGAGAGAGAGAGAGAGGAAAGTTCAAATGAAAACTCATTTTTCATTGTGCACGTGAGGATAAATCTCAGTCACTCGATCTCTTTTGATCCAACAACTCATATTAAATAGAGTTTTTAATTTTAAAATGCTTAGGGGTAAAAATGAAAGAAAATTTAAACACACGCCTACAATATTTGACTTTTTATTTTCTTTTTTAATTAAAAACTTTTTACCCAATTAAAGTTTAAAATAAATTATCTTAAAAATTAATAATATTTTAATCAAAAAAATTACATCAAAAAAATGAGAATTTCGTGTTCTTCGATATGACATCCATCTTGATATAGTTTTTTTTGTCGTTTTAACCGTTTTTTACGTGAAATGTTATATATGTGTTATATTCATTTTAAATATTTATGTACGTTCAAGTTTGTACAACGCCTTGACACCGTAAGTATGTAACTCAACATCACCTTCTTCAACGTCGTAAGGCATCACGTTTTCTTCAGCACCATAACCCAACACCCATCAAGACGAATCGAGAACCTATTGAGTAATTCTGTTGTGAATTGGGGAACAAAAGAGAACGCGTCACGTCTCCACATCTTCACAGGTCATTCATGTGTTATTCATCATGAATAATGTATCATTCAGGATGAATAATACAACATTCAGGGTGAATAATTCACGATTCATGAATTCGTGTATTATTCGTCATGAATGTTGTGTAATTCATCCTGAATACTATATTATTTATTATGAATAATGAATGAACGTTCACATTTGTTATTCATACCGAAGGTGGGACATCCGGGGATGCACATAACATATTCACAATGAATTAAACCAAATTTCGGCTGTGAATTGGAAAACAAAAGAGAGTGTGTCATGTGTCTACACCTTCACGGGTCATTCATATATTATTCATCATGAATAATGTATCATTCAGGGTGAATAATAGAACATTCAGGGTGAATAATACACAATTCATGATAAATAATATATGAATCATGGATTCGTGTATTATTCATCCTGAATATTGTATTATTCATTTTGAATACTGTATTATTCATCATGAATAGTGAATGAACGTTCACCTTTGTTATTCATACTGAATGTGGACACCCGAGGACGTGCATGCATATTCATAATGAATATAACACATATATAGAATTTCACGTAACAAACGGTTAAAACGAAAAAAAAATCCTGAATATTGTATTATTCATCCTGCATACGGTATTATTCATCATGAATAGTGAATGAACGTTCACCTTTGTTATTCATACTGAATGTAGACACCCGAAGACGTGCATGCATATTCATAATGAATATAACACGTATATAGAATTTCACGTAAAAAACGGTTAAAACGAAAAAAAAAAAAACTATATCGAGATGGATGTCATATCGAATGGCACGAAATTCTTGTTTTTTTGATGTATTTTGTTTGATTAAAATATTAGTAATTTTTAAGATAAATTATTTTAAAGTTTAAAGGGGTAAATTTTTTTAATTAAAAATAAAAATAAAAAGTCAAAGAAGGTAGACGTTGATTCAAAATTACAATTTTGTTCTTAATTACTTCCCAATTAACCTTATTATGTATTAACCATTGATTAGTTTTATAAGTTTTGATCAATGGTTAAGATTTGTCCTCATGTGCACAATGAAAGATGAGTTTTCATTTGAACCACCCACATATATATATATATATATATATATATATATATATATATATATATAGTGGAAGGATATTTTGCAACCCTTAAAAATGTTGCAACCCTTGCAACCCACATCTTAACCGTTGGATTCATGATCGACGGTTATATTATTTTTATTTTTCTCTTTTTTTAATTAAAAATATTGGGGCCCATATCCACCACTCATTTTAATTTCTCTTTTTTAATTAAAAAATGTGAAAATAAAATGAGTGACGGATAAAAAGGTTACATAGGTTGCACCATGTAAAAGGTTGCATAATAACCTACCCCTATATATATATATATATGTCAATCATAATTAATTAATTATGACAATTGTTCATATATATCTCTAATGTTTCTTAATATAAGCATTGATTATGGTTTGTATAGTTTGTTAGAATTAGATGGTTTATAAATGGGTTTTAAAAGTGAAACCGTGTTGTCGAATGTCTAAAATTTACTATGTTCATATAAGGAAAAGACGTGTGTCATAGATGAAAAGCGTCGATTACCACGGTCATAGTAAATAACACTCGTTTACCAATGGTTTTTTTTTTGTTGTTATAAAAAAAATACTTCTAATATCAAAAAAAAATACTTCTAATATCTACGAACTTAATTATCTATAACTTTTATGAAATTTCAAGCCGTACGTAGGCTCTGAATTCAAATTTGTACTCAGATTAGACCGGGCAAACGTGTCATGTCGTGTCAGTTTCGTGTCAGATTCAAAGCTAAACGGGTTGAAAGTGTCTGATCCTAACCCGATCCGTTTAATAAACGGGTTAGAAAATCTCAACCCTAACCCGACCCGTCTAACCCGCCACGACCCGCCTAACCCGTTTAACATTTATAAAACTAAAAATTTAAAATAAAAAATTCACAAAAAATACAAATACAAAATTCAAATGAAAGCATAAGAAATCCAAAATTTATAGTTCAAACTTGTAAATTATAACAAAATCTAAACACTAAAAATCCAAAATATTAAAAAGAAAACTTATATTATATTATATTTTATATATATATATATATAAACGGGTTATTCGGGTCATTTTCGAGTTGAAAGTTTTGACCCTGACCTTATCCGTTTAATTTTCGTGTCGTGTCGTGTCAACCCGTTTACTTAAACGGGTTGAAATGTATTACACAAACCCGTTTATTTCGTGTCGGGTTAGCGTGTCGTGTCAGTTTTTGTCAGGTCTAACTCAGATATTTTCTGATAAACTTTCTAATTCATGTCTAAAAATTCATTTTTGGACTTAATTTTTTAAGGTCATTTTCTCGAAAACCATAAAATAACTACCCGACATGAATTCATTCGTCTTTTATCTACGTTGACATACACATACATATACACATCTTCTTGTCCACTATAGAAAATTGCTCACATTTGGAATATTTCCAATTATTTAAAGCTTAGATATTTAATATAATCATGACCAACTTAATCGAATTTCTACGAAAGTTGTTAATATACAAGTATAATAACTTGTTAGAGGCCTTTCATGATCGAATATGATTATAAATTATGTTAGAAACAAGTCAAAGGTGGGTTTGTGAAAACTACTATGTTTAAACGAAGTTGAGGTTCATGCGTAAACGAATAAACCGAAGATGATTTAAACGAAGCTGAGGCTCATGTGTAACACGATTCCCTTAAACAGATTCGCCGTCTGTTCCCAAGGTACAACAGCCAAAGCAGTAGTACTGCCGGAGATGACCACTTGCCTGAAAAGTCGTCGGAAATCTGTGTATGCAGTAGCTTTCAGAGAGATATGTGTTGAGTTCGATATTTTGTGTGTTCTTGGAATGGTAATCGGACTCCTCTTTTATATTGAAAACAAAACCGACACAATTAATATATAATTAAACCCAATGATTAAAGAATTAATCCTAAAACCGAAAAGATTAATTCAATAATTAAAATATTAATTTTCGTATTCAATACGTTTGATTCGGGAGTTACGGAAAAATCTGAAAAAGAGCTCCGCACGGGCCACTGTTAAAAAAAATCGCAAAAACTACGTTACGCGAGCACAAGATTTCGGAGCGGCATTCGTGTTCGCAAGTCGCGTCATGCCCACGCAAAAGTTTCAATCGGCACCCCCTTCTGCGCACAGGTAGGAGTTGGAGTAAAACCAATCAAATAAGCTTGTAAATACCTCCCACATTCATGGTTATAAACCATAAAATGTTTTCTCATTCTTCCTACGTGGGACATATTCCCACATCAACTTGATTTTTGCCAATTTCATCCCAAACACTCAACTTTGAGCATCGATATCTCATTCACATATATTCCGTTTTGGACACATGATATATCGTTTCGAAGCTCTCATATAGGAGAACACAAACCCACTAAGAGTTAGATATATACAATACATATACATGTATTTAAATGTGTCCAAAGTTAATAAAAAACCATATTTTTACTAACATTTTCAATAGTGTCAATTGAACCCTACTAGCCCGCTACTCCTCCGTCCCAAAATAAGTGTTCACATTTCTATTTATGTTTGTCCCAAAATAAATGTCCGCTTTCAAAAAGTAGATAACTAAATTCCCACATTTACCCTTAATTAATGCACAAGTATACAAGAGTTGTGAAGAAAGAAAAACATTAAATAAAGATAAACATGTCATTTGGTAACAAAAACGTATAATAATTATATATGTCTAAAATTGTGTGTTAAGTCAATTATGGATACTTATTTTGGGACGAAGGAAGTATATATATATATATATATATATATATATATATATATATATATATATGTGTGTATGTGTGTATGGGCAGATACAGTAAATTGTTACCGGTGGCCCGTACCATTAATGAACTTGTGCCTCATGATCTAAAATTTTCTCCAACCCTTAATGGTACTATCACCCCGATTCATTTTACGCTACAACTGAGTATCATTGTCAAAAACTAAAAGTTTACTATCGAAACTTCAATTTTTTTTAATGGTTAAGAATGAT